>CARXXK010000001.1:99685643-100285643 GCA_949089665.1 Macrosiphum euphorbiae | reverse complement strand
ACATACGAGACGACGACTGCAACGACGACAACAATAATATTTGCTTTCTACACGCACACTCACTATATTATACATTATTATTATTATTATTATTATTAAACTCGTACATGAAATTGTTGTCCTGCTGCAGTTGATGAGATTTGTGACCGAGACAACACGAACGTGCACGCGCACACTGCACTCGCACATACTCTGATACCTAATAATATACAGCGGGGTAACCGGTAACCACTGCTACCGTTTTTCTCTAGGTAAAAACAATATTAAGGGTCTCGACGTAAAAACTGTCACAGCATGGGAAGGGTGTAATTGTATTGTTTTTTTTGTTTATTTGCATTTTTGTCGCTAGAACAAAATAAAAAGCTATGCCTATAATCTATGTAAAAGAGGGCGAATTTCGTTTCGGTGTGGATTGCTTGTGCAGAAAAATAACGTACTTTTTACGACGTTTTAAGTACCTACCAAAGTCGTGTAGGTACAACGCGAATATATTTTCGAATAACAAGCATTAATGGATGCTGCTGGTGCAGTGGTGCTGTGCTTCATGAAAGATGAGAAGGAGATGCGACGGACGACCAACCGACCCGTTTGTCACGCCGCCGCTGGTAACAGTAATAATAATAATAATAATAATAATAATAATAATAATAATAATAATAATTGCTCTACAGACACGGCGCAGTTCTTATTCGTCATCATCATTATCATCATCATCATCATCATCATCATCATCATCATCACCATCACCATCATCATTAAATCGTTATTTGGTCGCCGTCGTCGACGCGCCGCAACCATTGCCGCACCACCCTCGGTTCACCCACACCGGACAAAAGTCTATATTATACGTAGGTATACACGTACACGACGACCGCGAGGGGGATCCATTCGAATTTGAAGCCCGGGGCGTTCCGGGGCATCGGCAATCATAAATCATCTCAACGTATACACGAGATCTATTATATGAGCGCGGGCATGTATATATACTATACCTATATACTACAGCAACGTAGTATATAGTGCGCGTTTGTGTTTGTGTGTGAGAGCAGTGCGCGTGCGTGAATGCGTGGACCAGATTACAATGCGAGAGAACGCGGGGACGACAATATATATATATATTTAATATAATATTTATATTGTGTGATGTGTAAGCGGCGGTGTGGCCAAGTCAGCAGGAGACGACGAGATTCGGTATAAGAAAAAAGAAAAAAATCCGCGGTATATACAAATATATAATATACGAACACGTCTTGTGTACGTGTAACAAAAGTTAATAGACAGCAGCGAAGGGTCGATTGGCGCCTTAAATAATAATAATAATAATAACAATAATAATAATAAAATTTGAAATTTGATTCGAAATTGAATAATATATACCTACATATTATATATTATGTACCAGAAACAACGATAAAACTACGGGCGCCTACGGGGTATATAAAAGAGGTGCAAGTACATTTAGGCAGTTACTGGGTATTAAGAAAATGACATAATACATAGGTATATAATACGTATAATATTATATAGGTAGATGCATTATATTCGTACCACGGTATAGTCTCGAGCAACGGGCCGAACGAATTTTAGAAGAAAATGCGATTAGAGGTACTCGTTATCGCGGGCTTATGAACTATTTTTTTTCTACTTGAGAAAGGTACGACACGAAATATGTGTATAATAGCACTTATGAAGCATTAGTGTATTTCCGAAGGATAAATGATATATACAAACGTATTTTGTGTGCGTGGCATGCCCGAATGACAGACGAAGATAATTTCTGTGAGAACTGTGTATTGTCTCCGTTTTCATTAACTCGTCATTACCGCGTTAACACAAATCACAGTTGTTACACTAGTGCCTAAAAATAGTTGAAAGAATATAATTTTTTTATGTTTTTAATATTAGTGAAGTATGGCATCTATAGGTAGGACAGATATGTACTATATACAATATACCCACCTATGACGGCATCTTAACAAGTTTTCACTCCACTATACCATATGAAAACTAATATAGTCCACGAACTTAACGAAAAATGAATGTAGATATCCACTATTTAAGACACCTAATTAAAACGTAAGCTTGGTTACAATTATTATTATATAGTTATTTCTAAAATAATTTCAAAAAATTCGTCATGCATTCATGGGTGTCGACGTATGAGAAAGTTATGAACTGATTTTTCAAAAAAAATATTAATATTTGACATATTGTTAAGAAATTATTGAATATATAAAAACATTTGAAATTATTTCAAATAAAATTAGAAAAAATGATTATTAATTCACTATAATGTAAAAACCACACGTCTTGATTACATTTTTTCAATCAAAACTTTTTCCTTTTGTAATTATTTCTTTAACGCTCAGAGAAACTCTAAATATTTTCAAAGTAGGTGTCTACTTCTAAATTATATTCGACGATTTAAACCGTTAGGTATGTAGCATTGAGCATTATAGATAGATATATTATATTCAACACTTTTGAAACCAATCAATTTCCTGGAAAAAACTAAACAGAAAGAAAAGAAAAAGATCATTCAAACCAATAAGGTAAATTTCTCTTTTTCAGAATCGAAAACCTAAATGGGTACCTAACAATAAATATAAAATGTCAAGTTCCATTCTGGGACTAAATGTTTCTGAGGATTAAACACGATTATATAATAAAACATCTAGCCATTATTACATTATAGGTATCTCTGCCTTTAAAGATCTTCAAATGTGCCGTTGGAAATGTAACGGAACATTTTTTTTTTCATATATCCTACACATACGCTAATAAATAATGCTTAACAGCAACAGAGATGACCATTAATCTATGTTCATCGAATGACACTCGACGGTGATTCTGTAAAGTAGGTGTAGGTACCTATATCATGTTCGAGATTCTTTTTTTTGGTTATTATAAAATTGTAAACGTCTCAGAACAAAGTATTATAATATGTACCCTATAGTCCCAGCAGTACGCGTTTATTGACGTGCAATGTTTTACAATACCCGAGGGTTATAGGCATTTTTGAACGAAATTCGGCACGTACGGTCTTTGAAGTCCACTTGTTACCTATACATATACGGTGCACCCAATCTACCTGCGAGTCGGCAAACGTCCTTTGAAGTTAAGTAAAGATTTTATTACACCTATAGAATACATGTAGGTATTTCACTATTCCCAATGTTTGTTCCCGCCGTAAGTCAACAAGCAAACATTGTTTCTATCGCCAGACAATATCATTTATGTTTATACCAGCTATTATGTAAGATTATTATATATAAATATGGGTACTTTACAACTCTCGTTGCGTTCAACGAGGAAATAGAGAAAAAAAACCTAACCGATATTTGTGCAACGCGAGACACACAACACTTGTTTTAAAAGATGGAATTTCACATAGGTACATAACGAGTTAATAAAACCTAGAAATGAGTGGTGTTTATTATGGAAGCAAGTAGGTCTCCTCTCTGCGAGTTTATCTCGCAACGATGCTGCTCTTTTTTAATATCCACAGATTATTATTATTTTTTTATTATATGTGATATGTACACACACACACACACACACACAAGTGGACTACGTGAGCTGAATATTTCGAGTCTACGCAGTGTAACTGACTTCATCGCGAGCTTCTAGGAGAAACGAAAAAAAAAAATTAAAAGAAATCTTATGTACACGCACTTTTGAAATAGGTAATATATAATTCAGAGGAAACGTTGAAGTTGTTAGAAACGAATGAACATCACGGTGGTGAACGATTTGAATAATTTTATAATTACGGATAGTCAGTTGTTTTATATTAAGGGTTATTTATTCTTGTTATTTTTTCGTCCGTTTTATAAAAACCAATATTACCTATATATATATCCTTACGAACACCAAAATTCAACGTTAATCGATCAGATATGTCGGGTAGATAGGGAGTCTGTTTCTTTCACTCCGCTCTCACCCTCATCCCACCCACTCATCGTCGCTCTCTAGATTTCTCTATCTCTCTCAGGTCTTCAAGACCTCTTGCACCAGTATTTGTGTCGCATAAAACAACATGCACGACTCGGGTTTATGGAAATGTACCATAATTATCTGTACATACGGAATATTCGATTGGTGAGTAGGCTGAACGAATAACCTGACCATTCGAATGTAAAATAATAGCCAGTCTACTAAAAATTAACATAAAATAGTTTTGTATCTCTTAAAAAGTTAAAACGAAACAAAACATATCACGCGGGATAAACTAACTCAGTATTGGTAGAGGTATCTATATAATATATTATATACTATACATAAATACAAGTTTGTGTGTACGACCAACTCGAGCTCGGTAACACGCTGTACGTGGTCAACAGTTTTCCGGTTACACCTTTTCTGTAGGGTTCGACGAATGTTCAGCACACTTCTCGTTCATCATCGGAAATGAGATATTATAGATACTTACTAGGTTTTATTTACATTTTAAGTAAACTATTAGGATTTTAACGAGACACCGTTATATAATGACGTTTTGTCAGGACATACACCAGCTGAAATATACACCTATTAAGTATAAATACATATACACACAGACACACACAAACACACCTTGTTTACATATTGTCACTCATCACTGGGGATCATAACAATTATAATATGTGTGTACAATGAAAAACATATCCAATGTCGCAAATAGGAAAAATGTTCAAAAGGTGTTCATAGTATTCTTTGTAAAAAATATTTTTTATTAAAATTAACTACCTACCATGTTCTAATCATAGTTTTGAAAGGAGCTTTTAGAAAATAGAAAATCGAGGAGAGGTTTTCCCTAGTGCTTGCATCGCAAATAATAATATCCTTTGCGGCTTGAATATTATTTATTATTTAAAATGCTTAAAGTTTAACGGACCAACGACGAACGGCTCCTATAGGCAGGGTTAACAAAAGCCTGGCACGCTTTTTTTTGCAGCAAAATATAATATACTACAGTGGGATGGTAATATAATAATATAGTATATATATATTTGGATAATATAACATAATATGTACACATACGCAATAATGGGGTGTGAAAACAGATATTTCTCACGCGGTTTCCTAACAATATCTATAAAGTTTTATTCGGCGTGTCAACAACACTTAACACAACACGTATTTATACCTATACATATCATAAAATATGTTGTCGTCGTGTATAATAATATATATGACTACACCGGCGACCTAAGCGGGGCCCTTTGACGGCGAGGAAACAAACATCCTTTACATAATAATAGTGATGATAATGTGCTGTTGTCGTGCGTATTGTGCTGCATGTGTAAAGGCCCGACAAAAGAGGCAATACAATGTATAGGCGCGAAGGGGTTCCTCTATAAACGTGCAGTCTGACAGTAAAATATATATAATATTATAAAAACGGAAAAAAATACGTTCTTTTAGCCCCTGTGACGAAGTTATATACGCATACATCGTGTATATATATATATAGTTAGGAGGTATATTATTCTATGCCGAAAATATAATTAGAAATACAAAGAACCGGCGACAGACGCATCCACCCGAATTCGGTAATAACATAAATCTTAAAACGGGAACGAGTGACAGACAGACGAGCAAATATTTTCAATAATATTTTACTGGGTTTGGTTTCTTTTATTTTTTTTTCGGTTTTTTTTTCATGCCTCGTTCGCTTACGTCCGCCGAATCCCGATATTATATACAGCACACACGCATTATCAAAAAACTGGTACGAATTTTCGTCCACCACCGCCACCTCTCACCACCACATGCGCACGGCCGTATCTAATAATACGGCGGCGGCACACGGTGAGCGCGTATGGGAAAAGTGTTGTGCGAAAACGTCGTGCGGGAGACTTGAACGCAAGTGAAGTAAGTAATAAAATATTACAAGAGACTTTAACGCACACACGTGAGTTGAATATAAATTCCGACCGGCGACCTCTATGTTTTATTTATTAGAAAGGGAAAAAATTGTACATAGTTTTACCGGACGGAACATCTTTTATTACATATTACACACACACAAATACATACATATAAATATAAATACCATTTTTATATATATATATATGTATACTGAATAAGTAGGTACACTAGATATGAGTATGTTATCTAAATATGTTATGTCTTCCGAATATTTGCTGAACGCACGTGCGAGCGAACTTTCGAATATATAGTATTATAGTACCAGCAAATCGCAATGAATGGTGAAAACAAAACTGTTACTAAGACCGATAACCCAGCCTATACCCTGATATATCACGAATAAAAGTATCGTAGTATTCAAGACCGATTACACCAGCTTAAGAGTCATGGGATGGAGACAACGAAAGTTCAGTTAAGTTAGTACCTGTATCCTGCAATGTCGATTCCCGTGGACGACGATGGGTCGTCGTCGTCGTTGTAAGATTTGTATTAATCCAAAAATAAGCGAGTGCGTATCCAACAGTGTATGGTGTGCTGCGACCGCACAGTAATCTTACTAATATAACAACCACACGCGATGAGATTAAATTTTCGGCGCACCGAGAATATAACGATATAGATATAATATCACCGCAAAAACTCACAGAAATCTATACAAAAAAAAAACGGTTGCAACGAAACGAGCACAGCATATACGCACTTGCACGAACAAGCGAACCAACGGGGTAGGATATAAAATATTAAAACCTTTATAAAAACATTAAAAAAAAAAAAAACACTAAACACACCGCGCACGCACACACCAAAAAACGAAAACACGATGCGTCGAAAAGGAATTATTATGATTTAATAATATGCGATCCCTCAGCCAAAGTAATAAACGCATAGAGATATAATTTATTTTCGATTCACCACGAGAGCTGAGTGGAGAAAATAATAATAATATTATAATAATGATGGCTTGGAAGCGGACACAAGAGAAAAATTATAAAAACCGGCGCGCGCGCCCGAACGTACGGTAAGGCGGTTGTGCAGTGACTGACTCGGTCCCGGTCGGCTCCAGAACTCGTTTTGTGCGCTCGCCACAAGTGCGAGCTGCGTGGTCGCTCCTGCGGGTGCGTGTGTCAGTATGCGTATGCTCGCCCGCGGAGATCGTGCGCGTGCGAGCGCGGGCCAGCTCCTCTCGGGTGTCGCGGGGTCCGCGATGCGCGCGCTGCCTTCGTCGACAAGGATCGCGGGTACCGCCGCCGTGTGGTACGTCGACCGCGCCAGTGGCGACCCGACAAGGACGGCGCGAAACAGGTTTTCAGCCGCCGCCGCAGTCCGAGAGTCGGGCGCGCGAGCTGCTATTATAGCTCCTCGGTGCGCAGCGGCCGCGTGTACCGGGCGGCGCGCGGCGGATGCCGGCCGAGAGCGTCGGAACAATTCTGAGTCGGCCGGCGCGCATGCGTGCGGCACGGTGCGTGCGCGACGCGCGACGGACGAGCCGACCGAGCGCCTCACTTGGCTTTCGCCCGCGCGTACGTGAGCGACTGCTTGGGCATGCCAGACAGCCCTTGGCGGGTTCGACGACAAATCTCATGACAGTATAATGTAAAATAATATAAAAATCATAATATTGTAATAATACTTTAGGTCATTGTGTTACCCGAAGAAGGCGCAGACGACGGACGTTTTCGACTACACCGTATCGCTGTCGTTGAATTTAAAATTGTTTGGACTATCGTATGACCGTCTTGACGAGAGTGTGACACAATCATTATTGTTGTTGTCGACAGTATAATACCTACTCGATCGGAGGGATATTGCCAACTTGCCAGTCGATTACGCGTCTATCGAGATTTCACAAAATCGGACAAAATTCCGGGTACCTCCAATTATTATTTAAATTTTTTTAAAATTTTTTTTTATCAATTTCGATGATTTATTAACACCATGGTATATAATACAATATTAACATATTATTTTTCAACAATGTCATCGCTGCAGCTATTTTCGAATTAACCGGTATTTTCAGTTTTTCGGTTTAACAGTATATTATAATAATTCTCATGCACCGTGCGCGGTGTATCATATGGAAAATACAGTCGGTTCTGGTGTCAACATAATTTACATTACTCTTAATATATCCATGTGTCAGTAAGTCATTAACGCGTTAAATTTATTAACGACACAGTTTTAATTCATTTGTTTTTAGTCCATATTATTATTATTTCTATGATATTAATATGTAATAACTATTGTAAGTATTACGAGTGGGTGGTTTTTGTTTTCCGACTTCCGTTTTGTATTGAGGACTTTATAATACACATTATAACTTATTGGTTGTTATTATATTGTATTATACTATGATTGTATTTCTATAGTCAGTTTCGATTGGTTTTCGAGATAACTAATATATTATATAGAGGTATAGGTTACGTCTTATATAATTCTCTTGTCTCGACTAGAAAATGGTTTTCATTATTGTGCTATATGTACCTATATATAAATATCGACAAGGACTTAGACTCAATTCTCCTCCTCGTATCTGCAGTGATGAATTACACGCAAGGTAGGTAAGTAAGTAGGTACACTAACCTATTATTTATATATGTGAGAAGGTAGGTATATACTTTAGAGTCTAGAACATTAGTTAATATCGGTTATGATTGAAATACGTAGGTAGGCTCCCTTTTGTATTTCGTCAATAATACAATCATTTCCATGTCTTTATTGTATTGTGCGGGGGAGTCGTCGATGATGGTGTGGTATATATAGGTACTATCGGCGTCTTCCAGCTCCAACCACTAGTATAATTAATATCATATACAACATTATATTAGTAGGTACTCGGTCGCGGAAATGTCAAGGTATATAGTATAGATATACTTATGACGTGGTCTCGTGGTCCGTCGTATAGTTTGTACCTATATATACCTACCTTGTTGCCAGCTCACGGGTCAGCGTTATGATAATATATTATATTAGAAATCGACCGATCTCTTCTCCGTTCGATATATATAATATTATAAGTAGCCGCAGAATATAATATGTATATATATATTATATATTTATATATGTATTGACGACAATATCGCTCGTCGTACATAGTAGTCGGCGCACATCACATATATTATGTATAGTGGGCTATATAGAGCTTATACAAACGGTCTGTGTATAATATAAGTTGGCGTGTATATAATATAATATCGCGTACTTATATATTATATTATACGGCGAGCGGCAACGTTACACGGGTATTTTTACACGTCCGTTTTCTCGTTCCTTTATAAAATGGCGTATTTATGTGCACCGCACAGAGTTCCGGGGAGCACATATAGATACGCGACGTCTTATCGTAACGCATACGCTAAAGGTATTGGGTAGTTGTAGGTACTTGTGGTCACGGTCGGTTGCGGACGAGCCAATTTTATTTACGTGTTATTCAAATACTGTGCATCAGTATAATAATATATAATATATAATATGAGACAGTGACGGTGCGTGCGGCTCTGTATATAGCTGCCGCCTCATGGGTTAGGGTTATTAGTTTTTTCATTCAAACCACGACTAAATTGCAATAATATTATCTTAAATGTACTTACAGAAGTCATTAGAAAGGCTAAAAAAAATATTTATATTTTTTATGAATTTTTCTGCGTTCAAGTGCACTTATAATAATGTATAGGTAGGTAGTGGCAAATCCGTTATATTGTTTTTACGCAATGATTTGTGCATTTTGTCCGAATGTAAATTTTCTATACATAAACAATAAACATAATATTATAATATTATAGTAAAAACTGGTACTAAAAACAATACTCCAAAATAGTTTCATGTGATCATCTCTCTACATAGTATTATATTTGACACAGTTTGAAGATTAAACAGGTATTATTTTTCGGAACTTTCCCAGTACTTATATAGTTTACAAATAATTAATCGTAATAAAGTGTATCTACCTACGCAAATCTCCAAATTAAATCGTCTTGGCCTAAATCGATTCAAAATATTTCATAGTGGAAATCGAAGAAGATATTAACTATTGACACAAAATCTAGATCGATCACGTTTATAATAGGTAACGGTATACAAGTGTACCCTAGTATATACTACGATCGGTTACTTATCTAATCAAGTTTACGTTAACGATTGATATATTTTTATGGTACCGGCCCTAATTTTTACAGCAGTAATAACTAATAACGGATAATAAATAATTTTTGAAAAATAATCTTTTATACTTAAATATTTTATCTATATAAGTACCTACGCGTATGGAGAAGTTTATCAATTGCTCTAAAAATTACCATTTCATATACCAATTACCAACTTTTAAACTATGTGGGTATTGTGAAAAGCTAAAAAAATCATTCTGAACCAAATTAAAATGTTCCATCAACAAATATTATTACCACAAGTGTCAAGTAGGATGCATACAAATTCTAAATTAATACATATATATTTTTAAAAACATATTGTGTTTAAAATATTATTGTTTATTAACGATATTATATCGTATGTATTTGTATAAAATTATTTAATGTTGTATGTATAGGTACTTCTGTTAAACTTTTAGGTAATGATGAGTACTATTTTGCTAAGAATACGATGAACACTTCGTCGTATAGAATGCACATTGTTTAATGTCAAATCAACTGCACGAATTAATTTCAGTGGTCGTGTCGTTACTTGTTTTAAATGTTTATCTTATTAAATAATCAGCAATAATATGTCTGATAATATTTGCACTTGCTTCATGGTTATGATTTGAGTTGTGAGATAAAAACTTTTATCAGAAAATTAATTTTTAAGGAAACTTTAAACTCTACACCTTATCCCTAGTTCAATTTTTTTTCTAAGTTTTTAAATTTAAAATCATTGACAAGTAACAACCTTCTTACATTTTTCACTTAACAGCTATTGTTTAAAATTATGCATAATATTGTAACGTAAAACCACTCAAATTGTAATAATAAGCAATGAACAATATATATTTTTATTAGAAAGTATTCTCTTAGATTGATAAATTTCTGAAAATATACAGCCATACATGATGCATTACAAATAAATGGCAGTTGTACCCTTGTACTTATTAATATACCTATCTGGTATCATCATTATTGTAATATTGTGTTTTCCTTCATTCAATAGTCAGTATTGTGTGTAACGAACCAATTAAGCCTACGAATAGATAACGTTAATGACAACATATTTTTGTTCATAACACTTAAACTCATATAGTTGTAATCGTTTTTAACATTGTTATGTTGTTAATATGACGTTTCATGAAATTCCCGATGTAGATATACTAACAGTTAGCTTAACCTAACTTAGATTAATTTTGGATGCAAATCAGCTAGTGGCTACTATCAAGAATATTATTTCTTGTCGGAAAAAAAGCCAATAAACCAAATGTAATGTAAACTCATTAATTATAAACCTACACAAACAAATCTTTATTATTATGTATATGATGTTTATTAAATTTTATCTTATATAATATTCAATAGTTTATAATTTAAAAATATTTTATCTAGTATAAGTATCAAATCTGTAAAATAAATTGTAATGTAAAGTATTGTTACGTTCAATGCCGCGGGTCGTCTATAGTAAAAAAAGAGAATACTATTTCTTTTCGGAAATAAAAAATATTTGACCAGTAACTCGTAATGACGTAATCAATTGATCAATGTAAGCATAAGTTTTTAATTTTCAATTCTTTTAATATACTTACCTCGTTTATGATAATTCAATGATGATGGAATAAGATTAGACAAAAATATTTTCATACCTGAAAGTAAACTAAAAGGCAATCGCAATTTATTGGTAGGTGCCTACCTATATTATCCGTAAAAAAATATGAAGCGCAATTGGTACACTGATCCTAAAATGAAAAAGTTGTTTTAGGCGCAATTGGTGCATGCCCGAGTATAGATGTGAGACGACAAATACCAATATAGAAAACCCCTAAAAAACCTCGTGGGTGGTCCGGGGTAAGGAATCGGCCTCAACGACCATATACAATTCTGCCTCCTCAAACAATAAGCACAAACATAATCAATATTTATTCACGGAGAAAATTAATATTTAAATTGGAACATCCATGTGGGTATTTACTGTATTTAGTAACTGTTAATTAATACAATTATGGGAAAAAAATAAAAAAAAACATATTTCTTATTCCGTTTATACATCTAAACTAGTACGTACTATAGTTTCCACATAGGTAATGATGTTTTATTTTTATATCAATAAAGTTAACGCCATTCTGCATTTTATAATAGTACAAACAATGTATAAAGTATATAATAATAACAGATTATAGGTTATACGTTTATTTGTGTACCTACAAACTAATATTTAATGAGAAAATTGAACATATTATACATTACAACTTTACAAGTGATTTATAGTTATAAATAGTATTAAGTATAATAGAATTTGTGCAGGTTTTGTACGTAAGTATTGACATATCATGGCATATTATTGTAGTGACTCATCATATTTGATAGTAGAGAATTCATAGGAAAGTTAGAATTGGTACCTGGCTAGAGAAAAAACAAACCCTGGTATCGGTAGAAACTCGGAAATTAAATCACTCAAGTATTCTCGGAGCATCAACTCCACCTTCGATCAATAATTGAATCAACCCATTTCCAAATTTCTTATGCCTATATTATCTAGACCCGGGGTTAGCAACTCGTGGCCCTCATATCACTTTTATGTGACCCTCGAGTAAAATGTATAATCTTAATAAAAATAGATATCATGTATACAAATTATTATCATTATTATAACTTTGTTTGTGGATAAGTAGCATGTACATTGGTAATAATTCATTAATAATACCAAACATCAGTTATTCACTTAAATAAACTATATTTGATATGACCATATTATATTTTTGTTTAAAATGAAATTAGGTATAATCAAATTGTGGCCCACAAAAAAATGTGTATATTTTATTTTTTGGCCCTTGATATCAAAAATGTTTCCGACCTTCTGATCCTGACTCTATATTCTAGACAATAAAGTTTAAGAATCGGGTTGGTGCCCTATAGTCATGCAATCATGCTTGGGATGAGAGATTTTTAGGAAGTGACCACCATAACTCAAGCAACGGTTTTGGACTGATCCTCATTGTATTGATGGTGGAATATGGTGACCAAACAACAACCCTATATTCAAGAACCACGTGAACCAATAGACATTATAGAATGCTTTTCAACCAGTTGGCGAATCGAAGTTTACATTTGAGTTTCGACTAATAAAAATCAGAACACAATAACACATACCACTTTACTACAGATGAGGGGACGAAAATTAAGCTATTATAATAATATAATATGTTTATATAGTACTTATGTAGTTTTATTATTCCTTACCAAGTACGACGGAATATCCAAATACGCGTCAACTGTATAGCAATAAATAATAATATATACATATCTATACTAACATAATATATTAGTACCTATATAAAGTAATATAGATTGGTATATGACATTAATATACAATTTTCAGATAAAAAAGATTCGATTTTTGTTCGTTTATAGTTAGTAGTTACCCCCACAGTATTATTACTACTATTATTATTATTATCCCCCACTCTTAACGCATTATTGGATAAAATATATTGCGCTTATATACAATTAAAAAACTTACTTTTGATGTTATGTAGGTATATACACTATATATTATTATATACCTATATAAATATACACATTCCTATCATGGTCGGTTGGCCTGCAACGTTTTGTATAAACACATGTTCTTTTGTAATTATTCTACAGTAGTACTTGGCTACCTGAATACTCGCTTTTATCTGTTTACGCATTTTTGATATACATACAGGGGGTATGTTAAAATGTTATATTAATAATTTGTATGCATTTATGTATTATGATCATCATATAATTATAATATCGAAAATTGCCCCGAGGCGCTGAAATACAATACTACGCGCACTGTTACAATATATTATATTTTATAATACACGTTGAAAACCCGAATCTACGTTTTATATATTATTATTTATATGAGCATAATAATATATAATAGTGCAGCCGTTCTGCCATGGCGATAGCAATGGTAACCGTAGAATATACCACTGTGACAGTTACAGCTCTGCAGTGGTTAATAATACATATTACAATAGGTACTTACCATTGTTGTTGACAGTCATTATTCGAAATTTAAATTGTTGTACCTATTAAATTTCAGTAATGATTATTATTACGTTCTCGAGTCACCATTTTATTATAATACTTATAGGTTCCTACGATACGAGTACATTTTAAATTTTAATTACCATTACCTAATCGTTTTATGGAATTTATAGAATTCTCAATGAAGTTCAATTAAAAAATTAAAAAACAAAACGTTTAACTCAATAAACGCAAGTAATTATTTTTATACATGATGTAGGTATGACAAAATACCGGAGAAATCGTTCGGCTGTATAGGTGGTTTGGTGTATACCTCAACATTGTATTGGTCACTTTGATAGATATTGTGTTAAAATTCTATGACAATTCATTATTACGTATGAAAAACATTTCCAAGGTAATATGTTAACCTCTATTTCAAAGAATATTTTGTAATATATTTGTTTATATAATATGACTATTGAAGACTGTAGTACTAGTACCTCGGTAGGTTAAACTAATTTTTCCACAAAGTATCGCATATATTATATTACTAATTAATATATTATAAAATATATCATAATATATAATTATTATTGTTGCTTATGAATAAGCTACGAAAAATGGAAATAACTAGAGAATGATGATATTGTAGTGATGGGAGAGACTATATTATTTCAATGTACTAGGAAGTCGTTCAAACAACCATAAAACTAGGATCAATGGGATTATGTATAAATTAAAATAAAACAAAGTGCATGATGATGTCAAGGAACAATCTGAACGTAAACGACTTATTGGTGGCCAATTTAAAATTTAAAGCAGTGGACAACTTTAAGTATATTTGGGAGTAAACATCAACAACAAGAATTACACGAACTACGAAGTAAACGAAAGGGTCATGAGTGGGGACAGGTGTTATTATAGTATGATTAAACTCGTAAAATCAAAATTTCTACCATGGACATCAAAGATACGCCTATACCACTGACACCTGTGACCAATAGTGACGTATACGCAAGTGAGACATGGTCATTAACAGTAAAAGTGATGAGAAAAGTTAATAATGTTTGAATGAAAAGTACTCCGGATCCGGAACGTATATATAGGTCACGACGCTTCAATCGAGGAACAAAATAGGTAGGTAAGTATGAGAGAAGAAAACACGAAGAACTACATAAATTGTACTTCCATAATTTATTCTAGTATTTATAAGGAATAAAAACACTTAAAGTAATTTATTGGACACACTTGGAGAACAGATTGCCAATTAATAAAAAAAAGTAAGTACTATAGATGGTTGAAAAAATAAACAGAACAACACCCATAGTAAGTCATATTGGACTTGGTAGATCGATGTAATTGCCAAAGATCTGAGAGCAATCGACCAGAATGTGATCCACGAACTACGAGTCTATACTTTTATTTTTTAATAGAGAGAGATGGCAAGACCTGTTGAAAGCAAAGGCAGCAATAATTCTTAATGGACTGGTAAACTAAGAAGAAAAATAAATATTATTATTATTAATACTTATAACTTAAACTTAAATACTGACGATGCGCCGTAGAATTTTAGTTCAGTAGTTAGTCAAATTTAACTAAATGCTTTAAATATTTTACTATTCACAAAATAATATAATATAAGTAATAGTGGAGTATTTCAAGTATATAATATGGTTAGAATTTTTACTATAAAATAAAACAGTTTAAATAAAATTATCATTATTTTTCGTAAATATTTACATTAATTACATTAAAATTTGATAAAAAATATCATGGCTCTATATTCTAAACGTTTTTTGAAACGAAGTTTTTTATGGCAAGATGCGGGGCTAGCCGGGAAAAAACGTTTCTGACGAAATACTATAATTTATAATATATTAAACAGTTATTGAAGCCAAAACATCCAATTTTTATTCCATCATCCTGATTGATCTAGTAATGCGATAATACTTTTTAAAACAGATTTGAATTCATTATTATGTATACTTGAGATTGGTAAGTCTACTTTTCAAAATGTCACCCCCCAACCTCTAGAAATTTAGCTTGAATATTTTGAAATTTCTGAATTTTCAAACGTTGATTATTAGGAATTTAAAGCAAAAATCTTAAAATGTGGACTGACTGATCTCAAATAGACATTCTAACGAATTCAGATCAGTTTTCTAAAATATTATGGAATTATTGATCGATTGGTAGAATGGAACAAAAAAAAAAAAAAAAAACGAGAGGAAAGTTGTAGTGACAGTCCACGATAGATTGATTGTAATTTATAATTTATAAATATCTTGTGTATATTGATAATATGTATAATAAAATTATTGATAATATTAGAACACTACACTACGTATATTATGCATTTATAATTATTATAATTAATAAAATATATAAGTAATAAGTATATATAAGTATTGAATTTTACGTAATATACGCATGCACCGAAAATTTGGTTTTGTGGGTATCCCTATAGTGGCTGGGCGGTAAAGTGGAAATTCCCAAAAGTGTTGGGCGCGCATATATCTCTCGTTTTCCCTGCACAACCAGACACTGAAATCTATACCACGGTCCTTACAAAACATTAACTTTTGGTGACATCTTATATATATTATAACCTCCTTGCATGATGCTTAAACATTTTTATTTCATGAAATTGTTTTTGTAGATAATCTGATTGTTGCATATATCCCTGCATAGTGCATTACTTATGCCGTAATTATACATTTTTTTTTGTGCGTCGCATTTGGTATAGACTAGGTAATAGAAAACTTTATAACGCGAGAATTTGAAACAGCCTAATTAGGTCTGCATGTTATGCATTTATAATTATTATAGTTTATTTGGTGGTGAATTTAACAACAGTCTTAATGATAAGATTATAAGAAATCGGAGACATTTAAAACTTTCCTTATGGACACATTTAATTTACATTTGATAAACAATCCAGCAGAATATACCACGAGAGATGACAGTCAATAGCAGTATTTTCAAGAAATTTGAAGATATTACATCACAAACATACGTATCATATTTCAGTTATCACAGGCGACAGGCCTGTTATATTTTGATTATTGAATATTGAATATTATTATAATAATAGTAATTAAATAGTAATAATAATAATTCTCATTTTTATACATTTTTCACATTTTTTTTTTATTATTACAGTAAGAACAACTTATGAGGGACTCCGTACTATATTTTCAGCTTTTTGGCTTAGATTTATATAGTTAAATAATTACTTATTTTTATTTGGAATAAGTTTTACTCTATCAAGTGATTCCACAGGATGAAAGTTCATTGACAGGTCGAATACACGAACTAAAGCTAATGCTGAATATAATAATAACAATTTTAATCACTTCAGCTAGGTATTTGATATGGTAATAACGAGAATAATCGTATAAGTAAAAATGGACAATGGTTAAAAGGAGATGTTTTGTATTACATTTTACATTGCTTTGGATATAATATTATTATCATTTGACACTGCGATGGAAACTGTGTCACTTGAGTATGTTTTATGATAATAGTTTATCGTATTGGGTTAGTTATATTGTTGTTATTTGTTTATTTTTTTTATTGGTTTATTGGTAATATTTATAAGTATAGGTACACTATACTTACATAAATTTCATAACTATTACAGAGGATCATCGTTGTAATAATGATCTTAAATATGGATGATTGAACAGCATCATAGATAATATGTTTGCATTAGTTACTATATATATATATATATTATGTACCTCTGCCTGCATAAATTAATATTATCTGGTTAGTGGTTAAAGTGATTTCAGTGGCGTGGTTAATTTATATTATTGAGTACTGTTATGACATGGTACATATATTAATTGACAATTTTATGAAGATAACAACATCTGGACTATTATATAGGTTTCGAGGCGTAGCATTGAATTATAAAATATATAAACCTACAACATCACATTGGTAGTGAAGATTCAGATGACTAAAATTCATAACACATATAATATCATTAGATACAAAGATAATATATAAATACTTTAAGTGTATATAATATACGATACATGTCTGCTGATTAATGTTATTATAGCTTCATCGCTTGTATAGCTCCTGTAGTATAATTTATACGTACTTATATACGCACAACCTGTCACTAAAGCATTTTTATGCATTTATTATTTAATTAGTAATAAAACCGCTATAATTTATATTGGGAAATTAAAATCGTAAAATGTCTAATAATGCTGAGACGTTGAGTGTATAGGTATACCTACGTATTATAGCGGAAATGTGTAATGATACCAATACGCAGACTATGCAACAATTTGATTAAAATGTTCACAAAACTTGTGGTGACACACAATCAACTTAATTGTACGTATGTGGTGTAAAAAACTACTATAGATGCATACATTTGCATACCCATAATTTGTGAATTCAGTGTTTACTGTCTTTGAAAGTTGCCAACCTGAAAATAAACGGCTTGTAAATTTAAATATTTAAATTGTCAGTTCACTTTGTACGTAAAAAAATAAGTGTCAATTTGTTATAATATGATTCAATGTAGCTACTTTAATATTGTATACATTTTTCTACCTCTATTGGATCATTACAAATTTACTTATTTTTTTTTTAACGTAAAATAATTCGCATTGGCGTTTCTGTGTAAATTTATGCAGTGACATTAATTGAAACACGATTCGCTCATATACCTATATGTGTATGTTTGTGTGTGTGTGTGTGTAATATTATCACAAATTGACTTATTTTTTACGCATTGAATTAATTCACGTTTAGCTACCGTGTTTATAAAATGTACACAGGTTTACTATAAAATAATATATAAATTATGATATACTTAGTTGAAATTTAACGAAAATATTTTACATTGTAGATACATAATACCTATATAGTTATTAAATTTATGAATTTGATAAAATATATTATTATAAAATAGGAGGGTCATCCGCAAATATAACTGTTACTGCTTTGCAGTTTGCATGACTGCAAGTGATATGATTATTCCATAGCCCGAAGTCTGTGCGACATTTTGACGACCCTTGTACCTATAGATCTACGCATTTTTAAATGTATAATAATTGGTGGGGTTAGGATTGCCGATTTTCTTTACTTTAATTTTACTATTGACTAAAGTCTATATTATTAAGATAAATAGAGATCGTGTATACAGATTTATATAAGGAGGTTATTTTAAATTACCTAAGCTTGTAAGTCTTTTTATTTGATGATTTAATTCATTAATATTATTACAAATTACCATTGGTTATGAGTTAATATATTAATATAATTTCTTAACTGTGTACAGCGGGCAAGTACTGAGTATATTCTTTTGAGGTGAGCTCAGGATATGAAAGTTTACAGCGCGAATGAACATAGAACAAGGAATTATTTCTTAGGTACCTAGTTAAATGATTTTAAAACACTTTAATTTGAATAAAACAGTTTTAATTGAATGTCTCGCAGTAAGTAGTAACGGTCAACGTAGTGAAGTTAAGGCTTAGTAATTGTAACTATCTCTGAACGCGTAGCTGCTGTGAGCAGACTGCTGCTGTCGTATCAAAATTGGGTCCTACTTATATTATTGACCTTTCGTACTTGTTGTTCGATTTCAAATTATTGTTGTTTATTTTAAAAGGAACATAGGTACAAAAAGTGTTATTGATAACGCACATTTTGTCATATAAATATGTAAGTGTTTTGCATATTTTTTGATTATAGTAAGGTACATGGTACAGTTATTTTATTAGGTTTTAAGAGTAACATAATTAATAATATGTCTTAATGATACTCCAATCTCTTTACTACATAGCTAACCAACTGAAAATTAAGGTAATCTTTGAAATCTTTTAAGTACTTAAGGATAGAGGAGGGCCGGAGGGGGGGTTAGGTCCCTATAGCCCCACCCTTGTATCCGCGCCTTCTACCTAATATTATATGTATTAGATAATATGATACATAATTAATACATTATTAAAATATATAAAAGAGGGTCTTCCAAATAATTGTTATTGCTTTGCACGTCTGTAAGTGATAATATTATATATTATTATGATTATTGCATAAGAAATCTCTGCGAAGTTTTGACACGACCCTTGTATAGGTGTATATATATCATGGTTATAGGTTAAAGCTGGTTCGCAAACGCCATAATGACATTATATCATTATATATATTGACATATTGTATAAAGATAATAATATATAGATAATAGTTGTACAGTTGTATACGTATATAGTAAACATAGGAGAGAAGCAACATTTATAAGTTAATTAGACCGCGCGTGCGTTAGCGTTAATGCAACCGAGCTTAAGGAAAACCATACTCGTGTGTATTATCGTAGGTACCTCTACCTATCTATACGTACATAATATAATGTATTTATGTGGCGCAAACACTGAATGATTTATTAAGTATAATATATTTGATATCTACTACTGTACCCAGTACCTATACTATTACTATACATATATAATATATATATATTACTACTACTGTATCAGCTATATACCCACTAAATATCCGGCATTCATATATAATAAAGGTAGATAGGTATAAAAATATATAATGAATCACTTTGTATAATATCGTAAGTATGGTATAATATATTACTGCGCGAGACTTTTTTGTTCATAATTATACAAACGCATATATTTTATACATATATCATAATATATGTATACATATCATATACTTTATAGTTTATATACTCGACGAATTTTCCTATTTCTATCCCCCCCCCTCCTGTAGTCAATTTATATGTATACTTTATGTATATAGATTATATTATATGAGTATACTATTTAATATATAGGTATATATACCCTGGACTCTGCTGCAGTCTTACGTATATGGAAGTATATCACTGAAAATAAGACTCTATACTGCACTATATATAATATTATACACTATATTATATTCTACTAGAACGAGGTTAATTGTTAATAATGTTATAGAAAATGCATTTAAGAAGCTATTCCGTAATATCCGATAGATAAACCCGTTTGGTTGGGAAAAAAAATTATTGAAATAGTTCTTTTCCTCTTTCCTTATTACGCGTATTATTTTAGTAGACGACATAATAATATTATGTGTTTATTAAGTAACTACCAATGACACCATATATAAAATAGCATGTATAAATATTGTTGCGCAGATATAGGTAGGGATAGAAAAAAAAACTTTGAATTACATCGGTCGTCTGCAGGTTTTAACATTTTTTTCGTTTATGTTTACCTAGATAATAGCTAATACCCATATAGTAATAGCTAGGTAGGTGTAATGATATTATCATCGAGTAAATAACAGTTGTAGTACGTATTCGCGACAATGAGAAATATGTTGTAAACGGATATACCATATACATATATTATTAAATTCTATATTGTTTGAGAAATTTGTATTTTGAAAGATTTCCTCAAAATAATACAATCCGCTTGGAATGTTATATTATACGATTATAAACGAGTGTAAGTTGAGATGGAACAGGTTGGGCTTAGGAATGTTCAAGTGGAAACATTAAAAACTATATTAACTGTGGACCAAAGCTATATAGTATATACGCTCATACAATATTATTATTAAATATATATTATGCGTTTGGTAAATTGGAAAATGCGTTACGTTGTATAGAAGAAATAAAAAAGAATTGTTTTTGATATTTTACTAAAAGAAAAATGAATTGAATTAATTGTTTTCATTTTTTTTTTTAATCTCGAAACCAGTTCTGTCGTGTATCCAATGTGTAATTTGTACTTTGGCGAATATAATTGGTGATAACCTTACTTCAGTAAATGACAGGGTGATTTGAGCCTCAAAACAAACCGGTATTTTCAATTATTTGTAATTCGTTTATAAATTAGTTTTTCAACAAAAGCACAACGCTAAAACATTGATTACAGCGTGGTATGACTAATTTCCAAAACTGGTTCCGCGAAGGAAATTCGATTTGATTAACAATATCTATTTTGGAAATAAAAAAAAAAATATTTCGCCACAACCAGCCAGCGCTATAATAATAATAATAATATATAATATTGTACCTACATCCTCATATTTTATTCAGAACATATCGTGACCCACGTGTAAATAATAATTATTATGTTACACGGGCAAAAGCCGAAATAGGTCAAACCTCATAAAAGCCCTGGCAATATGCGAACTGCCCACGATAGTTAATTGGGCAAAAGTCATGTCTCGGCTTTTGTCCGGCAAACCTAGTTGTATGACTAACCTCAAATTTTGTGCAAAACCATATAGCGTATCTACAAATTTAAATGATCGACATAGTTATAGGTACAATGTTTGTGTTTTTTATATTACATATAAAAACGATAAAATCAATAATATTATTGTTCAAATATTACGTATAAATAATAATAAAAATAATATAACGGTTTTGGGTATAAATGTATAATGTTGATTTAAAATTGTAACCGATACTACCTACTACGAAGAGATGCAAACGTACAACAACAAATAAACAAAACAAAATTTTATCATTATATGATAATCTATATAGGTACCTTAAAAAAATAAAAAATAGTCGTAATTTTATGATTAACCTTCTAAGTTTTTAACATACATAATGTGTTTTTGGGCTGGATACACATTTCTGAGCGACTTTTCATAAGGTTTTCGACGTCACTTATTAATAAAAACATATTTATCATTGATAGATTTTCCTTGTAGAAGAAAAATATCCAGTAGAGTACTTTGGTTTTTTAATTCTTAAAATCAACATTATACCTAATGCCATTATATTTGGACGATAACATTAATTTTATCGTTTTTGTACGTCTAATATTTAAAAAAAAACATTGTATGCTATCGTTTTCTATTGACATCTATATACTTACACTGTATATAGTACGCTGTACGCTTTTGCCCAAATGAGGTTCATACATTCATTACTAGGTTTGCCATGGCAATAGCCAAAATATTACGTTTTGCCCAAGACATTGTCGTGGGCAGTTAACGTTTTGCCAAGTCGTTTGTCCGATTTCGGTTTTTTACATATTAAATGCAAGTACATAATGTAACATATTATCACAATAATTTAATCATAATTTAGCTATTTTTATTGACCTACCTAAACATTGCGATTACGGCGGAAAAAGTCATTAAAATATATTTATTGTATAGTATAATATAGACAAAATATATTTACAGGTAGTAGGTATACTATATGTAATATGTATATATTATCGTACCAGTGAGTCTCGCTACCGTTATTGTAGTTTTAGCACAAGCGTTATTCGCGTCCAAGAGGCGTAATGGTATATGAAATAATTACGTATATAATATATATATATATTGTATAATATTATAAATAAATGAATCGTTTCCATTCGGAAAAAAATCCAAAACGTTTAAGTCCTGTAAAATTGCACGAATAATCAATTTCTAGTTTTAATTATCGGCGGCGGATTCGGGCCGCTGCCGTCCGCCATAGATGTATATATATATATACATCGGAATGGTAACGCCCCGATAATATACATATACCCTATACATGACGTACACGTGTACATATTATATGTATTCATATATATATATAATAGCTGCTATTATTTTTAAATCGATTGGGAAGCAAATGTCTTTGAATTATCTATCGTGCGTAGGTATTTTCCCGTCGTATATTTTGGGCGTGAAACATATATTATATATCGTGCGTTTATATATATATATGATATAACATATTAAACTATATATATATAGTATATACGTATCGGAGTAATTGTTGTTCTAATTTTCGACCACAATATTGGTATACGCATATAATATTATTATAATAAAAAGCACGTGTGTAATAATAATCCTATATAATATTGATTTATATATATTAAATGTTTATATAATATATTATTATATTATTTTATAGTCGGCGGCCGTGAATATTTTTTTCGGTCGGCCAACTCCTAGTGGGTGTTTGCACAGAGGACGACAAGCGATTTGCTGCTGCTGCTGCAGCAGTGTATATAATATAAATATAATATATATGTGCTTATGTGTACATGTACTATGTATTTATATAATATATGAAGCATATACGCAATGATAATAATATATATATAAAGCTATGGAGAAAAAGACACGGACGGACAAACACACACACACACACACACAGACGAGCACGCTAAGACGGACATTTGTGTTTTTAATTATCTAATTTATGGCGCGATTTTTAATGAGACGTCGAGTAAACATCTGTTAGCGTATATATAAATGTGTGTATTGTATATATGTACATTGTACGTATACATTTTTTTTCTTCAAATAAAATATATAAGTATGTATCTCCAACCCCTCTTTTCGTCATACATGTATATACATACTTCAATACTTGTGTATACTTATATTGTATATATATTGCAGTATGTATATTAAAATACGCCTGCACTGATGCACAAGCGCGTTGCAGTGGTGCACCTATATTCCACCGAGAACAATATGCTATGTGTGCGTATATAATGTATATATAGGTATTGACTTTTTAATTTATTAACCGGTCGGGTAAAACGGAAAAATGTCCCATTATGTTATATAAAATATAAATCGCCCGGTTGTCGAACACATCCCCCGGACCGACTGTATATATTACAATTATTATTATTATTATTCAACGATTCCCGCTGTAAATTGAGGGCGTGTATGCATATTATGTCATTTATATTTATTTTTATTGGTTTATCCCCGCGGTATTACAGCGTGTTACGTTTAGTTCGCGGTGTTTGCAGTTTGCACTGGTTGAGCTTATTATACATATAGATTAAAGATATTATAATTGGTTAGGTTATACATTTTTTTCGTTCATTTTATCTCTTACCTGTACTAGCTACTACTACTACTACTACTACTACTTCTTCTACAACTAACTAGGTAGGTGCATATATTATATAATACTCGAAGGTTTTGTAACATTACTACTTACCGTGTGTACACAATGTTATATAGGTTTAACGACGGCGGGAAACGTGTGGACACCAGGCTGTCATCGGAATCTCCCGAAAATCGTTGCTGCGAATCGATTAAATTCGAAACGGTCGATTAAGTTGGTCAGTAGATGTAAAACATGAATACTTTGTATATACGGCAGCCATACATGTATGACACTCGGAGAAATTATTATAAAGAAATGTGAGGATATGAGTGGATCATTCTACTCGGAGAAAAGATTAAAAACGACTAACCTATACACAAACAACACTAGCTATATTATGTGTGTGTATGTGTATGGAGTGTAAACAGAAGAATGATGTGAAGAAATAATAGAGGTTTAATATATCTTATTTTGTTTCGAACGCAATCGAATGTGGTCAATTTAAATTCGTTTAAATGTTACGAAACTGGCATTGTGCAGAAAACAAACAATATGGTATATTATGCGATAAATCACAGATGACTCTTCACAAATAAATAATTAGCGAAACAAGGTACTTCGGTATAATAATAATAATATGTATAGACGCGAATGTTTACTATAGTATAGCATGAAAAAAATGTCGATTTTCCCTTTTTAATATATATTTTATTTTACTCGTATACGAAAACGGAGGACTCGCAGTCAATGCGTATGTATTGTGTTATTGTATTCTCCGCGTACCGTGTAATTTACATACAAGTTTATAGTTTACCCAATGCGCAAGCCGCAAGGATGTTTAACATTAAAATGATTCAGAGAATAAACATCATGTGAAAAATATTAGTTAAAAATGTTATTATATGGACTTATTAAGAATATTAATGGTACGTGAAAGTCTTAATAACTATTTTAATTTATACGAATAATTATTATTACATTTCTGTATTAGGTAGTCCAAGTGTAATTATATATTAGGTTATAATTCTTTATTTTTGTGTGTAGAAATTTTAATTTAAAAGATATTACTACAACATTCATAGCAATACATAATGGATATTTATTTAACCATGAAATATTATGCATAGTTTTATACTAAAATTTGGTAAAAAAAATGTAATTCATCTTAATATAATAATATAATTTCTGGTCTATAATATACATAAAAAACAGCCTATAACAACGCATGCGTGAAAGTGCCATCCAATAAGCTAGGGATAAAACTAATTAGTAATTATACAATTATTCAAATTAGTTATAACAACTATTATTCGTCACAATGCAATACATATTTTATAATATATATATATATATATATATATATCAGGTTGAAATAATAAAATATTATCTTTTGTTATCTAAACATATATATATATATATATAATTATAATGTGTCATTCAAGTCCACCAAAATATACACTAGACCTATTAGAGGGACTTAAATAACCATTTGTCTTTGACGCGCCACCATTAACGAACAGCGATCGATCATCGATATGATTTATTTTATGACATTTGAGTTTATTGTCATTTTTTGTTTTGATTCTGTATAATGTACGTACCTATTGAAAGAGATCATAAATAACCAAAGAAAAAAGCTACTTCTAAATATTGTTTACTTTCATGTTTAGGTATATTATATAGTACTATAAGATGGTAACTATTATTAAAAAAACAAATAGCTTTAAAGAAATAATCTAAAAATACCATATTGTGATCACCATTAAGTTGTGCAAAAGTCTTTAAAAAGTTCGCTTTCTTTTAAATTTTTTGATATCTGGGAAAATGACAAAAAATATTTTTATTATATCCTAATGGGTATCATCAAAAGTTAGAATGAATTATAGTATTATGCTTAAACAAAATGTAGAATGTTCGTATTCTGCTTTGTGTTGTACCAGAGACTAAGAGACATCTCGGTAGAATTTCTCAGAAATACCATACCGATGGGGAGGGGTATAATTCAGCTAAAATAATTTAACCCCCCCTCGTACAATATTCCTAAGACTATAGTTGGCTTAAAAATTGCAGCACAAGTGTTTTTTGTGGTAAAAATTTATGACTTGGGAAATCATACAAAACCAACAACTTTGTGGTTGAAAGTATACACTGACTGTATATCTGTGTGTGTAGGTATCCTATGTGTTGTAGACGTCGTAAGAAACGAACTATTAATACATTGTAATTGGTGTAAACGATGTCAGTGGGAGTGTAAGCAGTTCAATCAGTTGCAGCAGAGCAATGTTTGAGATTGCCGTGAAAAAAATATTGATGAGTTACGTGGGTGAATTATGTGTGTGCCAATAAGTATTATACGTAGGACATAGCTAGGTGTGTGCTCTTGTAATTTGTTATTAAAAACTGGAACAATGCGGTATTTTAGGCATGTGCCGCTGAACAACAATATATAAAAAATAAAAAATTCACAAACAAGTATAATAATATTAATAATAATCCATTGTAGTTATTGTAGCTTAACAATAATAATATTATGACCCTTCTAGGTACATCAGCCATCAGTATAATATTATATACAATATAGATAGTAAAATATCAAAATATCATACAATCTATAATTATATTTAATATAAAGTAGATATGAGGACTTTTCACAAGCATATTCGGCGTGCAGTCTTCTGCTTAAAACCGAATAAACTCTTCACAAAACAAAGACACCAAAAAAAGGTATCTATACATATTATAACAAGTGGTTATTTGTATTTTGTATTTTGTAAATGCATCCTCTGTCAATTTTAGTACCTACACAATATATTATATACCGAACAACTTTCGACAGATATTTTCCTACTTACATTTTATTTTTATTGGAGTGATATATTATAATTAATATTACCAAACTATTTATGCGTTTTCGTAAAAACGTTAATTTTGCAGATTCCTAACCATATGCCGTTTATGTTCCGGCAAACACTTCAGAACAATAATTTGTAATCGAATAATTTTTTACAAAATATCTTTATCTTATACTCTGGATTTTAGTTTTCTATTATCTCGGCACCATTGTTGAACTCTGCTTAATGCTTACGTCAAACTGATCGACTGCAATGTCTTTCTAAACAATTAATATCATTAAGATTACATTATTAGGTATTTTAATACTAAAATATTCACCGATAAATTTCGGCATGCGTGACCTTAAATCCACAAATCCCCCAGATGTCCCTTACAATATAGAAAATGTTACCAGCGATATCACTCTATTCGTTCGGTCATCAAGTTATATTCATCGGGTACCGGCTGCTATTTCAAGGCGTTGCATGTACATAGATACCTCGTATTATATTACACATATTATGTACACTGCAGTGACATAACATTTTTTATAATTAATATCAAATTGACATAATAAGCATAATATGTGACAACAAGTGTATGAAAAGCATGACAGGAAAAAACTCATTAAAGTGATGAGAGAAGTCACTTATTTATATAATAGCACTTTCTATTATATGTTTATGTTAATTAATTATTATTATTATTATTATTATACTGTGGGTCGTGTAAGACACATTGACAGTATTTACGCTTCAGGCATCAACGAAGATTACTAGGAATTGATCAAGAGGATAAGTTTTGAATTAGTAGATTCGGATGAGATGATAAACAATTATAATGGAGTCTTCTTTTGTAGAAACATTTGGCTTCTTTATACACTGCATTTAATTTTAGATCTGTGTGTCGTGTTAAGTTTGAAACGTGGGGAGGAGCATTGATTTAATAATTTTCCGAGGGAGATGTTTTTAAAAGAATTCATTTTATTTGTTTTTGATGATTTGTGCTCCCCCACAACTGGTTTTAAAAGTTGTATATACCTACATAAACAGATAAATTTAACGGAAGTGCAGTGTTTATTATTACTACTTAACTACTTAAGTAGGGTTTTCAACACGAGAAGATGGTTGTTTAAAGAAAGTTGCTTAAAAAAAATAAAGTAATTACAAATCAAACTCTAAAAAAGGAGGGAGTGGGTTGAAATTCAAAAACTGTTTGTTCTGTTGCAGAGAAAACACAGAAAACAATGTTAAAAATTTGAATTTTTCAAAAACAAGTGTAGTGATCCCACGTACAGAGTTGGATTTTGATGTGAATGGATATCAGGTAATAAGATAGAGTGAACACTTGAGTTTAAATTATAATAAATTCGTTTATTTGACACTTTAAAACTTGTAAATAATTTGATTGTGAATATAATATGACTGTGAAGGTGTAAAGGTACTGACTCTCGCAAGACATGTACCACGTCTGACTCTAGTTTGTCCCCGATTCTCCTATATAGAATCTACCCTTTCCTATGAGCAAGTCGTTATCCCATTTCTATGGCCTACATGTGTTCGGTGTCCAGGAAATGGCATTAACTCATGTTGATTAGCTTATTCGATGTTTATATTATCCTGTGGACATCCTGTTTACCAGCAGTATCGATAGTATGCAGTATATAATATATATATACGTTAATTACTATCAGAGCATATATATTAATATATTATATATCTAAATTATGTTTGACTCCTTTTTAAAAATACGCAGTATTATACGCTAATTTTGCCATTTGATCTATTGTGTGGTTGTTATGTGACTTTGCTACCCGGATATGTTTAATATAATAAAATTCTAAACGTCGAGTCCTAACTTTGGATATTTACTTATTGTAATATCGCTAAGCCTTTCCTGTCGATAATCATAGTATTGGGTTATAATATATATTGTATATAATAATATTATTATAATGCTTGCCTCCAGTATCATAACACATTAGTGTAACGTTTTGTCTTTAATGCACTGAAAACCCCCAGAATTAAATTCAATGACATAGGTACGTTCGAAATTTGTCAAGTTATCTTTATTTTTGAACACTTAAACACACTGTAAGTACTTATACATCACAAAAAAACTGTCAGCTCCTTAAAGTACAGCTAGTATACATACATAAATAATAATACTGAAAGCACAACAGTGTACCTACATAACAGTATCACATCATCTCAAATGCAATTTTTAAATGATTTTCATTGACGACTGGCGAGGGTTAATAATATAATATCTATTTATTATTTTTATATATTTATTCCCAGTCGAGTCATGCAAAAATGACTCATGTATGACGTGGTCGTTATTATTGAGTAGTATAATATTATATTAAAATAGTGTGATCCAATTATTATAAAAAAAAAAAAAAACGATAGGCGCCGGCAACTCGAATCGTGGCCGAACATCGCACGCAACAATACACAGCTATTCTATACCATGGTAGTCAGGTAGTCGATACATACGAATTCATTTAGTAAATTATAATCGAGTTTTCACGGAACCGTGAAAAGTCGGAATGACTACGGTATTAAGGGGATTGGAAGCGGCGATTTTCTATCTTTGTCTAACGCACGTGCAACATAGGATTATAGACGTGTTCTATTTCCAACGTACCGATTAATCTAGTGAAGCGATAAGAATTCTGAAAACAGATTTGAATTTGTCGTCAAGTCTACTTGAGATCGACTTTCTCACATTTTTGATATTTTGATTAAAACTTCTCCAAAAATTTAAATATGGCAATTTTTTAATTACTCTTTTTAATATATCATTTTTAAGATTTTTGGGGGATAATATCAAAAATGTGGGAAAGTCGATCTTAAGTAGACTTGACGAAAAATTCAAATCTGTTTTCAGAATTCTTATCGCTTCACTAGATTAATCGGTACGTTGGAAATAGAACACGTCTATAATCCTATGTTGCACGTGTGTTAGACAAAGACAGAAAATCGCCGCTTCCAATCCCCTTAAGCGGCTATTTATAATTATTCGAGGTAACGTATCTGTTGTCTACTTGTTTATATAATAATATTGTTACTAGAACAATTAAAAAATGGTTAAAACAATATAATACTACACATATTATGTACCTATATATTGTACACATATAATATAATGCCGTATGTACATACTAAGGACTTTAATTTAAATTGGAGATTTTTTAAGGTAAGGGACATCGACACATCGTTATAATGGATATTCTACAATTTATTTTTTTACACTTTCAATATCTAACACGCTCGGTACCCACTCAACGTGTATGCGCATTGCGCATGTCTTTAAAAATATTATTTTTTTTTCGAGCTAGCTGTTACAGTTTTCAATTCAAAACAGACCTAGTTTTTTTTCCAAAACGAGTACCTGTATTACAAATTACAATGTCTCCCTCCTTTTGAAAATATCCTATTTAAGTTGAAGGTCGTTTCACAAAAATATTATTATGGTACGAATGAGTATATGTGTATAATATAATAACATGGTATGTGTATACGATCTCGAGAGAAGTTAAAGAGTGCACCTATGTAAAGGTGGTTTCGGAACTTCATCCCCTACGGCCCTATAAACTACAATTACAGCCGACGACCACGACTCGTCTCAACCCAAACTAATACGATGGACTGTTATTATATAGAGGGAGTAATAATATGTATGTGTCGTCGGTTATGGAAGCCGAGAAAACAACTTCCGACGATTCGGCTGCGGCTGTATATAAAATATATAGCTGGCCGGGTCAACACATAGGTAGGTGTTTCGAGTATAGTCAACGATTTTTTAAATGTCGAATCACGAGTGTCAATATTATGTTGAGAAATAAATATAAGACTATTCCGATACACCTTGTATATGATTACATAATAATATTATATTGGAAGTTCAAACTTGAACAATAATTATTAATGTACCTATTTCGTAACGCATATTATGCGCAATTATCCTGCCTACTAAATATATTAAACAATTCTGTTTTATTAGAGATTTAAAGTCGAGGTATTTGTTTTTGAAACTTTAAAGTTACCCCTAATGTTTGCAACTCAAACAAAAAGTCGATGTCGATACTAAAGTTATAAGCTGCTTTTTAGTATTTTTGATTCAAAAATATATTTATATTCTACGGATATTATACCAATACTAATAAGATTGCGTTTCTCAAACACGCCCCCATTGTAATTTTGGGTTTCATTTTTAAATTATATACGTATAAAATATATATATATATGTATTGAAGCCCATTGGTTTGTGCTCAATTTATTGTCTGTGTACAGCTATATGAAATACCCCAATAGAAAAATATGGTTTGGGCATTTTTTGAAGCCTCATACCTATAACGCCTGCGGAAAAAAGCCGTGACACCTGCATCGACGGATGTAATTTTCAAATATCTGTAACGACTGCAACCACTATATATATTATTATATTATTGTATATTTGTATTACAATATAACATTATGTTATTCGTTTTGCGGTGGTTATTTTTGCCCGAGTTCCGACGTTTGCGACACTCTTGCAAAGTGCAATAAAACGGCGCCACGGATAAGGATATTATTACATATAGGTAGGTTAAAATAAAAAAAAATAATGCGCCATAGACGTCTATAGTATAATATAATATAATAATAATATACTGTAGCCGGGCGGCCTCGGTGATATGTCGCTGCACGGTGCACAGAGACCTGCACGTTGCAGTTTTGGACCGAGTTTAAGGCTTCTGCGGCAGTTTTATATATTATCATGTTTGTACGAACAACATATAATGATATGTAGATAAAGATATATATAGGTAGGCAAGCGGGCGAGGTTTGGTTGTATTTATACATCACCGATGATGTCCAACAAGATCAGCGATGCCGTATGGCTTATATTGGACAGTCTACTCGTTTATTATTATTGTTAGAGATCCTCGGTGCAATTGGATGTATATTACCTATCAGCGTGTATGACTAAATATATTATATACACAATAAGAGGTGATTTACCAAACATGCTCAACCCATTGTTTTCCTCATTATAATACAATTATTCAAAATTTGGTTTTTGAAATTTTTAAAATATATATACCTATACTTAAAGACCATATTTTTAAGTCTCGAGATTTTCTGTACTACTTAAATAGTGTCCCGTGGAGTGTATAAACTTCGGTTTTTCAAATGAAAACCGCTCTTTTACTGATAACTATTTATAATTTATCGGATAATTTTTCTGAAAATGTGGACGTATCCAATTCAAAATTCAAACGAGTAGTTTTTGAGTTATTTGACTTTTTGAACCGAGGATAATTAAGAAAGTAGTCCATGACATAATGGGTTTGGAAGACATGGGATCTGTGGGGATTTGAACATTTTAGTATTTCATATTAATCGATCTACATTTATAGTTTTTAAAAATAATCCAATAATATAAGGTCTATTGAACAAGTATCTATTGGTTTATAGATTATCCAATATTACACATATTTTTTATAAGTGTGCACCTACAACCATTTTAAGTACTATTATATCCTTAATTTAGACATTTTAATAATATTGAGAAACTACTCTCGTTCGAATTTTGATAAGCGGAGTTTGAAATTTTAAAAACAGAATTGTTCATCATCACAGGACACTAATATTAAGTACCTAGTTACTTGGTAGCAAAAATCTCAAGCATTTGAAAATATGGTCTTTCAGTAGGTATACTTAACGATTATCAAAATCATTATACCATAGAATATACATTCATTTTTAGAAGAAAGAATGGGACTGACCATGCTTGGTGAATCACCTTGTACCCATATAACATCGTGTGTGTTGATTTTGTATATAATATAATATTATATGAAAACAGAAAAAAAAATCCCCACGACCGTATAGTTCAGGCCACGCGATTTTCTAAGAACCTCGACGCAGTGAGAGTCGTAATTTATAACGTCTATAGTAATAAAAACACGGTAGGTATAAAAACTGAGGTCTCGCTGATTTAACATCGACAGCACAGTCATTAACTCATCATCGTAATAATAATAATAATATCTCGGCTAATGCGCGACGGACAACGGCCGACATACATTCCGCACACTCACAGGCCGCCACCACATTTACCTCCCCTGCAGCGGGTTCACGAAAATAATATTGTTAGCATTACCATCGCCTGCGTACCGATTTATCATATTATTATACACCTGTAGGGATAATAATTATATTATTATTATATGTATTATGCATATTATTATCGCATATATATTATTGTATTACTGAACTATTACTACCTACGGATTCGAAATTAATTCCATTATTACTATATAGGACCGAATTATATATAGGTATCATATACGGAAGGCACAGAGTATTATATTATTATACTGTACATAATAATTAAACACATCGGACATCGGTTGTTTGCTGCAAAAATAGTTTCAAATCTTTGACAACTCCCCAACTGTATATTACCTATACAATATTTTAATATCATAATTATTGTCTGTTTTTAATTTTAAAAGTTCATCGTACAATTAACACGGACGTATGCGAGGCGTTCAAGTACCTTTTAATTATTTTATTTGATTATTTCAGAGGTCGTATTTCGACTACCTACTAATAAGTATAGTAATATTATTTGAAGTGACACGGTAAATGAAATACAATTTAAATGTAAATAGTTATTATAATATTATGTAAATTATACTGTACCTAGGTACATAATACATATATTATATTATACATACTTAATGTAACAGTGACAAAGATAAAAAAAAATTGAACGTGAGAATATAAATTAAAAATAAATATATCAAAGTTTTAAATTAGTAAAAATAGATTATTATTATTATATATACATTGATGTCATGTATGTAATGTCCAGGTTTTTATATTTTGACCTTTAGAATGAAAAATAAACGTTTTAAATTTTCAGAGTTACGCCAATCGAAGACATAATATATACCTAGCTACAGCAGTTTTTCCACGGAAAACCTGAATGTATATAAATATAATAATGTATTATTTGGCAGTAAATTAACTTATGGTGTCTGTTGTTGGTTTAAGTAGAAAGGTCGATTTTGGGGGTAAATTATGCACTGCATGCGCCCACCTGCAGAGCATAAAATTGCAATTTTTTTTTCATAAACTTCACGATGTATAACTCTGAGGAATAATAATAAGTATATTGTCTAATGTTTATGTAATTATGTACACAGGTATTATGTGTACAGCGAGAAACGATTACTTTTCAGTGTTTTTTCAGGCGAGGAATTCATCCGCATTCGATTATTATTTTATAATATTTACATCTGGCCGCGGCCTTCAGAGAAGATTAATCTAATCGGCGCGCTATTATATTGTAGGTATATACGTATGTATATATAGGTACTCTTCGCGAGCCACTGAATGAAAATATAATTGCAAAATAATATAGTCATTCCTATACATATATATATTTATTTGAAATGTTATTAACAAAGTGAACATTAATCTGCTGGAAATAAAATTAAAAAAAAATCCATCTTATAGTTGGTAAATTTGTCTACGACTTTGTCTATACTCTATACAGGCTATTATAATATATTTTTATCCTCACTAATTACACGTCTCCATTTATCATTTTGTAAATTACACACACTCACATATATATATTATTTATATGTATACAACCCCAAGTTTTGTATTATTGAGCTATAATACAGTGTTTATGATGGCGTATTACACCGAACCGTCAAAAACAAATTCGATTGGACAAAACCGCTAAAAGAGTGGAAAAAAAGTAACTGGCGACTACCACGGTAGCTGTATATAACGTCTATATGAGGCTCATTTTAATTGACATCAATCAGGTTGCATATAATTACTCGACAATAATTGGATTATTCTGTCGGACAAAGGTATAATTTCGAAATAAAAAAATAACGAGACGACGTTTATATTTTGATCTAATCAATCTCGAGATTAGTGTGGGAACGAGTTTTTGAGAAAAGCATTTTCATGGGGGGTTTTTTTCTCCTTATGTTCTCTCTTCGGATTCGTGCGACCGCATAGATTTACAAGTAAGCGTACAACATAATTTCTAGTTGTATTCCGGTGCACTGCGCGCGTATTATCCCGAGAGTTATCATCGGGTACTCGTATATCTAATATATATAAGTAGATACCTAATAACGGTAAACATATATAAATACACGAACCGTTCCGAATGACATTTTAGTCTAAACCGTTTTTCTTTATATACATATACATATATATATATATGTACATATTGCATTGCGACTATATATACTCGACTGACTCGAGAAACACACATAATACAATATATATATATAATACTATATTATATTATTCTCGTATTACAAAAAGAAATCCCCGATAGAAATTTATTATTTTCATTATTATTATTGCTGTATATGTATTAGGTACTTACAAGTGTACGCCATATACTCTATAATATAGATATATAGAAAAAATGAATAGGAATTAGATATAATAGGTATTATATAAGTATTAAGTACCTATACGATAATCGATTAATATTCTAAAGTTTAGTACAACTAAACTGCATGATATGGCGCAATAATTCAGTTGCGGGGGGGAGCGAGTAATGAATGAGAATGATGTTTATTTGGCTGGCCGATTATATCTGTACTTTTTTTTTGGTGGCATCCACGACGCTGCCGGAACTGCTTAAGCATTATATTATCGACAGTGCCGAATTATATCCGTACTGGACCAGGATTCTTAGCAGCAGTTACTTTATCACACGAATCGATTTCGTTATTAAAATAATAATTTAATCCCGAGCTCGCATACCGCGTATATTGTATAATATGATTATTATCATACACCTGTAATAGCCGCAAACGCCGCGGAGACGTCTCGGAGACTTAAACAAATGTGCGCGTTATATAATAAATTTATAATATTATTGTGCCGGAAAATCTGACCAAGTTATTATTTTGCCATATCATCATATTATTATTATGATATACAAACGTCCCGTAATATTATATTATATGCATATTATGACGATAGGTATTTATGCACATTCCATATATACCTATACGGATGGGTACATAACCTAACCTATAATAATAATATATATACCGGACACAGTGTGGCAATGCACATAATATGCAGTATATATATATATAGGTTTAATTTACGACGGGCGGGCGGCAGCCGAGCGGGCACGCATCATTACCTCTCCCTTATGCCGCATAGCGTAATATATACATGCTGCATATATTTAATATTAAGTACACGCGCGTATAATGGGTACGAGAAAGTAAATTTTATTTTCATAAATGAGATTCGTTAATCGCACTTATCGCGTATTCGTGTATTATATTTAATATATATATTGTTACTGGCACGTATATTATGTGCATGTGTACACACACACACATATATTTATAAATAATAATGATTATATAGATCTGCGATATTATTCTTTATACTCATTCATTTTTTTAATAGACCCGCGGAGTGGGTATAGGCAGGAGGTACCTGTATATATATATATATAGGTTGAAATGCATGTGCGGAATAAAAATTGGTTCGTTGCTGGTACGGCCGTGGCGCACGTATTATAACGATTATACGAGATTATAATGTACGGGACTCAGCCGCGTCCCGTCGGTGGTAATTGGATTCCGAAGAGACACGCGGCCATCGAGAGCATATTATCTATATACACACGGAAATTAGCGAATATTTAGGTTTATTATATATTATTTAATCGAGAAATGCCTGCAATTGGACCGGGCGGCGGCTTCGATGACCAAGGCGACGACTTATAGGTATATAGACGATAGTATACTATATATTAATATAATATGATATAGCAATAGTAGGTAACTCTATAATATTATATTATAGGCGGTATATTATAAACAATATTATAACGACGATTCGTGTTCGTACTTGAGTTATAAATTCGTCGGTGGTTCGAGGGATTAGTATATTATTATGAACGCAGAAAAGTACATAAAAAAAAATAACCGATACTAAAATTGTGTACGTTATATTAAATTATATGAACAAAATAGTTAACTATACATAATAAATCTAAACGCGTAAATAATGTTTCTCACGAGTTACGTACTATGTCTAATTAAGGAGCCAGATATTTTTTTTACTGCTGTTATAGACGCGCGTGTGATCACTAGTTACTCCGAGTTAATGGGAGTAATAGGCTCTCTACGGACTCTGTGTAATTGAAAATTTGATCGTAACATTATTTTGATAACGTCCGCTTAAAGACAAATTTTAAATTGCTAATTTTACTGACGTATAGAGTGAAGCTTATAGCCATATACTATACGTACACTGTTATATTATATTACCGGCTGCATCGCGTTTCAGGTACCTGTTGCTATAATGTAAAATGCAAAACGCGTTCCCGTTCGATAAGCATTAAATTCGTGCAAAACGTTTTTTGTGCAGCACGATATAAAGGGCACCAAAAACATTAAAATAACATAAATAGGTATATTATAATATAAATTTAAAATGACAAATTACCCCGAGGGGAGTTTTCTGAAATTAAAATAATTCCATCACGAGTATAAAATATTATAAATAAGGTTGCAGTCGTAATATAATATATTAGTATATTAGTATATTATATAGTTTGTATTATAAGATATAAGAATAAAATATTGTAATGTGAACGATATTATGAACAAAGATGGTAAGCAATAAATAGGTCTATATCTAAACATAGGTGATATGAAATGTGTTTTACAATTTTTCCGTGTATAATATTTATACCTACAGTAAGTTTTGGTATATTAATATGGTTTGTAAAGATCATAGTTGATATTATAATATAACAAAGTGATCGTTTGTCACGTTCGCTGTATAGGAACACTGCAACATCTAAGCACTTTTATTCCACAATTAAAACCATGAAGCATTATATTATATAGGTGACACAATATTGTTTCTATATCGAGAGAAAATAAAGAGTCACTGTAGAAATTGAGTTGAGCTATGAGGAGATTTTCTTTAAATTTGATAATATTAAAAAGAATCAAAAGTTTTAAAACATTTAGGTAACATTTAATATACCCCCTTTTTTTAAACAATTGTTATTTGTGTTCGAATTCGCAAACAGTCAGAGGTTGTATGTGCCTATTTATTTATTTTATTTAATTTCATAAACATATGAATACGGGGCCCACTGAGAAAACTCGTGACCTAAAATAATATGTACCTATTATAGGTATGTATAATATGACGATGATGATTTTAATGCTCCCCAACAAAATCGTTTTTGATAAGACTGACAAATTTATTCTCCCCGCTTACCTTGTATACAATAATTATTGGTATAAAAAATAAAATAACTTACGTAACCTAACCTAACCTAAGAACATAGGGTCTTTGCGAAAGCTATATACGACGAACATATACGAATATATATGGGTACCGTATAAAATATGCATTGATCACGATTCGCTGCCTACATAATATAATATATACACCCCACACAAAGAAAATTGTAATATGTCACAGTGTAAAATATATTCTTAGAGACGTTTATATTCCGTGTTTTACGTAATAATGCGCGAGAGACGATAATAATATTATTATTGTAACTGGCTGCAACAGTGTACTTATATATATACGTACATCTACCTATATATAAGAAGTTATATACTATTTAATATAATTTATTCCACGGGACGCGGTTTAAACGACTCATTTTTCTCGTACACCATTAGACATTTTAAGTTTTTTTTTTTTTAATGACTGTTTTCATCATTTTTAATCTCACACACGACTTTTTTTTATATATTATATTTCCCATATGATGTAGTAGATACCGCGTTTATAACACTGCAGTGCAGTCTTTATGACGACGTCCCGATACAAATCCCAGATTATGTGCATATATATATGCGAGTACCTACATAATATATAATAATATTATATACTACACCTCCCAGACTCGATCACCCAGTCATATCATCAATATCTTTCCACGGATCCGACACTTGTGCGCACGTATAACCTACCTACTGCACGTCATAATATAATACATATATTAAGAGAATCGCAATATAGTCTTTCACGCCATATATTATATATATATAGGTATTTATGTGTGTGTGTGTGTGTGTGTGTGTGTGTGTACTCTAATAATATTATTATAATTTATTATATTTATGTATTATTATTATACATACTACTTCCATAGTATACTATGTACATATGTACGACATATACTGTCAAAATAATAATCATATAATAATAGTAGTAACAATAATAATATTAATATATTATATAGGTACTTACGATGACCAATGTTGAATGTTGTTAAACTACCCGCCACTATGCAACAGTAAGTACCTATACAATATAGTAGTTTAGTATCAAGTGGAAGAAGTAGTATATAGTATAGTAGATTAGGTAGCAGTATTAGTAGTAGTAGTAGTAGTAGAAATAGTAATAGTATTCTATAGTAGTATAGTAGTTTTCGATTGTGTTATCGATACGAGTTTTGCTTCCTGTTCACCCCGCGGTCAGCATTTTCTAGCGTCGTTCGAATATAATACCCATATAATATTATTACTATATTGAACAATGTTATACATATTATTATATATTATATTTTACCAGTACAATGATCGGATCGATCGGTGTCGACTACGCTGTCCGATAACACTTTATTCTTCAATCTCGAGATATTATATGTTTACCAAAACAAAAACAGCCCGTTTCACGCACGCGCACGAACCGGTCAATATACGAGTCCTATTATTGTTATTGTTATTATTACTATTATTATTATTATTATTATTGTGTACGCTTCATTACGCGGCACGGTCGCACCTCAACGTATAATATATTATATAACGTTCTTTTTTCCCCCAATCCCCGTCAGTCCACATACACATTCATCTACCATGCGCAGACCAAATATAATTAAAATAAATCGGTCTAGGTCGCGAGTCTTTTGTACGACCCCAGGGGTCCTCAAAAGATTATCGGGCCCGTTTTGGACGCATATAAGGTCCATGCTTCGTCAGCGGATCGTGTGAATCGTATCGTAAACACACATGCACAAATAGGTACATAATACTCTCGTCAAGATTAATAATATCAAAATTTCATTCGGCCCATATAAATATATAGCTGGTAGTTTTGTATTAAATATTATATGTTCGAATCGAAGGTACAAATCGAAATTATTTTACACACTGATCGTTATAATCGTTTTTCTTCTTCTACCCTCGGACTATTGTTGTACCTACATACGTGAACATACACATACTCGATTGACACAATAAAATAGTTTATTTTTATTATTATTATTATGTTTTAGCCTTTAGGGACTTACAATACACGTTATCCGTATACGGAATGTACAACATAAAATTAAAATTGTAATGTAGCCCGTGTATGGAAGTAAAGATTAACGCTCGTTTCGCAGTATGTTAATATTATTCAATACTCATTAGACTTTATATTATAATAACCTGGAAGCGGGTTCGTTAAAATATTATTTCAGCCATGTTGTTTTTCAATTCGAATATTCAAATATTGTCATAAATCTGTTATTGATTTTGATTTAATATACAGTTAATTTTATTGTTTATAATTAAAGATTATTATATTATAATATGAACTGTTAAATTATTCATTCTCAAACTGCAGTTTAATTGATTAACCGATCGATAAATACTGGTATTTTGGCACACGACACGGTCTTAACACATTATTAACGCGTATTGTAACAATGAAATTTTAAAATTGGATTATTATTTATATTAAATACGATTACAAACCAATATTTTTTATTTTATTCACAAACCAGAAATTTAATACTTCTTGGTTTTTCTTCGAGCAGATTATCAACAACTTTATAACCTTTATAATATATTGATATCTGATAACACAATAATTTTCGACAAGAAAAATTAGACAAACTGTAAAAAATATGAGTCGAATCCGTTCAAAAATATGAACCATCTACTATGTCTATCATTTCTTTTATTAAAAACGAATTTTCATTCAAAATCGGTTGAAAAATTTGATTTAACCTCTCGGTAGAAGACATTTTAACGATATTTAAGGACAAACGACGGATGTCAGTACATATATATTCTTATTTACGGGTATGGCAAATATAATCGAAAACTCATAATGTATGCTCTTAAAGATGAAAAATGTTAAATGTTAAAAACAACAACGTGTTCCTATTAACTCGTCATAAACGCGTAACACCATCATCAGAAGGGGTTGAAGGGTTTGTATAATTTTCAATTTTGTAACTTAAAACGATTCACTATAATTCTGTATTGAAATTTATAAAACGAATCTTTGTATACGACGTCACTCATGGCAACCATTTATTAACAATACGACGTCACTCGTGGTAACTATTTATAAATAAAAATGTCCATCTGAAATCTAAAAATTCACGTTTTAGCACCCCCTGGGGTTGCTCCTATCCCTTTTTTTAGTATTTGTTGTTATAGCATCCACGGAAATACATAATCTGTGAAAATTTCAACTTTCTAACTTTCATGGTTCATGGGATACAGCCTGGCGACAGACGGACGGACGGACAGCCGAGCGAAAGTAATAGGCTTCCGTAGGGAAACGTATGGAATCCTAAAAATCACACTTTTGCCGCAAATCAGCAGCAGTATATATAATATAATATTTTATTAAATATTAATTTTTATATATATAAGAGCGATGACATGTTAAATAATATACATTGAAATAGTGTTATGACATGTTATACCTTTTATAGTACCTATTTAATAGTATACTAAATAGTAATTATTATAAAGTACAATATACTGCCGTAGGTATATATTTTTTATTCTGCAAGTGGCATAGGTACAACTACCTATATATATTTTAAAGCTTACCATTTGCGTTCATAATAATATTATTGTAGGTATACCTTATAATGAGTATACTTACTGAATATGATAGCGTGATATTATAAAATACATGCTTTTTATTAAGTGTAATTTACTAAGCATGCTCGCTCTATTTTTCTTCATCAATAATGCAATAAATTATTCAATATCTGATTTTTTGAATTTTTAAATATATATATATATATATTAGACCATATTTGAATCTCATAATAATTCTAGAGGTTTTTTTTGTTTCTGGTGATCGACTGTCTTGTGGAAATATAAACTTATGATTTTGCAAGTGACAACCCCCCCTTTCGTACCGATAATTTTTTTGAAGGTGTGGACGTTTTAAAATCTAAATCCAAACGAGCTGTTTTTTGAGATATTTAACTTATTTTTTGTTCAAAAACATCTTGCGTTTAAATTTGGATTTTTTACGTCAACGCCTTCAAAATAATTATTTATTAATAAGGATAACAAGTAAATGATATTGGTTTTGGAAGATATGGGGCTTTGGTAGTTTGAACATTTTAGTAATTTATATTAATCTATCAATCATTAAACATTCAACAATTCAAAATTATATCTATTTTGTAGTTTTGAAAGCTTTTTTTTAATGATTACAATAATAATAATAATAATATGACACTATACCTATTTAATATAAACATTTTGAAAAACTACTCGTTCAAATTTTGAATTATATAATTAATTTATATTAAAAAATGAGGTGTTTCATTTCAAAAATTATTAATTTTATCGCCACAGGACACTACTGTAGTATAGTAATATAAAAATTATAAAATATTGTCTTTAAGTGTATATATTTAAAAACTTTAAAAATCATAACTAAAATAAATGTATTATTAAATTAAAATGGGGAAAGAGCATGCTTGGTGAATCATACTGTATAACACTTATACACGGGCACTAACCATTAAATACAGTACTTACTATAAAATTGTTTAATACATACTATAATAATTATATATTATTTATGTATAGTCTGCTGAGTTCATTGTTTCGAATAACTAGCGCTCGCTCACAATTATCTAAATGGCCACAGCGTGGTTCTATGCACACAGTACATACGACAGTACGACACAACGTAATTTAAGTGACCACAGATACTAATATATTAAATAATATAATCATACTTGTTAAGACGTATTTAAATAGATTTCAAGTACTTATTTTTATATTTTGTAATTTCAAGCAATTCCGTATTTACCTACAAAACCTTGAAGGACAATGACGCTGGTAATATGTTTTATAATAATTATGTTTCTTAAATTTAAATAACTTATGACTTATGAGTAATAGGTACCCAAGTAAAATCTTTTAATATAATATCTTTATATATAAATATTTCTTCTGTCCGCGTGTATATGACTGAACTCCTCTTAAACGGCTAGACCGACTTTGATGACATTTTTTGTGTGTGCTTGAGTGGGTCCTTGAATGGTTTAAACTTACAACTGGACCCGTTAGGCCCGACCCTGTGCTCAAACAATATCAGATATCAGGAAAGTTTAAAAAGTAGTTATTTTTAAATGGTTGCAATTGAATACATATTATATTAAATATTAATATTATAACTATAGAAGAAATAATATGGTGTGTACATTTTGTACAAATATATTTATTAAAAATATAAATCTTTGGCCTGGACATCGTTAGGCGGGACAGCTAGTATAATTATAGAACACAAATTGTATATAGTATTGTAAATTGTATCATACATACATATATATGTATGTTTTTTTTATAAATTGTAGTCTTTACCTTTTTTTGTTTTATTTATAATATAGAGGTAAGACCTACATAATATGTACCCCCATCGTTTCTAAATCTGTTTTATGCGTGGTACGTGGAAACTTCATGATTGGTACACAAAAAAAGGTCCCTTTATAAAAAAAAAAAAAAATGGAATGGATCCTTATGGCTTATACACATTAAAAATTATTTAATTAATTTCATTATTTGATTTTAATACTTAATAATATAAATAATAATTATTGTACATATTTCATTTGATTTTGGTGTATTAAATGATTATATATTGTCATAATTTTGAAATTCCTAAAAAAAAATTCCATATATGTAACTACATAACGTATACGTTTGTGATGAGCAAAATAATGTTATTTTTTCAGACAAAGTGATTATGCAAGTGGTACATAAACATTTTCAATCTGTGTGGGTGATATAAAAACGTTTAGAACCGCTGATCCAGTCCTAAGAATAAAGAAGGGCCAGCACTTTATTTAAAAACCACTTTTGAGTATTGGAAAATATTTGAAATACTATTTTAGTGTGTTAGTGTTCAAATACTTATTGGAAAATATAATTAAATTATTTTTTGTATTAAGTATGGAAATAAGTACTTTTAAAAGGTATTTTTTAACGAATATAAATGCAATGACCCGTCGGCTGTATGTATACAGTAAATAATATATGGACTTGTCTAAAAGTTTTCGAAAAAAATTATAATCATTTTGTTTATTAATAACTATTATTATTATTTCATTCCTATTATATGCTCGAGTATATGCTCACCTGAGATGCACACCGTCTAATTCTATGGGAAAATAGCATGTAAGTACAATTTTTTAGTATTTTGTTTTATTATTTTTATTTAGAGACTACTTTTTTCTTCTTTATAGGCAATCATTTTGTTTCAGTTTAAAGTGTTGTCGTCAACCACATTAAACGTTATATATAATTATCTACTCAGATCAATTAATGTTAAAAATAATTTTTGTCTGAAAGTACACTATATCCTACGAGTGTCGTAATTCATAGTATTATAGAATTAAATATAGTTATTGTCACACTCAGTAATTTCAAATTATCAATGTTTTTCTGTAAAACTGATTTCGACGCTCAACAAATAATATGTATTCTAACCTAATGTGTCATGGTAGGTTTAGGGTTTCGTATACTTCAACCTATCTTATAAAGTTATAAATAATAATATTATTTTAAGTCATACCTTGTAACACACAGAAAGGTAATTCTCCAGTTTTGCAGTCGGGTTTGAGATCCTGAAATTGATATGAACTACTACTATTGGCATTATCACAAGCGCGTGTCTCACGGGCATGGCGAGGCGGGTGGCTATTATATAATTAATATAATCGTGTCCTGACTGACTATCCCTGACTGATTAACATAGAACCTAAATAATGATAGTACCACCATGTAAATGTGCACAAAGAAAGCATCTTCTATAATTCGCATTTTAAAGTGATGCTTGAACAAGTATTTTGAGATTCAAGATACTCGATGAAAATTTAAGTTTTGAACACCATACACCCAATATTAGATATTAAATAACAAATTGAACAAACCACTAAAACGAAGTGCACGGGCTCAGCTGGTATAATATAAATATTACGACGAGATTAAACTTAAACACTTCAATTATGAATGAAAAAAAAAATGATAAATACCTATAAATAGAAGAAGGTTTTTTGTTTTTATCTAAGTCGCAACAGTGTTTCTGCTTAACACCCACGCTCAGTATAGTTTTATAATAAAACTGCTCTACACGAGTAACTTAGGAATTATAAATATACATATATACATACGGTAAATGGAGGTAAATAATATTTAATGACAATTTCAATAACCTAAAAGTTAAAAATAATTGGCACTTTGAAGTCAACCGCCTTCAACCCCTAAAATACGGTGAGAGCATATTACACTCAGCGTGTGCTAATAATAAAACAGTGACAACTCTGTTTTATTGTCGCGCCAAGCTAGGTGCAACAAGGGGCTTAGATGTGGTTAGTGGTTACCACCCTCGAATATATTATTAGCACCCCCAAATAACTATAATTATATAAGTATGTACAAGTGTATTTATTTCTATAATGTGACGAATTGAAATAATTGGCTATACAGACAAGCAGGATGTAGTAACCCGTCGCTCTCACTTGATTGGTTACTGCACACTTCTTTAACGACGAATGCACGTACACGTCGTCGCAATGAATCGGAGGATGGTGGTTGAAGTGAAGGTAGAGTAAGAATAGTTTAACACAAAATGTAGTTAATTATAGATATAATGTTTATTAACACAAAACTAATAATATAGTTAATTTAAAGTAATGTAAAATTTGTCGACAGAATAATAATTCTACCGGAGAATAGTTGTAATTGAAATTATACTTGATGTGGACGGCAATGCGGCTGTTTCTAGTCCGCGACCCACACAAGTATTGTTAAGCACTGGTAATTACTTCTATGTCTGAAAAGTCTGTGAAACAGGGCCCCTATTTATATGAGACATGCCCGGGATTTAGGAAAGGATGATTGACGTCATAGGAATGGCGTGATGTGTAGTTGATCAGTATTAACCAATGAGGCGGCAGCCTCAGTGGCCTATTTTGGTGGCGCGATGTTGTTCAGGCCACCTAACCTTTGGAAAGCCGTTTTTGTGTAAAAACGTCGGTTTACTACAAGGAGACAGGAGACAATTTCACCCTCCGTAAAAAGGGATTGTTTTAGTTAGTTATAATATTATTATCTATGTAGATTGTAGATAATAAAGAACGATCATACTTTCTAAAGTTATGTATATAGTTAAATAGTTATATAGTTATCTAAGATTTAAGGGGGGGATATACAATTTTTAATGAACGTTCAGTATACCTACACATATTATATTCATATTAATATATACATATTGTATTGTATGGTATCCGGGGAGAATGACCCCTAAGATACGCAACTGTTTTATATATGTATTTCGTTGAAACAATATATCATATTTTGAATTTTGATAAATATTAAACCTAATAATGAGGTATAATATAATAGTTAAATATCGCAATATTATACAGAGTATAGGTAGTAGTACATATAGTATAGTATATTACAAATTATAAATATTTAATTTATAAGAACTATTTAATGTATTTATATTTCAAATTGTAAGCTCATGGGCCCCCACACGAACATGTTCAGTGGGGCATATTATCTTCTTGAAGAATAAATAATAAAAAAAAAAAAAAATAGGCAATATTAGATATTATACAAAGTGTAACAATTCGAGCAGGCATGGCGTGTTTGGTAATACCTAAATAACACATATTATTATATAACAACGTGCCTTGTTTAGTACCTGTATATTATAGTAGGTACTTGACACAGATATTTATTTAATATTATATTACATTTAAAATTTTAACGAATAAACGATATTTCGTGAAACGTGTGCGTCCACGTGTGCAGGTGTACCATATTATGTACATTGAGCAGGTTCCAATAGTTTTTGTTAAGGTAGTTTTTGGGCGTTCATAACAAATAACAATAGTGTTTTTGGTTTGTATTGTATAATATGGAATTCCATATTCGAACAAAACCAAGATCTCGTCATATTGTTCTGACGAACGTATGAATATATATAAACATACCACTTGTATCATATGGAACTGCAGTAGGAACACACATGTTGAATGTTGAATACGCACGAAAAATTATAAAATAATTTTTATAGGTATAATTATTGTTAAATTATGTAAGAAAGCAGGCTATGGTATTCATTCCCCATTAATTATTACTATTTTTGTGATTACTTTCAGGTCTAGGTATATAAAAATGGTTAAGAATAATAAAAAATAAAATATCCGTAACATTTTCATGCGAATAGGGTTCACGTTCACCCCACGGGGAATTATATACAGCTTTGAATTGTGGCATATAGTATAATATCCGACGGAAATAGTGAATAGAGATATTATTATATGGTTCGTGCAAATTATAATGCGTTTTAATCATATTTTTAAATTAAACAAATTAAACATGTATACCTACATCGTTTCAAGTTTTTTTAGCGTCAATTATTATATAATGTTATTACATTGTTTACACCGTTAAAATATAAAAACGACCTGACCGACGTCTATAGCGAGCACGACTCTTCAAATTAGTTACGATTTTTTTTTTTATTATTATCGCATCTAATTTATAATAATATTATACACGACTATAACAAAACAATAATACTAAACGAGTTACCCGAGCAGTGCCGCTCGCGCAGAATATCTATTTTGTAATTATATATATACGTGTACGCCAGTACGTTGCCTACACAGGCTATGACGTGATGTTACCCGGCGTTGAAGTCTTCGCACAATTTAATAGTAATATGGCTAAAGGTATTACACGTTTTATCGGGATTCGTTATCGAGGTACTATTATTGTTAATTGTTTTTCGTAGCATTTTACTCGTCCACACGATAAGAATATGTAAGTTTTACACCTTGCGGTGAAGGTCGGCTGGGCGCGGTTAAAACGAGGGTGTCATATAGGTATAGTATATAGGTACCTCTTTGGTACGCATACTTTGACACTTTAGGAGAATCAAATATCACCTTATACCGATGACCTGTATATAATATTACGATTATCGTTTTGGCTGGTCTGCCGCTGAAGTCTCGCCGTAAGTTTCAGTTAAAGTCTCCGAGCAACTGAAACACCCAACACGCAACCTGTTGCTGCACATAATACAGGGCGGACAGTGGGTGTATTCTATAGCGTTTCGGATAGTTCGTTTCATACGTATGGTGGCAAAAACACCTCATCGGCACACCCTGTAAGCGCATATATCATTAATTTATTGTGAATAAAATAGTATATTATATTACGTTTTGACGTGTTGGCAACAGTGGGCGTCTGCCCATTAAAAGACACTAACTAGCGCTATATACATACCATATATTCAATTATTCAAACATTTGTCTATAAATACACATAATACCTATTACCAGGTATATATGTATATTATTCGTAATACGAAGTATTGTAGCGCCAAAATGTATATTTACCTATTACAATTGTCATAGCTCATAGGTAGGGCTCGGAAGTTGTTGCATTAAATGCAATTTTGCATGATTTTTTTGAACCATTAGATTTATTGCTAAGTAAGCTAGAAATTAATTTCAAGACACTACGAAAAACATATCAAAAGTTTTTAGTGCATATTTTTGCATATTTAGTGATTTTTAGATTTTAGAGCATATTTCTTAATTTTACAATTTTTTAAAGCATATTTTATCATTTATGGATATTCAATATGAAAATTTGTAAATAAAAAAATAAATACATTCATATTCAGAGACCTTACTAGATATTCTTGAATCGTATTATTCAAATTTCCATTTGACATTAAAAACTATGTTTTTCCTCTATTGGTTAATATGATATAATATTAATATATATAAATATATATATATAAATTACAACTACAGCTAGCTTTATCTAAAATAGAATATTATACAAATCTAAAATAGAAACAGTTGCTATCCAAATACGACGATTTTCTATAAATACTTTTATAGGAAAATAACTCAATGATTATTGACTATTGTTAATGGCATTTATAGATTTTAGGTATTTCAGGTATATAAATATAACTCGACAGAAGTGCATTTTTTTATTCAAGGAACATTTTTAATTTTTAAAACGATTTTTTTATTATTTTTTTGTTTAAATTATGATTAAAAAATATAAATAATAATAACTTATATTACTTTGCTTTTTTTTTTATTTACAAATTTAAAAAAAATATTTGTACAAATGAAAATGTGTAAAATAATTAAATATAAGTGCATATTTTTAGAGCATATTTGTACTTTTTTAAGCGCATAAGTGCATGCATATTTAGTACTTTTTAAGTGCATTAAGTTCCGAGCCCTACTCATAGGTGATTTTAGTAGGAAAGGGGACACCTTTGTTATCCTAAAGTTATTTTATAACAATTTGTTTAATAGACAACATAAAAACAATACTTGGTGTATGGTAAGGTATTTATAATAAATAGGTGGGTGTCAACAAGTTGTGTGGAGGTGTTTAATGTCATAGTTAAAATTTTGGACTTCGGCGCCACTGGACTTCGTATTCGTTATTATTATTAGAAAATATTTCAATATGTCAGCTGGTGTAAAAAATAAAAAAATTAAAAATACCCCAAATTTAAAAGCATTATCGTACGCCGTGGTTTAAATAACGATAACAACATATTATTATTATTATGTCCGAGGACTAACTACACCTCTATATTATGCACGGTTATAAGTAGGTGTAGGTACTTCGCGTACTCTGAGAATTTAACGGCCATCCAAAAACTTTTCCGAGACGAATGATTTTTACTACACCGATGACCGTCAATATAAAATTATATATTATAATATATCGTGTATCGGGAATATAGTATGTGCAGCAGTTCAATTTGGTTTTATTGTTTTTTTTCACATTCCGATAAGGGCGTGAACCATTTTCGCGAATGCGATAAAATAGTAATTATTATAATACACACACACACACAAACACTCGCACGCACACGCATAAACATAAAAATAATGATCCGACGGAAAAGTAACTATACTGCAGTAATAATAATATACCTAAATATTATATTATACACATTACACTCCTTCGAACGGAGACGATGGTGATGGCGGGAGTAATAATTTAACAAACAACCATAAAAACAATTTATATTGCGCGAAAATACTTTATCAAAACAACGCATTCAGTTTCGGCACAATCAATATTATAATTCGCCCTTCGGTTGTATCGTTGACATATCGAAATATTTTTTTTTTATATTTACACATATATAATTACATATATATATATATATATAATACCATAGTTCGACACCAATAAAAAAACATAAAAATTATTTTTGTTTTTTTTCTTCGTTAATTTCCCATTAGGTAACATTTATTACGGTAATTTGAAAAAAAAAATTGACGGATCTTAATCTGGGATTAGATTACTAATGGACAAGAATGAATAAATCGTAAACATTTGTAATAAGTTGATATACTAAAATCTTAAAAGTAACTAATGTTATTATTGCGAGTAGGTATATTCTCTATTTATGGTCACATTCGCCGCAGAATATATCATCATCAACAGCCGAGATAAGTAACTGGTTTTTGTTTAATCATTTATTTCGGTTCAAAATTATATATTAAAAAATATTCCACCTATTCATACTCAACAATATAATTATAATTAGCGACTTGCACGGGGGAGTGGATATACGGGGTTGTATAATTTACCAAAATGTTATAGCGATACCGTAAGCATATTACCTATATATTATGTAAAACTGCAGATATTATATTATATGCGACAAATTATTAGACGTATATATAGAGCTGTTGTCTGAGTCAAACATATTATTTTATAGTTAAGACGGATAGCGACATTGTGTCTGAGTATAATATGATATATTATGACATTGTCATTATAGTATTATATGGTATAAAATATGAGGTGTCCGAAAAATGTCTGGTTTGAAAACTCTTTTATTATTAACAAAACCTAACCCGTATAATATAATGTTATATGACCCGAGATAGACGATATTTCATGTGTGTTTTTTTATATCTCCGACTCTCCGAGCATTCGGCACGTCCGTCCGGAAATGGGTCAAAGGACCGCATACGTACCTATATATGCGCCCCGATGCGGCTAAATATACTCTTCAAAGACGGTCCATTTATATTTAGGTAGGTAGGTAGGTATATTATATATTATATAAAGGGTATACGTAATAATATACAATGCTAACGCTGCCGTGTGTATTATCCGCTTTTCCGTCGTTGGTAGAAAATACAGTTGTCCAACAGAATAAAATGCACAAATATGTAGGTACCTATATTCCCGATATAATATGATACATATCATACAAAAACGTTATATTTAATCTTCTTACCTCCGAGTATAATAATAATAATAATAATAATAACAATAATAATATAGATGCATGTCCAAACATCAAGGGTGTATACGACGAATTGCACAATGTCGGGGTCAGGCAATAATATAAAACACAATAGAGCCTATATAGACGCTCACCTCTTATAATAACTCACTTTTCGGGTGATGAAAAAAGGGTCGACGTGAATGAATGATGTCGATCTTCAAAGTGAATACCAAACGAAAGAATCACGCAAATCGTATTTCTCTGTCCCTTTATAATATATAAAATATGTGAAATCGAGCTTTGTTGCTATCGGCTAATCTATCTGCAGAAACTAATGGACCGATTTCAAAAGAAGTTATATACTTATATCAATGGGTTCCTCGAGACTAGGAGAGTGTTTTTAGCTCCTTTTCCAACCCCTATTGGTTTCTATAGAGAGTATCACAATCACATACGAATTTCGTTTTGGCACACAACGTAAAACTAATATTTTTTTGTTTAAATAAATGATTGTCTCCGGTTACAGATTATAATATTACTATAAGAATTATATTATTAGTAGAAATGTGGTTAATACTTAAGTATTGGGCGTTCTACATTTTCATTGTGAAAAAACTATATTACTACCTATATTATTATTATAATGCATAAACCCGGCATCTGTGGCCATTATTAGTTTATATAGTTAAGTAGCTTACATTTATTTATACAAATCTAATTAGTAATTATATGAACAGTATGGTGACATTATTTGCAAAGCCAATTCTAAATAACCAAGAGCTAATGATATAGATATTCATCTTTTTTATATTGAGTTGTACAAGTTTGTTGATTTTAAGAAGGTTATCATTTTGTTGTTGTCCTCTGTTTCTGGTCCCAGTGCAATGTCAAGAATCCGATATATTCCGATATTTTGTCGATCTCATTTGTATTTGAGGCATTCAGATATAATATGATTAGTCATAGGTATATTATTATATTCTTATGTTATCTTTGTCTATTATTTGTTTTTCCTGAAATTTAAAGTATATATTTCATGGCAATACAGATTCACTTGAATTCACAAAGTCTTTATGTTTAAGTAACATAACTTCATTGTACCAATTGTCCATACAGATTACAGGTTTATCTATTTTCTCTTACATTTCTTTTCCGTTGTTATTTGTATAGTAATATATGACACAAGAAATATGTTTAGTCATAATAATTATAACTATTCAGGGATGACGGGAAGTGAAAATGCTAAACAAATAATATAAAAATCCTTTGTTTGTTATTTTATTAATATGATTATGGAAAAAATTGTGTAATGTTGAGAAACTGTTTAACTTTGGTACTAACTAATAACTACACGATAATTGAGGTTATATTTTTACTAACGTTAACATCATAATAAATTAGATATAATAGTGATTTGTGATCATTTATTGTAATTATTCTAATATACTTTGTACATCGTGGTTGATCTCGAGTGGTTAAAATATTTTATATTTTATACCGTAACAGTGTTTATATTGTTATTTGGAATTATTAAAGGACCAGTGTCATTTTTAATTAACCAAAGTTAGTTATGTTTTATAATGGATTGTTTTATTAAACTGGTCAGTGGTGGTGGAAAGATTTCATATAAACATGACGTTAGGGGATATTTAGGGAGAGGGCAAACACCACCCCACCATGGCATACAGGGTGTCCCGTGAGGATTTACTCATTGCGATATCTCCGGAAATAATAGAGATATCGTAATTCTGTTTTCTTATTAAGACTCACAGAGTTAAGCACTACAAATAACTAATTTTTATTTTTTTTTATGTTTTGGTAAAAAAGTTAAAAAAATTATTTTTTTAATTATTTATTTAAAAAAATATTGAAGATTGCCATTTTGTAGAGTTCATTTTTCTGAAAATATTGACGTTTCAACATTTTAATTTCATTAATTTCCTGATTTTTAATAATTTTTTTAATTAATAAGTAAAACGGCAAAAAACCGGTTTTTGTCCGGGCGACGAGTCCCCCTCTACGGCTAATAGGTATATCCTCACGGGAGAACCTGTATATTGGAACCAACAGTGATTTGTACCTAGTGAGATAATTATCTGCGGTCGTCCATGTAAGTTGTAACTACGTATATTATTAAAATTTAAAGGGATCGAGAGTGGGTAAATACTAGTGGATTCAAATGTTAAAATTAATGTTCACCACGCAGCTATAACTATTGCAGCTATTACCTATATAATATTATATTATATCGACGAAGAGTTTGTGGCCAATTCCGGGACGTGTGGTGGTGTGGGATCTGTCTGTGAAGAGATACTGAAGATAATGCGTTTTAACTGCAACACCATCATACCTAAATATATATTATGGTGTTGTAAACTTGTAAACAAACATATATAGGTACCTCACTGCGCAGTGTACATGGCCTAGACGCAATCGGTTGGTGCTATAATAATATAAGAAGAAAATATTGACGTCACACTCGAACGAGCATGGACCACTGCAATATAAATAAACGCGAGTGTAAGTCTCTCACTCACACGGTGTACAGCCCAATGGCTATAATATAGTATGGAACCTATTAAAATTGCGTGAACGATGTGCACATGGAGAGTGTTGCAATCCCAATTCTGTATTTTGAAAACACTATAGGTATACACTATACATGTATAATAGTTATGGGCTTATATAGGTATTATAGTATTTAATATGTATTATGTCATACGCACAATGTTGTTCAAAATATATTATTATATTCCTTTTGAAGGGAGAATATTCTCGGCGACTACAACTATAGTTGCCAGTTATTATACCTCTATAATACCTCTAACATTTCCAAATTCCAACGACATTTATTATGAAAATAATTGACTGATGCATAAGAGTAGGTATATAAGATATATTATGTGTCTAAATAAGTTTTTACGAAGCTATACCATTGATTGAATATATTTATAATTGTATATTTAATCAATGACTATACACTATAGTAATATGATTTATTTAATATAATTTGTAAGACTGTCATCAGTTACACACGGTTTTACTTTATAAATTATAAATATATATATATATAATTGTTTTAATCGTTTTAATCGAACTAATCCATAATAAGAACCACGTCCTTTAAGTTGAAATATCGAAAACAAACAATACGAGTGTTGTAACATTCTCCTTATTTACATTATATTTGATTAGAGATGTAAGCTCGGTAAATTTACCAATTATTTTTTTACATGTAAATATTTTTTTACCAAAAACAATTATCATGTGGCACCTCAAATTAAACGTCTTCACGGTGCAAATATTCATCAGTCATAACATATTAATACGATGGAATAGTTTATATTATAAAATGTAAGACGTCCACAACCACTGACAGTGTAGTAGTGTAGTACCTATATACTATATAACATTAAACAAACGAATACACCATAAGAATATCTGATACGATCAATTTATTATGGCAGTTAATATAAATTTGATTTTATCACAGATATAGATAATAAACCAAATTTAAAATATTAGTAATGCTAAACTTTTCAAGGCTTTGAGGCATCGGTTAAACTTCTCTGATTATTTTTAAATGTAATATACATAATTTTAGTATTTTTTACACATATTAGAACTAGAACCCCAGTCACAACATTTAAAAACAACGACCACCCTGTTCCACACCTAACCACACCATAGGATCCAGTAAATAAAAAAATTAATCTAACCATGATTATAAGTTCATGGAAATGTGGCAGAGGGGAATTTCTGTGTGTGTTACTGTGTTCCTATAGTATTTACCGAATTTACGGAATTTACGTAAATTTTAAATCTCTATATTTGATATTTATTATATGTTTAATTTAAGTGGAAATAATGTTCATTTTATAATCGATTTACACAACATATTATATATTATTTAACACATATTATATTAATACATATTATATTAATAATAACCTATACCTGTATTTTATACGTCATGCATATTGTGGAATCCAATTGAAGCCTTATTAATTGCATGCAAATGTTCAATCAAGGACAATAATTATTTGGAAATGAAGTTTTGAGCAAAAATAAAAAATACTAATCAAGCCTTTGTATGAAAAACGAAGACATAAAAAAATTATATGTTATTATTATTATATAATACTATAGCTGATCCCGTGCAATTCGTTGCCCGTTAAATGTACCAACTCTATATGACTCAAACTTTGTTCAATTCTTCATTTAATATTCGGTGTATGATGTTAAAAATTGTTCTTGACTTTTCCGTTGCCCGGAATGAAAATTTTGATTCGCAGCAGTATATAATCAGGTAGGCAATCTGCCTGCGGTAGATCGTGGATCCCGTGATGTTTGTACGTAAGTGTATGATTTAACTCTAAAGTATCAAAGTTATACCAAGTTTGTCGTATTTCACCTATGGTGGATTAATATAATCAATTAATACAAAATCTTAACCTAACCATACTAAAATCCGATGAATAAAAAAAACCAAATTTAACCATTTTTAAATTAGCCAGTCTTCTTCCCAGAGGTCTAATCTACACACAAACATTAATTTATATATATATATATAATAATAATAATGCGGGGGACGAGGTGGCCGAGCGGTCTAAGGCGTCGGTTGCGACGCTGCCGACGCCGGATCGATTCCCGGCCACTGGGCGGCATTTTTCTTCGGGCAAATCACGGTGTCCGGAGAACAAGTGCCGCCATCCCCCACCCGGGCATGGCAGATACCTACGGGTGCCCAAATTGAAAATTCTGCCAAAACCCAACACACACGTGTTCCCCCCCTACTACAAACAACAATACAATACACCTACAAACAAACCATACAACTAATGGCCACAGTTGCCGGGCTTACGTTCAATAAAAAAAAATTTAAAAAAAAAATAATAATGCAAATCAACAAACATGCCCGATTAACCAATATAGCAACCAATATAATATTACTATATTACACTGTTGCGCCACTGTGTTATTATTTACATCCAAATTTCCTACTTTTCAGGTGGATTTTCCTAAAATTTTCTTTCGTAAAAACCTTTTCCTGGCAATTACGAACATCAAAAAAATTTGAGCCAAATCGGACCAGCCGTTCTCGATTGATGAGGAACGACATTTTTCACCCTCCATTTTTATATTTATAAATTATTGTTATTAATCTTACCTAGGTACTCAATATTATTAGTATCATTTAAATGATTTCTTACAGATCATGTTTTATACAGCACCTTAGTTGCATTTGTTATATTTATTATTCATATCGTGTTATATTATTGTGAATACCTATACGTTAATATTAAACCTATAAGTGTATAATTGTATTATATGATACTATCAAAATACTGTTTATATGTTAAACAAATAAATAAATTATAACATTGTATAACACATTTTTGTTATATTATTATATGAGTGAAATTGAAAAATATATTTTATACTGTTTTCCGGCACTATACCTACCACCCGCACATACGATACCTTATGAACATAGATTTTCTATATTATCTCTCTTAGTCGCTTAGGTATTAAAGGTATGTATTTATATGTATATACTACATAATATATACATAAGTGTAGTATATTGCACCAAACATAGTACCAATTACCTTGGCCGGTTGACAGTCGTACAGTGAACGAGAAAAAAATTTGTCGTGCTACCCGATTGGTCACGTTTTTCTATATTATTATTATTATTTTTTTTTGTTGTACCACCCGACAACCTTGGGGGCTTATGATATTATGTACCTGCCTACACGAACTCTAAAACCTTTGACTGGATCGTAATGGTAGGTATCTATATATATATTACACAGATGATTTCGGTCGGCGTTTTCAGAGTAATATAAATAATAATATATTACTTTTTTTTTGTACCTACTACGCTGACAATTCACTGCAGTTGTAGTGTAAACCGTTGATACGTGCACTTGGACCCTCGTAAAGAGATTTCCTTTCGGAGTTCGGGCACATCACAGTGTGAAAAAGACGGCTTACCCAGACCTGCAACAATGAGAAAAGGATTGGGCTTATATATTATATATACATGACAATTTATCAATCATTTCAGTGTGATATAATACATTTAACTAATGTAGTTCTACACATCCAACCAGTCTGGTCATGACCTATAATGGTTTTAGTATCTTCCTACTCTTAATAAAAAAATTCCTATATACATATATTGTCACAACAGCGTTAAAAAAAAAAACAACAACAAAATAACGATCGTTTAAACTGCATTTTTTATGTTCAAATCTCGAGTGCTGATGCGGAGAAGCGAAAAAAGTGGAGAAGAATTTTCCTATATATACGTATACTTACAACTGTTATTTAGTGCTGGTCAATTTGTATTTTGTTTTACGTGTACGCAATTTAAAATCGAATAAAAAACTAGAGACTGGAATTCAAACATTAAAGTTTGACATTTCTCAAGCAACTTAAAAGTCCAAAGGATCTTATAATAATATTATTGCTTGTAATATTGCTTGACAAATTTATTATCAGTAAAATCAATTTCCAAACGAGATTTAACCCTCTTATTTTGGATATTATTTTTACCACGACGGATGAATCACTATTTGTTATATTAAATTTTATAATCATAAATACATTTTTTTTTGATTTTCAATTTTTTTTAAATATTTTACATAATTTTAAGCGAGCAGGTATATAAGTGCTTTTGTAAAAAAGCAAAGGGAGCAATGTCCTCTCTTGGTCACCCCTGTGGGCGGCCTTGATAGTGAGCTATATAATATAAAATATAAATATTATACTAGTATAGCTAGGCGGTATTACTATACATTAAAGTCATATTATTTCGCACCGTGATAATAATATTATATTATATCAGAAGAAATTAATCAATTAAAAATGTATAAAATAATATATATTTTATAATACGCGATTCATATCTATAAATACGTGCAATATAATATATATACACAATAAACCGCACAAACCGTATTATAATAAATATCTATATCTATATGATCTATAGTATATATAGTTATTTATACAGGTAGATAGATATTTTAATTAGAACGAACTCGCATAAAGACGTTTTATCCGTATTACTGATGGTCCCCAGTTCAACTATATTATATTATGTAGATACCTACATAGGTAGCAAAGTAGGTATATATAAAATGTATGTATTACACATATGTGACTTCTGCTGTACATATAGCAGCAACAACTAAAATTATTATTAACGTTTTGCTCTTAATTTATCGGAGGATAACTATAATTACTGTCTTCGGCAGTTCGGCTATAGGTAATATGTAATATGCTGCGGACGAGCACAATATTAACGCATCATAATATACATCGGATTCGATCGATAAAGAGAAATTAAATTATAATTAACATTATATATTGGGACATGGGATATATAATATACTATAACGGTTAATCAGCCAAACATTCCATCGATTTGATCCGATACGCGTTTATATCTGCTATATATTTATAAATATTTATATGTGTGTGTGTGTGTGTGTGTGTGTGTGTGAGAGAGAAACCAATGAGAGAAATATCAAATTCAAAAATTCTTCTTTTTTTTTTTACTTGGATAAGCCATTATTAGCCTCCAAAAATCTTTTTATTACGACTCGTTCAGCAAAAGTTATAGATTTTACATTAAATTATACAATTAATATTTAATACTTTTGAATAATACATACAATAAGAAATATATAAAAAAATAAATCGCGTGCAAACCGCAAGTGACGGCACCGTGGCAATTTATCAAAATATTAATCAAACTGGATTTGATCAGTTATTATTTATTTGTTGTATCGGACTGTAGAAATCAGACATAAATTGTAATAATATATCACATGTGTGCGTATAGTACTTATAATATCTAACAATCTGTCAGAAGCCCTTCAATATACATGATAACCTTTATTATTAGATAAGTCTAATTTAATTAATCGATTGTAATTATTTGTATATAATATGTACATTGTAATTTAAGACAAAGCGTAAACGTAAGTATGTTAATTCATTTCAGCAAATGGCCAAAGTCACCGAGGCCTCATTAAAAAGAAAAAAAATCCAAAGCATTCTACTTGATATTTTTCCTCTAAGAGGAAAATCTATGAATCATAAATATGTTTTTGTTTAAGTAAACATGACAACGAAAACCTTACGAAAAATCGGCCAGAAACATTGTATCGTGTATCTAGCCCAAAAGCATATTTATGATGAAAAAAAAACACTTATAATGTCTATGGACGCTTCGTGGGATTCGCAAGATTCGATTTTTCGATTTTTCACTCAAAGAAAACCGTGTCGTAATAAAATGTGTAAGGTGCCTATATAATAAAGTTAATTGTACAGTGACTATATTGTGACTGATTGTGGTCGAGTGTTTTGATCATGGAGCCGAATAGTTCTCGAAACATAAAAAATCGATCGTTTAACAATATAATAATATATACGCGATAACGCGTTTTAGCCTTGTGAAGTATTTTCGAAAAACCGTTTTCTTTCCCTCGTCGTCGTCGCCGCGCGTATATCGTATTACCCGAAAAACCGTGCGTACCTACCTATATATTATACGAGCGTGCAAACGAGCTCGCCGAGTGTGAGAAGAGTTTGGATGTCTGTCTCTCTCTGTCACACTCACTATGTACCTATTATATATATACCTATAATATATATATATATATACACACACGTACATACACATTATGTGGAAAGAATTCCGCCTTAACGCTTCGCCCTAAACGTATCAAGTTGCCATTTCGATCGGTTCTCCTATATGTATATGTGTTTTGTGTATACATACATAGGTATATATACTAGATACCTATATACACACCGGGCCGTAGCTGTTGGACTATACGCGCGCGCGGCATACACGAAAAGGAATGCACGTGAAAATAATAATGGTAAATATGGACCTGTTTAACCGGACATTCTTTGTTTGCGATGATTTTTTTTTTGTCTTTTCGTTTATTTTTTCATCTCGACCGTCGTCGTCGCACGCAGCGTATACATAGATTCGACGATGACGACGACGACGACGACGACGACGCGATGACGGCGACGAAGACTACGACGACGACGACGATGGTTTTTCTCAAACAAACAAAAGTAATCGATCACTTACCCCCGGCAGGCATTGCTATATTATACACTGCCGAGGAGGACAACGCGACGACGGTATATTATATCAGGTGAATATAAATTAAATATATACCTAGTAAGATGACTGGAGGTGGTGCCGGGGGTACCACTTTTCTGATGTAATAGTATTATAATATAATATGTAGGTACCTAATGTATATAGATAGACTTACACATCATTATAATTTTGATCGAATTAGGTGGACACGACGTCTTCGTTTTTAAAGTTTCAACTTCTCCTCCTAATGGTTCCGATGATATTATCATTATGACAAAAATCTCCTCTTGCGTAGGTATTTACTTAGTATACATATCTATACGCATATACTATAGTATCTACTTGTAGTATATTGTGTATTTTTTGAGTGACAATTATTATGAATAATAAATACTATTCAGTTCGCGTGTTCAGCTCAACCGAGACGGTCGCACATAGCAAAGTTCAATCGCACATCGACAACGTCTTCGACGGCTCAACTCGTATACAAGCAAACAAATACAAGGTTAGTGAACCACTTATAATGTAAATCACACCTAACCTACAATGAGCATCAATACTAAATCGCCCTTAAAAAAGGGCCAAAACAATTTCTTTACCACTAAAGCACCAAATAATCTACATCTTAACAACAAAATAATCAAAACACCTAATAATAATTCAAAGATCGCACCCCAAATCACAAATCCCAAAACCAACTCAACTTCACAGCTCAAAAATATTCCAAATCAAATCACACCAAATCAATCACCTCCAAACCCTAAAACCAATGAAAACCAAATCTCATTCGCCAATGCAGCAGCCAAAACTCGAAACCCAAAAAAAGAACAAGCAATAATCATTGAAATAACTGACGATATTCAGCAACATGAATATGTTTATGCAATAGCAGAAATAACTAAACCAGAAAACATAATATTCATGTCACGCATATCCAAAGATAGATTCTGCATATTCTTATCATCAGTAGAACAGGTTGACCGCGTCGTTAATCATCCAACACCAATAACAATCAAAGAAAAACCAATTAAAATCAGAAAATACTTTAACCCCGATAAAAGAATAATTATATCTAACGTATGCCCAACAATCCCAAATGAAACGATTCTAAGCGAACTCAACAACATTGGTATAACCCCCACCAGCCAAATAATTCACCTCAGAGCCGGTGTTAAAAAAGAAGGTTTCGCACACATATTAAGCTTCCGAAGACAAATGTTCTTATCCGCAGAAACCACCATAAATATTCCGAATTCGCTACTAATCAACCACGAAGGATCAAATCACAGAATTTTTTTCTCAGACGACTCACTAACCTGCTACAAATGTAAAAAAATTGGACACACTTCCGCCAGCTGCAATGAGTTCATAGAAACAACCATACAAAATCAGAATAATTTAGAAAAAATAAGCGACGCTCTCACCACGCAACAACAACACACAATAACAACCCCCCAAACAAGCATGTCACAAATAGAACACCCTATAGTGAACCCAATTAAAAATACTGAAGCGAATACCACCGATAACATGGAAACCGACCTCATATCATTCACCGATAACAAAAGGCCCGCGCCCTCCTCTCCAACGACGTCCCGAAACTCAGAGGAAGCCATAATAATCGACAATGAACAAAACTTAATTGCTACCAAAATCCACAAAGATCTCACCATAAAAAAAGCCAAAATAATACGACCCAACACGCAAGCAACCATAGAGTTTGATACAATATTAGAACCAGCAAAACAAATTTTTACCAACAACGCCAGCAATTTATCAATCAGTTTCACACAATTCAAAGCCATAATAGAAAACGCTCTAACCTGCAGCGACAAACAAGAATTATGCGACAACTACAATATCGAACCCAACCACCTAATCAGAATCATCGAACTCGTTTACCCAGCTATCAACAGCAAAGCAATTAAAAACCGCTTAACTCGATTGTCAAATGCACTTTTTGAATTAGACGTACCTACATATGAAGATAACAACTAATTAGAACATCAACAATAATAAGCTCACACAATCAAGATAAATACCCATTCAACCCATAATGATATCACAAAACTTTAATTTATTACAATGGAATCTTAATGGATTCTATAAAAAATACAACGAATTACAACTAATTATTCAAAAACACAACCCAATGGTATTATGCTTACAAGAAACCAATTTCAACGACAATTCAATAGGAAACATTCCATCATACACAGGATACCATAAAAATCGTACAAATGCACTCCGTTCCAGCGGCGGCGTAGCTATCTACATTTCTGACACTCTATACAGTACACAAATAGACCTAATTACCAACCTAGAAGCAATCGCGATAACAATACACGGAAAAGAAATAATTACCGTATGCAATTTATACCTACCAAACCAAACAAACTTTAGCGATAACGATCTTGTACAAATAATTAATCAATTACCCACACCATTTATAATCACCGGAGATTTTAACAGTCACAACGAATTATGGGGATCATTAACAACCGATAAACGCGGCACAACAATAGGAAAAATACTAAAATACGACAACCTAACCCTTTTAAATACAGGAGATAATACACGTCTAAATCCACATAATGGTAACTTCTCAGCAATCGATTTATCATTCTCCAACTCAGCATTAGCCCACCGAATTTCTTGGACAGTCGACTCTGAAATCTACAGCAGCGACCACATACCTATTTACATCTCAATCATACCAAGGAAAAGCGACCCAAAACACAACACCGGAACAAGATGGAATTTAAAACACCCAAACTGGCAACTGTACACCGACATAATAGAAAAAGAAATACAAATAAAAAACCCAATAATCAATAATTCAACACCAGAACAGCTAGTCACATTTTTTACAAATTTAATTTTAAATACCGCCGGAAAAACAATTGGCAAAAGCACGAATAACAATAAACCCAAAGTACCATGGTGGAACGAAAAGATAAAAACCGCCATTAAACTAAAAAACACCGCACTCAACCACTATAAAAAGACTAAAAATCCCAACGATTTCATCGTTTTTAAAAAACTCAGAGCCCATACCAAATATTTAATAAAAAGCAGCAAAACAAACTCTTGGCACGATTTCACATCAAACCTAAACTTGAAAGTGGACCCACCCAGCGTCTGGAATAAAATAAAATCATTAAAAGGATTAAAACGTAGTAACCAAATAAACATACTCAACAATGAAACCATAGTCTCACAACAAGAAGCAGCAAAGCAACTAGGAGAATACTTCCAAAAAAATAGTAGCAGCTCAAACTATACCACCGAATTTAAAAATAAAAAACTCCAAGCCGAAAATACTCCAATCCACTCAAAAATAAACCCAAATATTCCGCAACAAATACAACTCAACGAAGATATTACAATCAATGAAATACTTCACGCCTTATCAAAGAGTAAAAACAAAAGTGCCGGCCCCGACGGAATACCATACTCGTTTATCCAACACCTCCCACCCAACGGAAAACTTCTCCTATGTCACATCTACAACAAAATCTGGAAAAACAATTTCTTCCCCAACAACTGGCGAAATTGCATAATAATCCCTCTACTGAAACCAAATAAAAATAAATTTCAAGTAGACAGCTACAGACCAATCTCCCTCATAAACAATATTAGCAAAATTCTAGAAAAAATAATAAACTCAAGGATAATATGGTACATAGAAAAAACAAACTACCTATCAAATTTCCAAAACGGGTTTCGGAAAAACAAATCTACAATCGTCAGCCTAGGATATATCCAAACCGAAATAAATAAAGCGTTCTCCAATAATCAGTCTATGAGTCTCATAAGCCTCGACATAGAAAAAGCTTACGACCGCACTTGGAAACACAGTATCATATCGAAACTAAGCAAAATACTATGCCACGGTAACCTACTCAACTACATTAAAAATTTTTTACAAACTAGAACATTCCAAGTAAAACTAGGCAACACAACTTCCGAGACCTTTTGTCAAGAAAATGGAATCCCACAAGGATCTAGCCTATCAACCACATTGTTTTTAGTAGCCATAAACGATATATCCAACACCATAAGTGGACCCATCAAATACACTCTCTTTGCAGACGACTTAAATATTTTTTACAGGAGCAAACAAACAAACACAATACAAAATCTACTTCAAGAAACTACAAATAACCTCACAAAATGGTCTTCAGAAACCGGCTTCAATTTTTCACCCAATAAATCACAAAGCATCTGTTTCACAAAAAAAAGAAACCAAAATCTACCAACCTTTAAAATAAACGAGCACCCAATACCTAACAAAAACACAATCAAAATTCTAGGCGTCACATTCGACACAAAACTATCATGGTTACCACATTTAAAAAAACATTAAAAAAGACACATCACAAAGAACAAACATCATAAAAATACTCGCACATACAACATGGGGATCCAAAAGCAAACTACTAATACAATTATATAAAGCACTTATCCGATCAAAATTAGAATACGGTGCTGAACTATACCTTTCAGCCAAAAACACGGCCCTAAAAACAATAGACCCAATACACAATACCTGCCTGCGCCTAGCCATCGGCGCCTTCAAATCCAGCCCAGTCGAAAGTATCTATATAATATCAAGCGAACCTCCCCTATGGATCCGAAGAATACAAATAGCACTACTCTTCGCCGCAAGACTAACCAGAAACAACGCCGAAACACTAATACCCGAACACATCAAACAAATCATCAACAAATACAATTTAGATTTTTCAAATATATTGAAAAACACAATCATACAAACTCCCCCATGGTCAACTAAAATCAACATAAACACTGAAATAGCAGTAAATAAAAAAAAGAAACCACTCCAGAAATTTATAAAAATCTATTCCGCGAACTCAAAAATAACCTATCAGGTCAAGACATTTATACCGACGCCTCTAAAAGCGAACAAGGAGTAGGAATAGCAATCATTATAGACGAAGAAATAATAACATATAAACTACAAAAAAAATGCTCCATCTATACCGCCGAAGCTATCGCCATAACATCAGCTCTCAAACATATCGAAAACAACCCACACCAAAATTTCAATATATTCACCGACTCCCTAAGCACCATCAACAGTATCCAAAATATATTCCAAACCAACGACATTGCTACTAACATCATTAACCAAATCGAAAATCTAAAACACCAAAACAAAAATGTCCAAATAATTTGGACACCAGGACATTGCGAAATCCACGGGAACGACCTAGCCGACCAACACGCAAAAAATGCAATAACATCTGAAGCTCCCAAACAAAAATACAACACAATATTAGACACAAAAAAACACATAAAAACAATCACACAAAATATATGGCAAAATCACTGGCTAAACCAAAACACAAAATTACGTGAAATAAAACAAAATATAAATCCCTGGCCACAACACGAAACATCAAGAAAAACAGAAATAATAATAAACCGACTAAGAATCGGACACAGCCACATCACACACGGACACCTAATGAAGAACCAACCACCAACAGAATGCACCACATGCGGAGTTACCCTCACAATAAAACACATTATAACTGAATGCCGATCAACCGAAGAAGCAAGAGAAAAACTCGACATACAAGCCAACATGTACGAAGCAATAGGACCTGACTGTCAACCCGAGAGAATCATAACATTCCTAAAGAACACCGGAATAGAAAAATGTATTTAAACATAATATTTAGTCATAAGTAACAATTCCCCCCCCCCAATTATTGTAATCAAATTGTAAGCCAAAAATTAAAAAGACATTAACAAAATTATGTAAAAAGCTAATGGCCTATGTCGCCGAAGCTATACAAAGATCAAAAAAAAAAAAAAAAATAAATACTATTGATAAACACTTTACACGTCCTAGAAATAGGAATAGATACTGTATAGGTACCTATTATATATACTTAGTAGTTAGTATGCCTATACATCGACTTTCGTAATAACTTAAAAACTTTCACTAATTCTGACATAGGTACCTATTAGTCATATTTGATTACTAATGTTTTATACATTGTTTTTTATTTACGCTCAGTATAATCATTAAATTTTCGTAAAAAATCTACCTTTGACAGAAATCATTGAACCGATTTATAAAATAAATGATTTCAACCATCATGTGTTAATTTTAATTATCAACTAATCTAGTATTTGTAAAAGGTATATGACATAAATAATAGATTATTAAAAATATTTAGATTTATTTGTTTTTTCTCCGTCTTAAATTAATGAAACAGACAAACAGTACACTGTCATATACTTGGGCGGTAATGTTTATTTTCCATAGAAGTATAAAAAGTGATTTATTTTCAAATTAAAAGATAGATTGGTTCGATAAATTTAACAATACGATACAATCTGTGATCTGCGCGCAACTATATTACGTTTTACGTTTATTATATTGGGTTATTTTTTTTTTTTTCGTGAAGTTTACATAATATTATTTTTAATGGGGTCGAAAGCAAAAAATCTCGTACGACCATCGTCGCATCGACGCTGTACGAAAGAGAACAAAAATTATTCACAAATTAGAGCTATTATGGAACAACATTTTGTGGCGTGGGATGTGTATACAAAAAAAAAAGATGTATATCCAAGCGAAATGTTGCTGCAGTCTTGGCGATTATTCTTTGTACTGTCAATAATACCTATATCCCCCAACGAGATAATTTCGTTCAGTTTTAATTAGACCGAAGTTAAATCCAATAATAGGTATAATCTCGATATTGAACTGGTCGGCAGGAGAGGGGAGGGGGGTGAGAAAAAAAAGCAGTATTTCAATTCTTTAGTATATCCAGCGGTAAGTAGCCCACAAGTATATTATAATAAAAACAAAACATATATATATATAGGTATAATACGCGCCGCCGCTATAATTTAAATATATTAACGTAAACGGAAAACGACCTTGAATATTTCAAACAAAATTAATTGAGGTAAAAAACACAATATTAACAATGAACAAAAGACTGTCAACGTCGTCCGGACTAATAATATAACATTTGTACGTTGTGCTCTTACATATTATATATGCTCATTCTATATATTCTATTTCTATAAATTATATTACGTATTAACGATAGGATTTATCCCCTCGTCCCCTACATACACACATACAATATCAGATATATTATTGTATTAATATTCAAATACAGTAAGCGGCGGTACTAGGCTTGAAGGATATTCGCAATTCGCAATACTATATTAATATATATTATATCATATTATGGTAGTACCTATGGGCTATGTTTTTATACCGGGGTAGGTATATAATATACAACAAAATAAATAAAACTTGACTATAGAGGGTCACGGCTATACACTGAAGTCGCAGAGTGTATACAGTTTTACCTAAATGTGATACAAGTTAAGACTTCAAACACAAAATGGCGTGTATAAAAACTCCAAAAACACAAAACACAAAAAAAATATACTAATTATTAGATATAAAATAATAATGAATATTATAATATATAGTTTATTGTTTCATCCGATAATATTTAGCTAAAATATTTAAAATTGGTATTCATTACACTCGGTTATTATATCTTGTAAAATCGTAACCGATCATTATCATCGATGTACTTGCCCGCGTATACATTATTAAGCTGGTTGTATAACCGGGGTGAATTAAAAAATATGCTTTGATCACATATTCACACTAACGTTTAAATTTCTTATACACGATTTTTTTGTGCCAAATTTAAAAGAATAGTTTATACAATTTGTTGCTAAATATTTGTGTCAAAAACGTGATTGAGGTATCATTTTAATAAATGAAAAGTGTGTTGTGTACAGGTGAAGATTCAGGAGGGGCGGCAACTGGGCTAGTGTGATTGTGCACCCCTTGTCATCAAAGCCACCAATAAAATTGGTTTTTTTATAAATTACATTATCAAAAATAGAAAGACCTAACACCTAACCAATTTTTTTTCTGATCACCCCCTGTTAACATTTTTCAGATCCACGCCTGGGTCTATATATTATTTAAGTATTTAATTTAATTATGCAGTTAGACGACGTTGCCGTAGCCGTAGCTTATGTATTTCATAGATGCCACCAAGGGCAGTAAAAAGAAGAAAAGTTACAATAAAATCATTATTGGGTGCATCCAATGAACCAAGAAGAGGCCTCAAAAAGGGCATTTTCAAATTAATCTTATAAAGAGCTCATCCTGAAAAAATTATCAATTACCTATAGGTACTACCAAATAATGTCTATTCCAATATTCAACGAAAGAACATAATATTATTGCTTAGTTAAAAAACGCTAAAGACGTCTCTGGAAACCCGCGGATGGATGCAATTTACATTTCAAATAGGTATGTTTTCCGTCGGGAAAATAACCACAACATAAACCAATACCTTGGTATACCTGTTTTGTGCAGCTCGTTGTCTTTCTGGACAAATGTATGACTGCAAGTGGACGTCCAGTTTATGGGGTTTAACCCCCCCCTCCCAACCCATTGACCTTATTCTTACGTGCCCGTTTTTTTTGTGCTCCAATAGCCTTCTAATAGCCCCCATTGAAATTTCCTGAGAACGCCACTGGTCTCATCCGCGCACTTCGTCATGATGACACTATATAAAATATATTGTCGACTCTTTACCTAGGTATAACGCTCGGCGATACCTGTATAGTATTATTATAGGTCCTGTACCATCGAGCGTGAAACATCGCGCACGTACCATACGCCTTTATAATATTATGACATACAACATCGCAACCAGCATAATATTATGTCCGCGCCGGTGCAGCGGAGTGCGTGTCGAAATGAGAATTACAATGATAATTATTATTGCAGAAATATATATCGAGATGACTCGCGGTCCACTCGGAGGATTATACTCGTCGGGCGGCCCAGATATACAGGTACATGCGTCGTGTATATTACCTATATATTATAATATGCAACGACGCGACGATATTACGGGATTTCTAATTAAAACATTCTCGTTTTTGGCGTGCTTATACAAACAAGACTATATTATATTATACACACACACGAACGTAAAGGTATAATAATATAATATTATTAAACTGCGGGCAAACGACAACCGAGCTCGGTCGTTCCGTTTTTGGCGGAGACGTATCCGCGCGCGGGTGCCCACCACCGCGTCTCGTGACCTCTGCAGCGCGGGTTTCCAATAGTTCAGACATTTAAAATTATTTTTTTTTCTCTCATTCTACTCGAAATTTACTTGATTTATGCGGTCTCGAATAACTGGTCCGGCAAACGCATATATAGGTACTTGCGCGCGCGTACGTGTATAATATGTATTATAATAATATCGTCTTATAATTTTTTTTTCTTTCTTATATACGCTCTGCACACATAAAATATAGGCGACGAGTATTTGCACAGTTCGCAGGTCGTTATAAGAATTTCGGGACGGCGGCGAGCCGAAAACAACGTGTTCATTACGAACGCGGAACACCGCCCGCCCGCCACACTTGTCGCACCCATACCTATCTACATATCACCACCTCCACCGCCGCCGACGACGGTTTGTTTTAAAATTAAAAAAAGAGCGTTTCGTTTTTATCCGACCGAGGTCTGTTTTACACGCGATAATTATTATTCGTCTCGAGACGTGCGAAAAAAAAATAACAAACTCGATAGTATGATATTGTGGTGTCGATAAACGACTTTCGGGGGAGTTGCGGATATACGGCGGCGGCGGCGCTCTGTACAACAGGGGCGACGAAATTATTATGCATTTACATTGTGTATAAAAAATGTTATGATATTATATATGTACGGCGGCCGGCGTTGTTTTTCGGACGCAAAACACGCGATAATTTTTGTCCTATGATTATTTTACGACGCAACGGAGTGGCCCGGACCACGGGTAATTGGACGGAAATTGTGTTTTTTCCCGTGTTCAGAGAAATTTGACGTAATAGCCGAGGCGATATATATATAATTTAATAATATCGCCACATAATATACGCGAGCGCGCGCGCGCGTGTGTGTGTGTGTGTGTGTGTGTGTGTGTACGCGTACTGCAGTACGTGTATATTTTATAATAATACAATATTATGTAGTCGAGGTGTATATTATATACGACGAGAAAAACTTGACGTTTTGTCGGCCTCGTTAATCACACAGCCCTTACGGAAGAAGAAAAAATAGTATGTAATAAAATGACAAATTGGACGTACCTACTAATGTATGTGCGTTTGAAACAAGACAGTGGCGGCGGCGACTCACGAAAACGAGTCAAATTGATTATACCGAAATTATACATCACCACTGATTCATCAGCTGCAGAGTTCCGTATACTCGTAGGTATATACCTATAGTATGGTATACTATTATAGGTATAGGTACCGCGTGTGTACGCGAGCGTACAATTTCCGGTGTGCGCTCCGCGGGTTTCTCGAATTCGATTCACAACAGTTTTTTTTCCGTGCTCCGAACACCAGAAAAATTGAATTTTTACACCGCATTTTCGTTTATAACACGCGGCGCTATACTAATTACGCGTCTACAATAATAATAATAATAATAATGTTATATTATGTACATTGTACATATTATATGTTGTGCGTACATACACCGCCGCCGCCGATACACGTTTACGCTTGTAATTGTGCGGTCTGTATATATATACAATAATATTATATGTTATTATTATATATTGTTGTGCGCGACGATCGAAAGAAAAACTATATTATTATGACCGATGAACGGGTACGAAGGGAGGGTGCAGGAAATGTGTGTGTGTGTGTTTGTGTGTCTCCGCGTGCAGCAGGAGACGAAGCGACCACGTCGAAAGACCGGAGGTGGCGGGCTGTCGCGGTCGTCATTAACGGGCGCCACTCTATACCTATTTTTATTTTTTTTTAACCCCACATCCCGTCTTAGTAGCCTAAGGCCGACGACATCAGAAATATATTTTTTTTTCGATTATTCTCTTGGCGACGGCCGCGCAACTATGATTTCTATCTGCCGTACACTGCGCGTTAATAATAATAATAAAATACAGAGAGTGTGTAATAATAATAATAATAATAATAACAATAACGGTGACTCTGTTATAAGTTATAACTATAAAATATAGCATTAAGATTAGGTATATATATATTATTATATACTTTATACAAATACATTATAAACGCTGCTGCAGCAGAGCACGGCGTCGTCGACAATTTAATTTATATCGTTAATTGTAAGTTTTTTACGCGACGCGAAGTTATTGGACGTCATCGTGTCATAATTTATTATAAAACGATTTGTGTTAATATAATATATTATAAATTATAAAATATAAAATAATAAATAATTCGATTTTTGTTAAATCAATTTTCACGCGATTTCGTCTTTGTAAAAAAAAAAAAATAATAATAATAATATATTAACACCAATATATTATATAGGTACCTACCATTTCCGAATCTGTGGAAGATTATAATATATATTATTATTTCTACCAGAAGTTTTTATTTCTCAGAAGAAATAATCATTGAACATGTCATTTTTGTTTTAACGCAAAAACTGGTTGCTATACTTTGAGGTGTCTGGTTCGATTCCGGATGGATGACCACCCCACGATAACCTCCCCGCTGACGCAATATAAATATAGGTATATATATATGTGAAAACACTATAAGCGCAGTTATGTATAGAATATGATGGTCAAGAAATGGTTTTTTCAAAAAAATTTAAGTTAAATAAGGTATTATTTTACATTTATGATAATACATATATTATATTATATCCAATACTATTATTATATGATTCGGTCGTGATTTAAATTAACCAACTCAAAATAAAACGGAACTCGTTGTAAATAAATAAATAATAAAAAAGTAGTGTGAAAACGATCGCGAGACGATGATAACGAAGTTTGATGAAAATCGAGTCTAGACTGAAATATTGTGAATGCGTAAATATATATGATAATTTATAGATACAAACTAATTAAAACTTCACCGAATTATAATTTATCGCGTACTTATTATTATTATAATTTATAAACATAATAATATTATAATCGCGCAGTGAAAATAAAAACAAATTTGACATCCCACACGAGAAAATTCGTTATCGTTTCATACGTCATGATATACATGTATACATAATAATATGTAGAGTCGACCATAATATAATAATAATAATAATAATATTAAATTTCAAAATCCGTCCGCAATTGGTTTTGTGAACAAAAATAATGACGCAGCTATATTGTATATTATGTTATGTTATATTATCACATCAACGCCGCCGTTACAACTCACTTTATACACAAACACATTATATTATATTATTATTATATTATTATCTGATTGAAGATCCAGAGTCTCGTCCGCGCGTCATTTCCGTCAGCCTTCAAATACATAACTGCTGCGGGTCGAGAAGAAGACCCATTATGTTACCTATATATATATAAACATAAATGTTAAGAGCGTGTAAAATATAGTTTATAATAATATTATACATATACCTCCTAAACAAACGATCGCGAGGGGTCGAGATAATTCGGACAACTATATTATAATATGCATTTTATTATTATAATATACACTCATATTACGTACTAAGTTTTATTTTTTATAGCTATGTTATGACTAGGTTTTTGTGTCTGGCAAAAAAAGTTTTGGGGATTCTTCACACACACAACCAATGAGTTTTGGGACGATTAAATCTAAACTGCAGCCTCGTTGCAGGGTACAATCTTATCGCGTACGGCATTGAAAATAATAACGGTGATAAATTTAATATGAACGAGAACGGTATACGTCATAATGTTACAGACGCATATATATAGATGTATTTTATGTCTATACTGCTTGCTGGCTGCTGCAGAGTCAAGGGAAAACAAAAAACGAAAAAAATTTAAATAAAATAAGAAATTGTTTTTATTATTTATGAAATAGATTTCCCTATACGACGGCGATCTCAAAGGACTTGGAACATATTGTACACAATATATATATATTATATATATTTAACTGAAATCAAGCAAAAGAGGAAAACTTTGTTACGGTTTGGCTTCGAAACTTCTTATCCAATTGTCATGCAGTTTTTTTTAAATGAAAGAGGATATTATCACGGATCAGGTTTTAGGCATAAATAAAGTCCTATCTATACATATAAAATCCAAATACCACTGACTCACTGATCGCTGTATCTCAAAAACTACTCAACGTACGGACTTGAAATTTGGAATAGAGGTTCTTCTCATATTTTCACCGTGCAATAAGAAAGGGTTTGTCAAAATTCGCATTTTAAATAGGTGCTCAAACAGGGACATTGAAATTCACGATGGAAATTGGAAATTTTATTTTTATTTATTAATAGTTGCCATTGGGAGACAGTCTACAGTAGAAATTAGCATTTATTTATTGGTTGCCATTGGTTATTCGGGCAGATCAGGTACAAGCTTGCATTAAATCGAATTATTGAACATTGCCTACCAGGGTGGCTGAGTTGCGCTTACCGCAGCAAGTTACACCCAAAAAGAGTTTAACAATCATAATTTTTTTAAGAGTTGCGATTTTTTACGAGCAACCAAATTTGCTATATTAATCCACCGTATTATATCAAAATAAACTTGGTATAACTTTGATACTTTAGAGTTAGATCATACACTTCCGTACAAACAGAACGGGGTCCGCGATCTACCGCAGGTAGATTGCTTACCTGATAATGTACTGCTGCGATTCAGAATTTTTTTTCCAGGCAACGGAAAAGATAAGATAAATTTTGAACACCATACACCGAATATTGAATAACGAATTGAACAAAGTTTGAGTCATATTGAGTTGATACATTTAACGGGCGACGAAGTGCACGGGATCAGCTAGTATATTATATATATCAAAATTATTTCTAGTTACTAGGAAAATCCATTAAACTCTATAGTCGTCAAGTGTCTTCTTCGGATCAAGGCGGGAACATATTAAAGTTCAATACTTATCAAAAAGTTCGATACACTCGTTACGGGTTTTATTGTACCGTCAATCTACATATACCCCAACTTAATCGTGAGGTAATTATTTAGAGGGACTTCGAATAAATCGAGTTCGAGATAACGAAAAATTCAATACATCGGCATAATAAGAACCATGATCTTCTGTAGCGCTGTTTCTATATACGTATAATCAAATTTAATCGAAAACCGTATTTAAATATACTTGTGTGGACAAAGAAAAAATGTAATATACATATTATAATACCTATAAGAGTATTATACACTTTGCAGACACTGGCAAGCGCGAGACATTCGACGGGGACGCTGCTAATAACAATAAAACTGTCGACTGAGCAGACGTGCGTTAGTGTGTGTGTGTGTGTGTGTGTGTGTGTGAAGCTCTGAAGGAATGCGTTTAGATTTCGCCGAGATTAATATCGCTCGTCTACTAGGCGCAGTCACGCGGAGAGTTAATTTAGAGGGGACGTCTATCTCCTCGCCGGGATGTATATGTACACAGTATATATGTATATACATGCGGTGGTATAGTCGTATATGTATATGTATATAATATGTACATATAAATGTTAATAATAAATAGTTAATACCGAGACGACTTTCCATTCAAGTTATACACGGCGTACCGCTAAGCGGCCGATATATTTAAGTATATTAAACGCGGTATGTTTGAATGCATATTATATATAGGTAGGTATATATGCTTTTGTATGATATGCAATAAGTGCGTGTATAATATACGTATATGAATGGTTATACATATATATGTTTACTTAACAGGTATCATATATATATATATATATGTATACATTAAAGTATATATAAGGTAAATGTGTATATATAGCTACCATACTGTCGGGTGGTATATAGGTACTTATATATATGCATATATTCGTGTGTTTGTATCGTTAATCTGCCGCCAAGACACGACGATGAGCGAATTCGAATATATACTCAAATGTACATTATCCCCTCGCCCTTTTATACTAATAGGTACAACGTATACAATATACTTATATAATAATATCCTACTGACTTAGAATGTAAGTTGCAGGTCATCGTTTTCGACACATTTGTGGTATAGTACATCACCTAAACACATTTAGGTACGCATAATATTTTTGACTGACGAATGAAGTATTCAAGACTTTTACTCACTACAACTAACCATTTTAAAACTAAAAAAATTCACTATTTCAATGGTAACAAAATATTATACATTATGCACCTACGGGCTACGGCCATAGGTACTTTTATGTTATGCAATACGCATAGGTAGAATAGGTTAGAGTGCCCCGACATTTGTATTTATAGAAAAAAACTTTGAGTGGAAAGAATTCAAATTTAAAATTTTCAACCGAGTATCACGCATAATATAAAACAATCAATATGCGTTCTGCAGGTGATACAATTTTTCTATTCTGTATATTCGTAACGGCCCCGGCTATTATAATTTATAGTATTATGTAATATGTAAATATAATCAAGCACAGGTATGTAGCCGACGTCGCGTTATACGATAAAGGGGGAGAATTTGACGAATTTGGTAAATTGAGGTCTGTCTAAAATATTTAATGCGTTAAATTAGTTATAAATAAAAATGTAAATGATTTCAATAACGTCAATAATAATAATAATAGTAATAATTTTGTTGAAATTAATAAAAAATAATAAATTCATAAAAAAATGTTTTTCTCCCAATGGCCACGATGCCGAGGGTTATCTTTATAAAATAAAAATGAAAAACGGGTAAATATTTAAATGAGGCAAAACTTAATAAAGTCAAGTCAAGTACCTATATACTAAGTACCCATATAAGTAACCTATATGTTTTAGCAGTGGTTCTCTAACTTTTTAGGACGGTGACCCAATTTTATCCCCGAAAATCTATCTTGACCTACATGGTTTATTTACAAGATTAAAAATTAGTTCTAAAAACAAAATTTGAGTCCGTACTATTGTTATAACTTATTATTTTATTAATTTATAAATTATAATGAATATAATATTGGTAGGTATATAATGAATAAATTTCCTAGAATTTGTATAATTCAAAAAACTTATCGCGACCCACAGTTTTAGAAACGTTGGGCTATATGCTATAATTTCTTAACATTATTATAACCTCTTTTTCATACTGTGTTTTGACTTTTTACTTATCTATTAACTTCTTACTATTGGAATGATGTATTCGATTGGATTTATTCAAATGCGAGTTGATAAAGAATATAAACATTTGGATGTGTGGCATAAAATGTTAAATGAACTATTCGCCTTTGATTTGGCGGGGATGTATATAGACTGCAGATACAATATTATATATGTTTTTAAAATACAATCGATGAACAATTTTTTGTTTTTACTTGCACGAAATGTTGGTATTTATACCTAATATTATATTCAATGAAAAATCGAGAGGAGTTAAAGAACTAGGACTTAAAGAAGGTAAACCCAAAATAATTATTCGGAACATTATTATTGTTAAAAATGTATTGACATTTTGAATAATTCTATTTTTAGTAATTAGTGGTACACGCGGCCGATCCATAACAAACATGAGTAGTACGCGAAAAATAAAGTTTGAAAATTGCTGATGTAGGTACACAGTTGTTACAGTATACCTATAAGCATATTGTGTTGAACATGTAAAAATTGTGCATTATAAATGTATAATCTTTAACGTCCACAGTGCTGCTCGGTTGCTGGAATCCCTGGATGATCGGTAGGATGGTAACAAAACTATAGCTGTTGCAGAAATGTAGTGAACATTTAAACTTAAAATGCTTATAAAAAAAAGATCATGCCTATTACATATTTTTTATTATCTATTTTGTAGCAATAATATCGTGTGGCCATACCACCACACTGCATCGAGCATCTTATTATTGTTATTATTTTTGTTAGTTATTTATAGTGTTAATAGTACCTACTATACGCTGCCGCGAAGCTACAATTATTATTTTTTTTATTTATTTCATATACATATATGAGTACTGGGCCCCACTGAGAGAACTCGTGTGGAGGCCCAGGAGTTAAAAATATAATTACATAAAAATTACAGGTAGGTTTTATTATACCCCATATACATAATAAAAGTATAAATGTTAAAGTATTTTCAAAAATAATTTTGAAATTATCGTCAATTATATCATGCATACAGTATCAGTTATCACAGTAGGTATACGTATATTATGTTGTATATATACAAATATGTGCATTATACTATTTTTTGTGTCGCAAACTGCCACAGCGCTGTTGATCGCTGGAACCTCTGGAGGATCGGTGGGTTGGTCGCACGGCAACAAAACTAGCTGTTATGCAGGAAACGTCTTTTAAATTATCATAATAGTGCGCTCGCGTATTTATAATAATAATAATAATATACAATATAATATTATACAAAACGATACAATCGAATATATTAATTATTGCTATTGAGCTATCAAAATGCGTTCGGAGAAATTCTAACACGGCCGTTTTTTATCCCACAAAGTCTAATTGGTCGACTGCAGCAGCAGCAGCTAGTGTTTATTTATTATATAAGCCCGATAAAATATTTCCGACAAAATTCTTAATTTAATCAAACGACGGACTAGGTATACCGGGTATACGACATTATAATATAATGCGCATACGCAACAAATTATGTAAATTAAACGAAACATGCATTATACACAATAATATAACATATATTATCGAGAAAAACAGTTTTAGTTTTTAACATACAAATGTATCGAGATACAATTTTGAATATATATATATATATATATATAAATAATAAATTATACATAGGTATTATGTATAATACTATTATTGTACATACGTATATACATATATAGTGTATAATTTTCTGTGGAAAAAAACCAACGCCACAACAACTATAATATAATATAATATACGGTTTAAAAGCGCCTATGCATATTTTAATAGATAATTGAACACGGCATCGTTTTATTGTAGATAATTTACTATATAATACATATATTATATTGTGTCCAGTGTGCAGTAATGCAGTATACATTAATACGTTTATGTAAAAATTATAATATATTATATTAGGCATGAAATCGAAAGTTTTCAATTGTTTTCAGTATTTAGAGGTATGGGTATATGTGGTATTAATATATTATATAGGCTTTTGTTTTATGTCAACAAAATAGTTTTTATACAATAAATAGTGGTCGATTAAATTACTTTTAAACCATATTATAATATATACATATTGTATTGACTTTAATAAATACCATAATACATAATATAGGTATATAGGTACCGATAGCGAATCTAGGTGGAAGGGGGTGATATGGTGGTCATATCCCTTTCCTTAGAGACGAAATATTGTACACAATACAACATGTATATAATAATATGAATATACGTGTAAATACTGAATATGTCTATTAAAATTTTAATATTCCCCCTTCAAAAAATTCTAGATACTATTACTAAGCACTAATGTCTAATATAAATTATTATAGTCCGCAGTGGTCGGTATATATACAATAATATTCAAAAACGTTTTATATTTTATTAGTGCTGAGGTGCTATATAATTTGCATATTTGTTTAGTGCAATCTTAAAAAAGAGCCAACACTCGTACTGACTTAGGTATTGTTCATGTCTTATTTAATATCATTTTAATTTTAGAGGCTATTATTTCATTTAGATATTCTTTTAATATTTATTGATTAAGCAAATGTTTAAAGCATGTCTTAGGGGTTTTAAGTGTTTAATAAGTGCTTGCATATTTTGGGCTGATTTAGGGTTATAATATATCCTCTTCCGTAATTATTAGTATAAATATATTATGTAGGTATACAGTTAGTTATTATCATTATTGTTAGTCAAGTTATTCTTGTCAAGCATAGAGTTAAAAAATGACTTAGGTACATAGCTAGTAGCTACTTTTAGAGCAAAAATAAAAACGATTTATTTATATTTATTACCTATTTCTTAAACATTGGAACAAGTAACAACTATGACATTTGGAAAATTGGAAAGTATTATACCAAGAACTTATAAACAGTATTATTTTATCTGCGATAGCTCTATACGGATATCAGTATATACTATATAATATTATAGGTATCTGGTATATATACAGAAGAAGTGTGCCCTGACTGTTTTAAAATTTTTATAAAATATAATATACCGAACGGCCAATGTACATTTTCCGTTCATGAAAAAGCAATAAAAGTATGGGTAAGGCACATTTATATTATATACAATAAACTTTTGTATTGTGTATTGGTGTATTGATGATTATTATAATTAGGACATACGCAGTGAAGTTGTTGCATTTGAATATCATTTTTTATTTTTCATAGGTACATATTATTATGTGTTATGAAATTGCAGGCTATAAATATTATGTATCATTAAACCAGTATGCTAATAACAATTTTTTTATAATTTTTTTATTGCTATGAAATTGAATTTATTTTTGAGATTTTTATAAACAAAACTTTTGTTTTAGTAAATTGTTTAAAAGTAAAAGTACCAACCAATACCATCTTATAATGTTTGGTATTTTATAGGTACTTGGATTGTTTTAAAATAAAATTATTAAATTACTATTACTAAATATTACTAATATTTTTTCTTGTACATAATATAATATAATGATTCCCACCGTGCAAAGAACTGTTACAAATATTCCAGTAATATATACTTTTAAGTTCCATGGTAACATAACAATGTAATATTACAAATTAGTTACTAGAAGGTTTTTGTGAAACATACATTTTTGAAAATTGTTTATATTTAAAAAAAATCATTCCATCTATGTGGAATAAATACGTTATAAAATATGTTTTGTGGCTAACATCACGGTAACGATATTTTCATGTTTTTAGGTAAACAATAATTGATTCAATATATTTTCTATTTTTAAATTGTTATTTATATTGTATGCGGGCCGTTCCCGTCACGGCATCCCCGCCCGACGGCTATCATCGGTCTGCAATAGCCAATAACCGCAGTAAATGATAATAATAAGACACAATTTATTATAAATCATACCTATTACTTATATACTGTATATTTGTATCCCGCGAAAATACGTCTTATTTGTTCTGTTGAGTGTTGAGTGTTGTTCTCATTTCCACGTGTTATTTCATAGCTGCATTTTCATTACTACGCGCATACTGTGACTACGTATATTGTGAACTCAAGCATCATATTTATTTTTCTATGACAAGCATGTCAAATACTTTGAAAAAGGTAAGACTTTTTGTATCTAATTTAAAATTAACATTAAGGATATTTATACTAATTATTTTTATACTTAACCTACGTTGGCTTAACATGTATGCACCTAACTGTAAGTAGAGGTACTAGGTAGTATTTATTTATTTTGTACCATCAGATTGGGTGATTGAGGAATTTAATACTTGTTAATTCATTTTAAATACTGATTTCAGAGGTCTAGGCACATACAATATTAAAGTAAACTTATACTACCTACCTACTAATAGTACTAGAGCATTTTTTAAACAAAGGTATTTGTTCCAAATCACCCCGACTTTTGAGTTAAGTTGTACATGCATGCACAATTTAAAATGCAAAATATTTAAAAGCATTTAAAATTTTGGTTGAGTCAAAGAATACTATACCTATCATTATAAATACCTCATGGTATAATTAATTTGTAAGCGTATAATATTGTCATATTGAGTATAAATTACATAAATATATAACAATTTGTAGGTACCTATTATTTATTAAGCAGTGCTTGAATTAGAAAAATAATTAAAAGAGTAGGTACCTTCTCCCAGACTAAAAATAAGCTATAATGTGCTAACAAATACAGTTTATGAAAAATGTAATTTACTATAATACATATCTTATGACTTATGAGAATACTAAATTATAAAATACCTTATGAAAAATTAGGATTTTGCACTGTATAAGGTTATTTGCCTAACAATGATATCACAAAAACTGTAGGTATCTATCTTCTAAATGGGATAATTTAATGTGATGGTTAAATCTTACTTTTAATGGTTTTTGGTAGCGGTTACATTTAAGTAAAATTATTGATTACAATATTGTTTTAATTCAGTAGTAGTTGAAAATTGTATTTTGTATTAATAAATTATTTACTGTTTCTACCTATTATTTAAATAAAATACAAAAACATTATACTGATAACCTGGTCTCATCTTTTTAGATTCATTCATTAAAAAAAAAATGGGTTATTGTTATATTTTCTCCAAAAAAGGACTATAGCGTTGTCCCAATGAACTGGCTCATTGAAACAGATTTAGAGAAATTGTCCACCAGTACAATACAACATTGTTATTGGCCACCAATAAGAGTAACTAGCACAGATATTGAAAATGCTGAAGATCCAGATCCGTCCTGGTGTCAATATAAAATCCGTGTAGTTGGTGGCAATAAGACTTACAGTATGTAAAATCCAATTTGGAATACAACGTTTATTTTGATACATTTAAATTTTAATGTAACACATTAATACATTAATTTACACTAATTTTAATTTTTTTTTCATATTACCTTATTATATGGCTATATAGGTAATTTCAGGAAAGCTTGGCATGAAAGAATTGAAATAGAATCAACTGACAATGAGAGCATTTCAAATGAACATCACCCTTTTAAAAAAAATAAAAGAAGTAAAACTGTGGATACCAGTGATAGTGAAAATGAAGGTAAATATTTATTTTTTCTATAAACTTATTAACATTAATTGTGTTTTTGAATAACTTATCTATTTTTCTGATTTACTCTTTTCTAAGATTCAAACGGTTATAGTATTGAACCTTGTAGTAATCAAAATGAATTACAGTTTAATATACCACCAACTAAATATTCAACACATACTGATGCAATTCAAACATATACAAACACACAACAGCAACCGTCTACATCGTCTTCTACTCATGGCAATAGTTTTTCATCAAATGAATTAAATCAACCTGGTTCCATTACAAACGCAGTGTCAAGTTCTCTTTTTTCGGATATTTCATCATTTTCTGATAACCAAGAAAAATCTTTTACAAATCTAGAATCTTTAACACCGCCAAACATTTTACAAGACTCAAATATGATCGAACAATTCATATATGAACCGTCATATACAGGAACACAGGTACTTAATGTTCTAAACAAATTTTAACTTAATTCTAACTTTTTTTCAAATTAGTTATTAATTATTTTTTGTTTGTCAGGTTAAGAATTTGGAAATGCAAGATCAACCATTATCCCAAGATTCTCTTAAAGGTAGTAAAAATTGTATTATAAATTAATTAATAAAACAAACAATGACATACCACACATTCTTATAAGGCTATAATCCTATATATGTTCTAAGTTTCTCTAACTTGACTACCCTTTAATAAATGAAGACCACGGAGCAACAACAAGACATCCACTTTTACAAATTTTTCAGGAGAAACAAAAAACGGTTTTAAAAATTAATAAACAGTTTTAAAAATTTACAAAAAATATATTCAAATACCTTGGCAATAATTATAATTGATTACATAAAAAAAATTAAAAAATTAAATTGGAGATGTCTTGTTGTTGCACCTTAAAAATATTTTTTTACTCTTAATGTATAAAATAATGTAATTAATATGAAAAATTTATTCTTTCCTATAATATTGTATAAATTACCTGTATATTATATAATTCTATACTTACAGGGGCGTAGTAAGAAAAAAATTTCAGGAGGAGGGGGTGTTTCATGTGATAAAAAATAATGAACAAAAATAATAATAAAGTAGTTTTTAAGGTTGAAAAAATATCTTAAGTATCTAAGTATCTAAATACCAACACTACATATTTCAGGAAGAGGTTCTCCAAAATTCTCCCAAACAGGGGAGCAATAAAAACAATTTTGAAGGGAGGGAATTTATACAAAAAAAATAAATTTAATTAAATGAATCTATAATTATATCTCTATAATTAGTTTTATCCATTTATTTTAAAATATATTATTAGTTATTACAGAAAAAAATACAAAAAATTTACAAAATATTCATGAAGAGCTTATAGCAAATCGCTTGATGAACCAAAGGCTCTGGAATATGATGGATAGCTTAAAAAATGATATAAAAAAATTAACTCAAGCCAATGTACCAACATTAGGAATGATGTCTAATGAAATTGAAGATAATATATTGTTAGCAAAATTTCCTTTTTCAAAAACAGAAGACATTTTAGAGTTTGAAAAACTATTGAAAATTGACAATAATGATAGAGAAAAATTGGTAAAATTGTATAATCTAATTTTTTAACTTATTTTAAAATTATAAATTATTAATATAACTAATATACTTGTTTGCTAGAAAATTATATTTTTCTCAATTGGCGGTAATGATGGTAAATCACATTTGCGACGCATTTTGTCAAAAATGTTTACTAATCAACTTGCAATTAATTGTTCTTGGACAGGCCGGGCCTTTGATAAAGATTTGACTAAATTTAAAGTAAAAGATTTACAGATAATTTCAATTGTTAAAGGTAAATTATAAATTAAATTTATTTTGATATAATTCAATACAATTATAATTATTTCTATTCACTATTAGGTGTGATTAAAAATAAATATCAATTTTCCGACTCTGTATTTGAAATGGAAGTCCAAAGCTGGTTTAGGACAGCAAAAACTCGCTACGACAGGGAAAAGTAAATAATGTGTAATATAAATATTTAAGAATATTACATTTTACAGTTACCTAAACCAATTTAATTAATATCAATATGTTTTTTCATGACTATTCAGAAAAATAGATTCTATTAATTTTTCTTTCAATAAAGTTATTAAATAAAAATGTAATGTATTTAGATATAATAAAAGTTGGGTTTAACTTAAACGGACAAACATTATATTATTACTTATTAGTCTATCATCTCTAACTAACAATTTAATTTTTCAGTATTCCCAAAAATCTGTAAACGGGTTAAAGATATTGGAACTATTTCTTCACGTCAGTTTCAAAGGCGTATAAGAAATAAAATAGAACTATTAAATAATAGTCTACCAATTGCTACAAATTTTATTAAAATTCCGCCATCACCTCAGGTATGTTAAATAATATAATTTATAAAATAGGTACATTTTCTCAACTTTTTATTATACTGTTTTAGTCCAATCCAATCGCACTTTTGAAATCCCCTGATAAACAAATTCATTCAACCATTACAAACAACAATTGCAGTTATATAGAACCATGTGATTCCAATACAACTCTGAACTTAACAAATGAATTTCATGCTTCTATTGTAAGTATTACTTAAATTTTTTTGTTACCTTATATGTTGAAATACTAAGTTATTGTCTATAGATAGGTACACATTTATTTTTTAGGAATGTTCTGCTGAGACTCAGCCTATTGATGCCATGTTGTATGTAACTAATAGTAATAAAGATAAAAACCAAGATTTAGTTCAACAAATTCGTAAGTGGGCTGTGCAGTATAATGTATCACATGGTTGTGCCAATGAGATGTTAAATATTCTTAGAAACATAGGTCAAGAAATTCCCAAGGATATCCGTACAATTCTACGTGAACATAAAGCTGTTAGACCAATTTCAGAAATTAAAAACGGTTCATATCTTAATTTAGGTATTTGTAATATTGTTCAACCTCACTTATTAAAACAAATAAATAGTATAACTAATAATATAATTATAAAATTAAGTTTCAGTATTGATGGTCTTCCTTTAGGTAAAAATTCTAAAACACAGTTTTGGCCTATTCTCATGTCATTCATAAATGTATCCATTTTTAAAAAGAAAATTTTTCCTGTTGGTATTTTTCACAGTTTTAATGGTAAACCTGGTGATATAAATGAATATTTAGGACCATTTATAAATGAGCTGAATCACATATTAACTTATGGTATTCAAATAAACAATAAACAAATTAATTTTGAAGTAGCTCACATTGTAGCAGACGCGCCAGCTAAAGCGTTTTTATTAAATGTTAAAAACCATAATGGTTATTTTGCCTGTACGTCTTGTGAAGTCGAAGGAGAATATTTGGATAGAATTTGCTTTTTAGATGTATCTGCACCGTTAAGAACAAATAATTCATTTAGGTTAAAATCAAATGCTGAATATCATAAAGATGGATTTAGCCCATTGATAGATCTTCCTATCGACATAACAAAGTGTGTAGTTTTGGATTACATGCACTGTGTATGCCAGGGTGTGGTAAAAAGACTATTAGATTTCTGGGTTAAAGGTAAAAAACCAGTTAGAATGTTGGAGGAAAAAAAAAATTCTATTTCATTAGCTTTATTCAATTTAAGAAAATCCATACCATCAGAATTTGCTCGTTTACCAAGAAGTCTAGATGATCTGGAATATTGGAAAGCGACAGAATTCCGCGAATTTTTACTTTACACTGGTATTATTGTCTTAAAATCTAATATAAAGAAGGAACAATACAATCACTTTCTTCTTTTGTTTACATCTATTAGAATACTGTGTTCAGATAAAATTTTTAATACACATAGTGATTTAGCTTCAAAGTTTTTAGTAGAATTTGTTCAAAATTATTCATGCATTTATGGTTCAAAATTTGTTAGTTACAATGTACACAGCTTAATTCATTTGCCTTTTTTTGTAAATTTACACGGGCCGTTAGATAATTTTAGCGCTTTCAAATATGAAAATTATCTTCAAACACTTAAAAAATCAATGAAATGCTGTAGATTTCCACTTGCTGAAATCCTAAATAAAGTATTAGCATCTGAAGGTGAAGAGTTAAAAACTCCTTTAAATAACAATTTGTTTATTATAGAGTCTTTTAAAATAGATAAAAAGCTCTCAAATTTTAGATTCACTTATTTTAAAAACATTATTCTTAAATCAAATAACTATACTCTTTGCTGTGATAATGTTAAAGATCGGTGTATTATTCTAGAAAATGAGGATATAGTGATGATAAAAAGTTTATATAAATTAAACTCTAAAAATGATAGTACAATTAAACTATCTGTTGTTAAATTTTTAACTGTAAATAATTTGTTTTTACAACCTGTACCGAGTAAACTCGTAGGAGTTTTTTCTGTTAAGACTGATCATATATCTAATGTTTATGACATAAGTGTAAATAATATTATATTTAAGTGTTTTTTTGTCCAACTTTCAAATAATGAAGCAATTGTTATTTCTCTTTGCCATAGTATGTAATTGTAAAAATATTAAATTTTTGAACTATGCATTTGTAATACCTATATTGTAATGCACTGAGACATTCAATTTATGTTTATAAGAACCGTATAATAATATTTCTATATAAAATGTATATTTTATTTATAATATAATATACTTGTAAGACCAATATAATATGTTTTTTACTTACCATGCCATAACTAATATTATCTCTTGTATCAATTAATTAATACTAGAACTTATGTATGTTTGTTTTATTGTTATTTATTGTAGTATCATACTACTTTTTGTATTATAATTTTTTTTTAATTCCATCTGATAGCAAGAATAAAAATATATTACTTTTGAATAGGTATATAAAAAATGTAAGTTATCTATTAATTGTTAAACAATTTGTTTTTATTATTAAATATAAGCTTTTGGAAATCTTATATTATTTTGTATTTATTTCTATACCTACCTAGTTAAATACAATTTTTAAAGGATAAGTAGAATATAATATATATATATTAATATGGTTTATATATAATACATAATATATATATATATATTCTATCTTTTCCTTGGTAAGTTATGTACACTTATACATATAGTTTCATGGGTATATCCATGAAACTGTTAAACAACATAACGGGAATATAACATTTTAATCTATTTACAAAAACCAAAAAAAAATATAACTGGAACAATTTGTAGTAATATTAATATTATGTTCCTGAGTACCATAAATGGAATATAAACTTAACTTACAAATCAGTTACGTTGTACAAAAACGTTAAAATTATGTTCCACAAAACCATAAATGGAATATGAATGTAACATACAGTACAGTTATGTTTTATTCATTGTTTCAAACAACACGGCATATTGCGTTATCGGAATGTTTTTGGAACTCTAATGGAAGTTCCGTAGGAACGTTTCAATGTTCCTTAGGAATATTCCTTTTATATAATCGTAACAATTCTTTGCACGGTGGGTTAGGCAGGTATATTAGCCGTTAATTGTTATATTACAACTTTATAAAAATGTTTAAATACTAAATAATATCACTTAAACGTACCTTTTTGATGTAATTTCTTGACTATTTGTGACGATAAAAATAGTTATACGCTGCAATCAATCTAATAGTTGTTTTTAATTTATAACTTCTCCGCCCTAATAATAATATTTGTGCATGTGCTTACGTAGAATATTCAATATTATATAGCGTACAGTTTATTATTTTTATCAAACAATCTAATGTCATGTCGTTGATTTTTAATGAATACCGCAATATTATAATATACGTTTATTAGTGTTAACCCGTTTACAAATTAGATATTAATATGCCAATCCTGTCTTAGTTTTTCGAACTAACACTGCCGACGGATCTCTGTGTGCTAACATTTATTTATGAATAACGTCGTTATAATAATAATAGTAAGCAACTCGATTTTCGAGTGAGAAACCAGATTAATATATAATATATAAGAATATATATATTATAGTGAACCAAATAACCGATATTGTATACACCATTTATTATACACAGAGAGATTGATGTTAAAAAATAAATAATCATAATAAGATAAAATTATTATTTCACACAACTATATTGTACGAGAATAGAACAACTTGCGATATTGCATAAGTTCGGGTACACGATAATTATTATTACATTTATAGAATAAAATAGGACGTGGATTATATAATTCACAATAGCGCTTAATTCGTATCTAAATATAGGTAATATAATATATTATAAATTTATAAACAATACCTATATAATATAGTATATATTATAAATGGTGTATCCCAAAAGTCCCACATCGTCCTAATTATTATTATCTCCATGCCTATCAATATAATATCTAAATATGGTTTTTAACCAAAATCTGCAGGAAGATTCACCATGCATGCTTAACCCCTTCCAATTTTTCCTTTTATACTGTGAATCTCTTCAAATACATATTTTTGAAACTTTTAAGTGTACTTAGGGTCATAATAAAAAATACTTAGATCTTATATACCACTTAAAGAGTGCTATTTACATGGTGGATATCAACTTCTGTTTTTCAAATGAGAATTACTCTTTTGAAAATTTTGATTAAGGTACTAATCTATACTAGTATATTATAATACATTAATTAAAATTCAAAAAGAGTAGGTAAGTATAGTTTTTGAGTTATTTAACTTTGTGCTCTATGGACAATAGCCAATAGGTCCATAGTCCATTGGTACATTTTTAATGACTAATGAGTGTAAAAGATATTTGAGAGCTTTGTCAATAATTTTGAGAATTTAAGTAATTAATATTAATTTATCAACATTTCATCATTTTTTTAAATTGTCCGAGCTTGATATAATAGATCCAATATAATGTACACGTTCGAGCCACTCATACGAGTACCTATGTGTTTTGTAAGCCACACCATGGATGTGTCCTTGCTTTAAATCAACATATTAACCTTAACTATAACCAGCTATTATGTTGAGAACCTCCTCCAATATTATCCGAATGATGGGATACCGAACACTGACGATCGGATATTCTGACAGGTAGATCGAATGAAGTAAGTTAAAATACACATTGGTACGTTTGACATAGGCTTATACTATAAGGAACTACCAACCTCCCACCAATACTGTGCGAAGCGCGGATCTCACCGGTGACGGCAGTGATGCAATTATGTAGGTAAAATAAGTATATACACCTGCTCAATCAATCACACTCGCATACGGTAATAACGATAAATGATCACGGGATAATGGTTATTACGCACGCAATTTGAATATTTTGATGGGCTAAAACTACACGGATATCGGGGATATTGATATAAACCATGTGGTTAATACCTATCAAAGAAGGGTTATACACCAATCGAAACAAGGGATAAACCGCGAGGAATGGCGACGAACTAACGCACCAATCACAACGGGGTGTGGCATCATGAGGTGTGGTCATGCGTGGCGACGAATACCGGTACCTATCAGACGATGAACGTCGGGGGGGGGGGCGAACGTAACAACTAACAACCAATATTAATAAAAAGCGCTGAGCCTGGACTCAAAGGTATCAACCAATCACAGTGACCTCGGGACTCTAGCGGTACCTGTGTCTAAACTTTACGCATTCGATGAAACCCTCCGAATAAAATATTCTAGTGCGGATCACACACGTGATTTTACATTTATAAGAACCAACAGCCTTTCAAGGGTGACGGGAACGAATGAAAATTATTAAACAATTTACAGTTCTCTCAAAACTATAGAGCTCGAAGGAACCGTGCCTAGGTACGTCTATTTGATATTTTTAGTAGCCGATTTTAAAGGACTAAATAAACTATCCTTAGTATATCAATTGTATTAATTAAGAAACTATTATTGTTTGACTTTTAATTTAAATATTATACGTCAACATTTTTGAAAAAATACTAATATGCTGAACAATTTAAAGTTAAAAAGGTTGGTTATCATTTGAAAAATAGAAGTTTATATCACCACAGTGTACATTGCTTAGAAAATGATTTGTCTTTATGTAATAAACTGGTAGCCTGTGTGACTACTTGTATATCAACGTTGCAGGTAGCCTGGTAGCAAGAACGTGATGATGATGATGATAGGATGTATGTTGAAATAAACGTAGACAATATTATAATATAATTTGGTTTTATTTGTAATGTTCTTCAGTGAATTGTTCTAAGTCCGAAATGACAATAATATTACACAGAGTATCGTGAAGGTGCTTCCAGTACAGCTGAGTGAACACGTCTAAATACAGGCCGTTTCGGGGTCCCTCTTATAGTCCGGTCCCCGCTCCCCCTATCCATCGATGTCATATCTCCGCCCTCACGGATATGGCCATGGCCTATTTTGCGAATTTCCCAATCTATTCTGCGTATTACAATATAGCACATACTAGTAATCAATTTTCCATTGCGTATGTATAATATCCTTTTATATGTCTAGATATTATACATCCGTCAGATAATATATTGACAATATCACGTTCTCCTATACTTCGTTTTCGAATTGATTTTGTTGTAGTAAAATATAATATAGTATAATGTCAAATATTGTGTTATTACTTTATATATTGAAATTAATTTTGAAAGGTAATCGATTTCTGTAGTCTATTACTGAGTAGTTGGTTTAATACCTATTTAAAATATATCACACTATATATAACGGGTCTGGGTCGAAATCCCGACAATTATAATCCCGACATGTAAAATCCCGACATACCAAATCCCGACAAATCACAATACCGACAGTTTAAAATCCCGACAAGTCACAGTACCGACTGTTTAAAATCCCGACAAATCATAATACCGACGGTTTAAAATCCCGACCAAACATATTTACATAATATTATCATGTTCATTATTCAACAATTTCATTTAAAAACTCAAACAATACATTACACTACGATTACATTATATTTATGCTATTATATTCGTTAATCATTATTTAAAATATTTATATTTAATATTTATATAAGTACATCGTAATTTATATTATTATTTTCATTATTGGATTTAATATTCGGAATGTGACCGCCGATCGTCATTGAACAAAAAAATAATAAACATGATTAATCTGCACATAACCTCAGCACTAGGCTGGCTATATACATTGTTCTATTTGACAATATCATAACAAACTACAGAGCTGTCACTATCAATATATTATGAAAGTCTAAAAAATATCTAAATAATAATTTATTTACAAGTGTCGTGAGAGATCGAGAAAAGCAATAATAATATTTGGAATAAATTAAGTGAGTGTGTATTTATTGTTAGAACATCATATCCAAATAAAAAATGTTTTAAAAATAGATAAATATGATTAAATAATAATAATACGTATCTATATAATAGGTAACCTATACCTATATAATATTATAATGTACTACAAGTGTACATAGATAAATAATAATATAATAACACAGTAGGTATACGTTTTCCAAAGTACAATTAACGCCATTAACGTTTCATAATATATTGGTATATTATGATAGGAATAATACGTTATTCTAGGAAAATGTTTTTTTTTTTTTTAATAAACCACCAACATTTTTGTGCATAAGGTATGTTGTACAAATAATTACAATATTAAACCTATCACCTCCAAAAAATACCGTATGGAGTTTGGATTTAAATACAAGATATATTATTATCGCGTACAAAGAATGATATAATATAATATAGGCAGGGCCGGGGTTTGGCGATCAAAACGCAGTTGAAACCTAATACCTAATCATTAAATTCCATTGCTCATTATAGAATATTTGTTGTGTATTTAATATTTTTGTATAATATATTTATTGTGATAAGAAAAAATCAGTTTCAATCGTGTAATAAGATTTACGATCGACAGGCACAATCACTCCGATTTAGCCAAATAATTCTTATAACAGAAACGCTATAATATGGCCGGTGAGACTGACAATTATATCGCATAATATAATGGGTAGTTTTATATTATAATATTGTTAAACTTTTAAACAACTAATATAATATTATATTCGATAGAATACAAACATTTTATAATAATATTCATATTATTGTTTTACTGGTAATGTAATTTCAGCGTGCGGTTACAATCTACGCAGATGTTGTAGCTTATGTAAAAGTCTCTTCAATATTACTAAAATCCAATCTTTCCAATCCAAATTCCTATGGATGGTCTCTTCATTAAAATCACCTGTCTGAATTGATGTAAGTAAATAATTGTAATTATTCAACCTGTTTGTCTTATAGTTTGTTTTATACCAATTCTTTAATCAATTTTGCTTATTGTAAACCATCACTTTACAGATTGTACAATTCTCTAGCTTAAAAATAAAAAAATAAAAAAAATGTAAAAATATGGCATGTCAATAGTTTATGATACTAATATTATTATAATATTACATATTATGTGCACATTGCCGGCATGCATTTATTTTTCATTATTATTTTTATTGGTATCAACTATCAGCTTATAAAATCCCTCTGCAGATGTTTTGAATAATCTACAAAATAATATAAATATATATTTGAAGTAAAACTGTGGTTAACAATTAACATGTATACCTACTGTATATTATATAGCCAAGACTCTGTGGCCCGTCTAGGATAGTTTAAAAGCTGAGCTATACAAAGTCGTATCACTTAGAAATGTAGCTAATACAAATTACAAATATAATATAATATAATATAATATAGGTAGTATAATATAATATAATATTGTAAGTAAATTATACGTCATAACTTTCATTCTTAAAAATTAGTTTTAAAAGTTAAAAAAAAATTCCAATGTTGACGACATCGGATGGAACACGCATCACCTAAATAATATGTTATATTATAGGTCCTTCGCTTTGCACATTACGCACAACGTGGCCCCGTAAAAATACTATTCCTACATAATAAACTGGTGTGCCTAAGCCCTAAATATATTATATATATACATATAATTTGTTTTAGATAAGAGTATAAGACATATTATTATATACTTTCGACTCGGAAATCGTAAAAAGTGATTATGTATAATATATTTACTAATATACTATATAGCTGCAGTAGTTAAAATCATTGTAAAATGTTCAAGGATACGACTGCAATATCGCATGATTACGACACAACTATATTAAATTATTATATGGGTTTTGCGAGGTTTCCAGTATATCTAAGGAGGACTGCGAACGTACATAATATTTTGGTATAAACAAGCGCAATATAGATTCAAATATAAATATTTATTTACAAAGTAAAAATGCTCATAGAATCCTGCATGTTGCATTCCAGATGAGTCTGCGAAACACACCAGCAGCGGTAGGTCTGTATTGGTGGATATTAAATTATACATTGTAATATACTAATATACATAGGACCACACTGTACGCGTATTATGATAATATAATATAATATAGGATGTGAAAACCAACAGGTTAGTTAAGCTACAACTATAATAAATTGTAAATAACGGTTATAGTCCTCGTAGGTACTACCTATAATAGTGGTACTATTATAGGGAACCTGCAGTGAACTGGGTGTGACTGATGTGTGCGTCTTACCTTGACGCGCCGCCCCCGGCAAATCTTCGGAAAATGGGTGACACGTTTCGCCGGACCGGAAGTGTGAGCAAATATAATACACGAGACTCGTTTCGTCAATACGATGTCGTTGCACTGCCAAACACTTTTAGACGAAAATTAAATGTCGCACACAATACCTACCTGTATAAGGACGTGGACAAAATATGGCCACTGCAGCGTGATTTCTTTGTGACTACAGGACAAATGGACAATTTTGCAATTATCAGATGGTATAGGTGACGAGCGTAAATTCGGGGTTCACGTTGTGTACGATATACGCTTTCAAGCCGTTAACCTCGACGATTTCCTCTTTCCGTCAGTCAGTCTGGAGATATAATACCGTCGTCGCCGAGCTTGAGACGATATATTAGCTTGCGTCGTTACCGAACTGTTTGATTTTCTATCAAAGTTCCTTCGCCACCAGTGAGTGTATTGACGTTGATTAAACATTTATAAATAATAAAAATCAGTGCAACAACCGAAGAGAGTCTTATCGTAAACGTTTATGCGTACAAGATATTCGCGAGCCTCATAATATTTCTGGTCTGATGAAACGAGTCTCTCTATCTCGAAAACTATAAAGCACGTGCCGGGGTCGAACGCACAAGTTAATAAGGCGCACATCAGAAGTACCTTTTATATTATCCAAATGTTCCTTGTAAGGATAGGCTATATAGCTTTGTTTTTCAACCCATATGGGTTAGAGCAGTGTTTGTAAACCTTTTTACTGTGGCCACCCTCTTTTTGAATATCAATTTTTTAGCGACCCCCCACATACGTATATATTTACGTATATATTTTTTTATTATTAATAAATAATAATCAATACTAAAATTACTGTACATTGTGCCCAACATAAGATACATATAATATTATAATTGTTTTAAATTAAAATAACCTATTTCAAATATTTACAAATTCATATAATACATACAATTTTAAATCATACGAGACTCTAAATAATAAGTTGGCGACCCCCAAGGGTATTTCTAACCATTATAGAGGGTATAAGCTACAGGGTGGCTCACACATCGTTTTTGCTCAAGAAAATCGAAAAATTTGTTTTGTTATTATACAGGGTGATTTACCAAAGTTATTTACACGAGAAACTTACCCGCATTGTTTCCTTTAATAATGAATTTATTTAAATTGGGATTTTTGAAAATATAATACTCATAGGCCATTTTCCAAATGTTTGAATTTTTTTATGCTACATAATATTACATTTATTACAAGTAAAGAATTAAAGAACTATCCTGCGGTGATATAACCTTCTGTTTTTCAAATGAGAACCATTATTATTTATTTTGTATTGTAAATTAATTAGTAGATAATTTTTTGATAATTTTTACTTATTATGTACCTAGGGAGAGTGTGGTAAGATAACGAATTGATTATATTTCTTTACAAATTATTATATCAATCGGTAATAGATTACACACATGTTATAAGCAACACATTTGTCGATATATCTAGGTTATTCTGATAAGAATTAAATATTTTATCAATGTTTCTTCTCTAAACCACGTTTTGATAACATTTTTGGTACATTTACTGTAATAATTTCCGAAGTAAAATAGTACTGATACTGATAAATAATTAAAACGTTTAAAAAACATTTGTGGGGCAAGATAATATTATGTTGCTAATTTTGAATTTTGACTGAACAAAGGTCGTTGACTCATTTTAATTCGTTTAATCATTGTTATTAAGTTAAATAATAATTGTATTATGCTGTGAATTTAAAATTTAATCTTGCATACAATTTGTATAAAAAATGTTAGTCAAATAAAATTAATAAATTAATTCCTCAAATATAATTTAATTAAAAATAATATTCATTTTTTAGTTTGAGCCATTTATTATAGGTAATATGTTTAATAGTATCATAGATTAAAATATATACTTAATATTTATTCTATATTTAGTTGATTTATCTATGGAATAATATACACCAGTCAACTTACACAAGGTAATGAGGTAAGATGACGAATTCAGATTTTTTTTTGTAAAATGTATATCGTATAACTGTAACTAATTAACCCTTTAATATTAAGGCTTGCAATTATTACAGGTTATTTTTGATATTTAAGTTAGTGCTTATAAACAATTTCAAGATTTTCGGTTCATTATTCAATGATGAAATATTAATCAATTTTTAGGTTTGTCAACTTACCACACTCTCCCTAATTCAAAATTCTAATGAGTTTAGTTTCTCTGTTATTGAAATGATTGTACTACGAGAAGAAGAAATAAAAGTGTATTTTATATTTTAATATAAAAATAATATATTTTCATATCTATGTATAAAAAGGTGGGCAAGTGGGTGTCGCTCTGCTGTACAGTAGGTTACAAGTGGGTCATTGTATAATGGATGGTATTAAATTTGAATTCAATGATATAATATCATTGTATAAGAAAAACGATTCTGAGCGGAGACGGTATGTCCTTTTAGGTATAAGACATATTATATACATATCTATGGTATTAAAAAAAATTGACCTATAATGAATTCCAAATTAATCATATCACAATATCCATTAGGTACTTATAACGCGTTATACACCAACAACAAACCCTGATACTATCATCGATATATATAGTAGATTACTTTAGAAATTTCAAGTACCCACGAATAAAATATTATACAATCACAACAAAATAACTAAAATCGTAATCTTGGTTTAAATATGCAAATTTTGTCTCTAACTTTGAAATTAAAAGTCTGTAAAAAAATAAGGGTTTTATATATTTTTTAGATTTTTGGTTACAGTATGAATTATTTAAGAGAATCTTTGTTTTAAATTTTCAACTTTAGTTATAAAAAACTGAACATTTTATAATATTTTAATTCCAACGATTGATAATTTTCGAGATTTTGATAAATTTTTTCAAAATTCCAACTTTAAATGCTTATAAAAAAAAATCGTGACTATGTATTTTTATATTTTTCAAACTGATAAAATTGTAACAATCATCAGGAGCCTTGTATTAATTTTTTACACTTTTTGGCCCAACAGATAAAACTTTATTGATATTTATAGAAAAAAAAACTAAAAAAAATTGAAAGCTGTAAATGTCCATAAACAGCTCAAAAGAGTAAAATATTTTCAAAATTGTATGGTGTATAGGAACTGCTAATATAAACATTCAGTTGAATATTTTCATGGTATTCTACAGTTATTCGTTTTTGAATTACAACAAAATAAGAAATCGCTACATGAGGAAAATTCGAGTGAAAATCCAATGTTGTAAAAATTGAATTCAAAACGCTCATAAAAAAATTTAATTGAACTGTCCGGTAGAGATTTTTTATTGATAAAGGTAGATAATCTTATAAGGAATCTTGTGTTCATTTTCAAATCTTAGATTTAAAAAGAAAAATTTTTACGAATTCTTAACTCAAATAATTTGCTAATTTTCGTGATTTTTCCATATTTTGTCAAAATTTGAACTTTAAATGCTTATAAAAAAAAAATTGTGACTAAGGATTTTTAATATTTTTTATCTGCCTTTGAAACAACATATTAGGAGCCTTCTATTAAATTTTCAAGCTTTCGCAACCAACAAATAAAAATTTTTATGGATTATTTCTAGAAAAAAACCTAAAAAAAATGAAAAATGAAAACTGTCACCTAAACAGTTCAAAATAAATCAAAATATTTTAAAATGTTATCGTGTATAGAAAATGCAAATATAAACACCAGTGAAAATTTCATGTATCTACGGTCATTTGTTTTAAAGTTACACCAAAAACCAAATTCGATTTTTGGAAAATCGATTTTGCGTAAAAATTCCCGTTTTTCCTTAATTTTTATGTTGTTTTTCCCGGCGCTTGTGAAAACTACTGGAAAATGTTTACTTTTGACCCCCCAAGTACCAACTAGATTCACTTTCCTATCAGAAAAGGTACTATTGAAGAAAATCGAAGCACTTTTACTGTCCCAAAACGTGATGACAGACACAAAAAAAATATAAAAATATAAAAATATAAAAATATAAAAATATAAAAACACACATCATTGTAAAACCAATACATTCATCGCTCCGCTCAGAATCTAAAAATAAAAATGAATGTACCTACCTATGTTTGTAGCTTATAACATATTATACTCAAAAAATACTATACCAATGCTGACGAAAATTTTAGATATTGTTCTTAGAGATATCAGAAAAGTTTGGAGAGTTGTTTCAACCACGTTATGTGAATTTCTCATCTCGGTCGAATATGAATACGAATCTGGGTTCACGATTATGCGAGGTATACCGACGCCGATTTCCTCTTGAACTGAGGCACGGAAAAATCGAGATATGTACACCAGCAATTAAATGTATAGCTCCAGAGGTTTGTTCATTTTTTCATGTCGGGTTACACGGATATAGTTTACGATGAATATTTCAGAGCGGCAAACAGTCTACACGTGTTTCCGTGCTTAACATCGATTTCATAATATTAGCTCGTACGGCGGTGTGACACGCCAAAATCGGACGTCAGAAATTTGTTACACGATAAGATGTGTATCCCTTACTGCAGGCCACAAACGACGCTACATATATGTTCCTTCGGACACTCGTGGTTCGGGTTACCGTAATTCACGCTTTACAATGCCGCATATACTTGTATGTATTTCGATTTCCTGTGGTCTCATCGTTTGAAATCGAATTCACGGCTTACGGGAGCCCGTGACAGTCACAATATCGCACAGCATTCCGAAAAATAATCTAAAGTCGAAGATATGAAATGATAGAAAGTGTACATAGTTAACACGTCATATTGGAAATAAAAGTAATTAATTCGGTTATCGTCGTGCCATGTATTTGCCATAACTTAACACCGTCGCGTATCCTGGTGCAATTGCAACTTTTTGTTGCGTGTTCCAATATCTATGGAAATACTAGTTATAAATCCGAATCGACTATCGAGTGAATTAGATCAAGTCAAATAAAGTTTTATTTTACATAAAATTGAACGTTTCTTGGGCTTTGCATTAAAATGCAAATTTACAACTTTATACATTATAAGTGCACGAGTTTTTATTATATTAGTTATTACAGGTATATAGTTTTTTTTAAATTAAAATCTAAAAAAAGACCTATGAGGTTAACTAGATAATAATCTTAGCTTTAAATTTTATAAAAGGTCAAATCACTCTAATTTGTAAACTGACAGAGCTAAATGTGATCTAATAAGCATACAATTTGCTATGTTATGCGTTTGTAAGATAAACGCACGCGGTTGGATAGCGCTCTTAATGTATTATATTAAGTTTTAACTTCATTGATAAAGTAACCCAAACAAAAAATAATACCTATAAAGTATAAAATATGAATTATATAATATAGGTACGTATACCTATGAGGTTCATTAGATAATATTCTTACTTTTAAATTATATAAGAGGTAAATTTACTCTAATTTTTAAACTAACAAAGCAAAACGTGATCTGCTGAGCGTACAATTTTCCATGGTAATATGCGTTTGTGAGACAGATAGAACGCATGCGCGTGTAGCGCCCTCTTAATACGATTTAATAGAGATAACAAAGATTTGACAGCTTTATATTATAATTATAGACTTATAGAAAGGCGTCTATAGGTATTATAATTAAAAAAATAACGGACTTGCACCCTCGGATTCATATCAAGTATAACTACATATTATTATAGTTTAGTCTATCCTTTACGGATATAAGAAATTAGAAACTTTTCACTTACGGAAAAAACTTAGAAATGTAAGTCATGGTAAATGTAAGTAATAATATTATGTCTGTAAATTAGATTAAATTGTATAATAATATGCCTTTTAATTTATATACCCACAATACAGTATGCATAATACCTATAATACAAAAGTATTATAATATGAAATAAACAGTAATGTTCTGAAAACATTTTTTTTCTCTGATTCATAATGTAAATTTTTCCACCTTTCGGTATTTTAGTTGCACGATTTTCTATTATTGGTTGCACAAAAATTCTGTCTTTAGCCACAACTATAGGTACGTTAATGTTTGATGTAGCATCGTATGGTGAATTTAAGGGGGAAGCGCGGCCTACCCCTCCGTGGTTCATTTAACTGTGCAGCTTTGTATGCTAATAATATAGCCGTGACCAAAACTTATGAGTAAATTATATAATATAATCTAAGACTAATAAACTTTTATACTTATAATTACGTAGGTACATATAAAGTTCCTACATAATTATAATTAATAATGTGAAATTTCTTTATTCTTAATATCTCTATTACATACGTAGAATAAGCGTGTTTTTATAAATACATAATTTTTTTTAATATTTAATATAGTAAATTACATTATTTTACATTTTAGAAGAACAATTTTTTTTTTATATTTCCTAAGTGTAGGTATTTTAAAAAGAAATAACACTATCATTAAATATTATGACTTATGGTTATGAGTATATGTATTATACAAGTATTTATATAATATAATCCGATTAGTCAAATTTTAATATGAATTCATATCAAGAGAATGTAACAATATTAACACCATATTATCTTGGACAAGACACAATAACAATAACAAGTACAAGACTACCTACAGTGTATACATGTGATATTGTTGAACTGTGGAAAAGAGAAAAAATGTATGATTGAAAAAACAGGTACTTATTACAATTTGTTTGTTATAAAAACGTAAACTTTGTTGATTATAACATGTTAGACATAGGTGTTAGAAAAAATAATATTTTCATAAGATAGTTAAATAAAAAAAAGTTGAAAAAGTGACTAAAGTGGTGTATTACTTTATAAGTGCTTTGTGCTTATATTTATTTAGTTACTTCTTGTAGGTTTATCACTAAAGTGATTTTCTCTATAATTAAATAATTATACGTGCCTACTTGAAATTTAAGTCATTAACTTTTTTATTTGTCTATACTATTTCATAAATTGTATGAATAATAAAATTGAAAGGCATATTGATTTTGACTAATATATAAGTTTTAGAGAGATAAATCTTTAAAATGCAAAAAAAATTGCTTGTTTTGAACAGCCATTATTATAGTTTCATGACTTATAATGATAGAAAATGATTTTTTTTTATATCTGTCCAAATTTCAAAAATTCACATATTATTTTATATTTAAAATCTCATAAGATTATCAGTTTAAATACCCAATAAATTTGACAATGTCCTTCTTACATAAATTTAAAAATATCGAAAAGTGAACACTGTACAATTTTATTTGATAAACGTTTTAGTTAAGATTATCCGCCCCTTCACTTAAAATTTTTTTTTGTATATTTATACAGTGATTTATTGATTTTGTTGAATTCAAATCAACTCTGCAGCACTCCGGTTTTTTACAATTGATTTTTTAAACAATTACATTCCCGTTTTGCCGTTCAGGTATGAGACCTACACTTGTATAATATAATTGAAAATAAGGAACTTTTTTTCAGTTAAAATAAATTTATACCACTTTTATTAACAAACTATTATACGATATAGGTACACATAGACAATCATTTGATCATTTGACAATCATTCGATAATCATTTTGGACTATATTTTAAACGAAAATACATATTTCCTATTTTTCACGCTCATATTATATAAATCGATGTTTATTTTTCAACACGTATATATATCTATTCGATCTTGTCTTCTTGTAAGTCATGGGTTATAGTTTAAGTATATTATTTAACGCGTTGGTGTGCGCACGGCACATAATAATAGTTTATGATTGACTCCGTATAATAATTCAAATAGTGTATATAATAATAGGAACGTCAAACAGAGGTTATAAAATACGGCTGCAGTTCTTAATAATAATTATTAGACAATTTACTGTAATATCAGAATATATCTAGCGTAGCGTGCAGACCAGCTATAGTGTGCAGTAAGTCAAGCTCACGTCTGGTTAACGATTTTTTTTTTTGTGTAGGCAATAGGCAAAGTCGATCTGATTCGAGTGTGAGACATCAGATGAAAAAAACATCATTACCAAAATATTCGGAGAGAAATGTTTTAATTATTGCCGAAATTATAAAGCAAAGCGGTAACCCCCTTTTTAGACCAATATAATCAAGTGTACCACTATATTCATTATATATTAATACAGATAGATATCGCAAAGTTATAACACAAACACATTCACACACACTTGTTTGTGTGGGTATGTGTGTGTGTGTGTGTGTTTGAATGGACTCGTTTGGTATATAGTAATAATGTGTACGTACTTTGTAGGCACATACCTATATAATGCCATCGGACGGAAATCGCAGCGACTGCAGCACAATTGTATCGACACGGCGATATATCATTCAGCGAAACAATAATAAATCACGTCGCGTATATTTTCTTTTTGTTTTATCGTTTTGTTTTGTTTTGTTTTACAGTTTTGTAATTCGATATTATATAGTTAGACTCCCGGGGGCTTGTTATACGTGTCATATAAGCTGTAGGTACCTATATATATTATACATATATATATATATATACGTATAGCGTATCACAAGTAGGTTAGGCTGTAGCAGGTCCGCTAAGCGGGAGCAGGGGAGATGTAATTTGATTTTTCTGACAAAAATACGGTACAGATACTTATATACATAATATTATTTAGGTGTAGGGTTTAATTAATGCCGTTTTAAATAGACATTTAGATGTGTATCTCCATAGCTGCGTCCCATATACATTATTATTACATAATATACGCGTCTATAATTTTTTTTTACGTCCGTGAATCTAATGTGTCAACGCGTTTTAATGTCGATGTGTTTTGCAGATATAATTTAGAAAAGATAACTATTTTTTTTTTCTTAAACACATAATATAATATGGTAACATATATAGGTATAGGTACCAATGTTACGTTCGACGGCTAATCAAATAGATCTCGAAATCGTAAAACTAAATCGGGTATAATTACCATCGGGTTCGTTTCAGACCTAATACTCGCGAACAGAGAAAAACGATAATGGTCGTTTCTAAATATATTTAACATTTAAGAGCACGCCAGCCGCTCGATGCCGTGTGTGAGCTCTCGAGTCCTCTGATTGGTGTGTCCAGGTGTATGTAAGACGTAATTTAAACGCAGGCCATAATATTAAATTTTATTGAGATCGATTTATTCCCCAGGTACAACGCTTATTATGTCTTATTATACGATTTCGCGTTTTAAATATAATATTATTTCATGACCGCGGTGGTCTCATAGAACGCGTCGTGTTTATAGTATTATATATAGGTGCCTACGTGTAGTGATGTATATACTTAAATAAATGCCAATATTAAACACTTTTATAATACGCGCATACCTGATGCTGCCATCGATTCGATTAAAAAAAAAAAATAGTATGGACAAGTTCTCAAATCGAGTCATTTATTTTAAGACTTGAAATTTCGAATGTTCGAAAGGCGTTGAGAAATCGTGATAAACTATAATATATTATGCACGCGGTTAGTGGTTATGCGTATCCTAATGATGACATATATTTAGCTCAGATTCTTAAGATTAAACTGAATGCAATATGTTCAGGAATTTTTGGTATAAGGTTATAGGTAGTAGGTAGGTACTGCCTAAGTCAATAAGTTAATGTAAATAATTTTAAGAAGTTAAACTGAAAAAAAAATCAACCCCTTGTTGCTAAAAAATTTATTTTTAAAACGTTGTTGAATTATATCCTTATTTATATATTATACAGTTACAATACATTAAACAGATCGTTTTATAGATTTTATTTTAATAATACAAAACAATAGTTAAACGGGAAACTTATTGCCTACCAGCAAAAACCAACATATTCAAGACTACACTCCACACGTCATACATTACTCACACGTCCACTGTCCACACTAGTAAAAATTTAAGTTGTTTGTATAAGTTTCCACACGCACAATCCATTGGCTTATGAGCTTTTTGGGTCCCAACATATATTATTTGCGGCGTAAATTTGATCGAATTTAAACGCACCTTTATAAGAGAATTTAAAACAATGGCAAAATCCATGTTTAAAATATTGGAAAAAACAATAAATTCATGAATGGACAATGAAATTGACGTACACAAGACACTAACACTAGGATTTTTGATACATTGAAAAAAGAACCATCAATATGCAATACTTGTGGAGTAAACCTAACAATATAAAACACATCATATAACGTAATGCCAGTCATAAATATAAATCATTAACCTAAACCACATGGATACAGTAGTATTATCTGACCAATGTTATACAGATGTACAGTGACAAGATCATAGGCACTATCATTAAAAACAAAAACCTAATCTTTAAAATTAAATTTAATCAAGTTAAATAAACGAGTAAGTATAATGTTCTTTGAAGCCTATATGTAAATAAATTAATAATTTGTGGGATCGCTATGAGTGTACAAAAAAAAAAAAATGAGATTACAACTTTTTATTGTTTAGTTCAACGACATACCTACTCAAATAATAATAAGAACCAACTTTTAACTTTTCTGAAGAAAAAACCGGAAATGCTGATCATTTATACCTGATTATAATATAAAACTAATATAGGTATGCATTACAACGAATAAAAAAAGTGATTTTTGAAAATATTAATTTAGAATAGCGTCGTGGTCGTTCAAGATAAGAAACCTCCTATATGTGCCAATTTTATGATTTTGTAGTTTTGGTATCCCTGGATTCAGAAAAAAATTAGCTATTTATTGATAAAATCTACTATGTGCTATCTACAGATATATAAATAGTAACTACTTTATATATCTGTGGTGCTATCTGCATCGTAAAATTAATGAAAAATAATAAATAAATTCTAATTTGTATGGTACCTACAATTAATGTTTTATTAAATAATTCCTATGTGATTTCTTTATTTGAAACGTTTTTCGTATTTCTTGAAAACTACGCTTTTTCACATAGGACTATAGGAGGTTTGTTCCCGTGAACGGGAACAAACCTCCTATGTTAATTTAAAAATTAACAGGAAGCTGCAATTCGAGTGGGCAAACATTACCTACTGATTACTGACATACGTTCAGTACTCGCGATATACCTACAGGTACCTATATAGAATATAAAAAATAAACAACAACGTTAACGTTTTATATTATATACATTTTACACTATAGACTGATTAGGTGGGCATTTTAAATACTAAACACGATTGGAAAAAAAATCGCGCAGACATACCACTTTTTACGACTGTACGTGCCAGTCATATACCTAAAATAATAATATACATATAATATTATAGTACCTACCTAAATATAAATATACATATCGACTGTATATTTACGACTGTCGACTTCTGTACGATAGATTCCGATATTTCGTTGTTATATAATATAATCTCTGTAATTCCTATGCCAACGTTATAACCCAACGATATACATAGATCTACCGTAGATTCGTTGATCGTGATTTTTATTTTTCGATAAGTTTGTAAGAATATCGTAAAGCGTTTTATTGCCTCTAAAATAGTGTACGATTCCCACTGCATTTCGTATGCGATGCACCAATGTTCCTTAATCCTTAAACGTATTAAAAGCGGATTTCGTGAGAATAATCGATACCTGCTGCAGGTTTTATACCTAGTTAACTACGATAGTTAAACATGATGAATTTTATTAAAAGCAGGCAATTTAGTTATTTTTAAATGAAATACATTTTTTTCGTCGAATTTCAAGTTCATTAAGAAAAATCAATACGTATTGGCAGGTATAGTAACATTATATTTTTAACTGTTTTGTTTATTTTCCTATGATGGTAGAAAAAACAATAAAAACAAATGTGCATGCTGAAACCATATAATATATTATTATTTCATACTTTTGTGAGTATATGGGTATTAATGGTTTCAACATTTATACATAATATTCTGATTGAAAAGAAACCTTAAAACAAAAGTAAGTATTCCCATTTTTTTTAAAAAAATATAAATAAAAGCAGTCAAACCCTCTGAAACTTGGAGATTAAACAAGGGAGTGAAAAAACAAAAACCTAAAACAATCAAGCAAACTGCATATTCAGATTGCGAAACTCGGACCGCTAAGAGTAGGTACATAAATTTCAAAAAAATAACGGACGTTTCCGTCCATCTCACACGTCATCTAGTTTTCGACAATCGCAGTGTAGAAGAATACACAATAGAGGTCTCTTGTAAACATTTTGACGTCCAAACAATGTGTCAAAAAAACCGTTGACAGCGATAAGGGGGATGACGGGGCTGCGGCTCGTTCGATTGTACCTGTTACCTGTTGTGTTATATTATAGGCAGAGGGGACTCGAGGGACGCACTCACCGACTGTCTTTTGATTGTGCTCGTTTCCAAATAATTGAATAAATAACAATGAAACAAAACCCCGTCATTATATACAATATAATAACTCAATGTTATATATTAATTGTCATCGCACAGTTTTACGACTACGGATATATAAATATTAAATAATAGGTACGTATTAATAGTCATTAGTCGTACCAACTACCAATTATTATAATATATTAATATACACCTATCGACTACAGCTATCTCTACATACTCTTTCAAATACCTATATCAGAGCATCTAACTTACGCAGAGGTATCTACTACAATTATTCACCAATCACCTCTAATTCTATTATATCCCAAGGGATCCTATAATAATATTCGTTGGTCGATAAAATGTGTTTTGTAGTATATAAAACTACATGGTATAGTATAGCCTATAGGTACCCATGACATCTCTTACAGAAGTCCAAATGAAAAATTGCATATGTATAGTGTTCAATTTTATTTCTCAAAAATGTTTTTAAGAACAGTGATGACGCAATTTAAAAATATATAAATTATTAAAATTATAGAATAATAAATATTATGCAAACAAAACTATATAATATGGCGTTTAATATGACAATATATAGGTAGACGATATTATTATTATTATTTATTCCTAAAAATATTACAGTAAAACATTTTTTTTTTAAATATATATACTATAATATCCTAATATATATTTTAAAATTTAAATATTTACAAAGTAGTATGACATTTAAAAATGTAACACTTTTGACCACACCGGTATAGCAATGAAGTTGTAAATTGTCAGTCTTAAGTCTTCAAAATCAGGAAGGAAAATGTCACTTTAATTTAATTGATTAATTTTTCGGTTTTTGGGAAACAAAAATTACATTACGGTAATATAAATTGTCCACGGTATGCAATCCGAACAGACCTCTTTAAGAAATTACATGTAATCCAGACAGACGCTTATAAGAGGTGGCACACAATTCGGATGCAGTCTACCTATATATTTATCCTATCCAATAATAAAATAAAATAGTGTAACGGCTTGTGCAGCACTGCAGTGATCATTGACGAGCAAAATCAAAATCTATCTACGGGAGTTTTTTCAGTCGAGCTTTTTCAGCGGAAGTTTCAATCAATCAATCAATACCGGAGAGATTTTGAAAAATCGTCATCAAGCTTAAGAATTTAATATAATAATTGTCATCTTCAAATTCAATACAATAACCAATCAACCCCCTTTAGTGAAGCACCTGCAGAAGCTACCCAGGGTATAATATACTAATTATAATAATACTATATAGTCTATTAGTCAGTATATTCGTTCTACTCCTTATAAAATCATACCTACCTACTGTTTGGAGCAGGAGGCTCGTCAAAAAAGTATAGTTTCAGTGAGCGAAAACCCCGACATGGAGCTGCCAAGTACCCCCTATTATTAAAAATATATAATATACATAGCGGCCTGGAGTTTTCGTCGAGAAACCATATTCACAGTATTTTTACGCATAATATGAGCTATAACGGAGCTACATATATTATATAGGTATTTATATAATATCAAAATAATAATATATACTATGTATAACGCGAGACACATAGTCTGCGGTATGTATGTGCCCATATATTATATATATAGAGACTTGAACGTCCAATATTCTCTCCGAGTTAACGCTCCGACGCCTCTCGGTGTAATCGGGCGGATGAAGCGCTCGAGGACCTTACGCACGCTGTTCTCTATATACATAAGATGCAGTATATGCATATACACATGAGTATATAGGTGCACGTACATAGTATATACCTACCTATATATATGTAAGTATATGCTCGCGAGAAACGTGATATTGTGGCTGCCCGTGGTGTGGTTTTTATTCGAAATTACTTAGGCACTATGTATATAATATATAGGTATGTCGTATGTGTAGGTACGAGGATACGGCGACATACGGGCGCGCGTGAAATCAATATTTTGTAGAGAATATATTATTATTATAATACTGCTGCAGAGACAATATCCTAGCGCGAACGTTATCGTTTTTCACGAGACGACCGTTTTTTAAGAAAAATCCTATTCAGACTTAAAAATATTTTTTTTTTACATTCCAAAAGCACAAAATACAATATATTTAAGGTACCTACTGTACATTGTTCCACATGTGTTGTTATCGCCACCCTCTACCGCGCAGCACCCCTGAAAGGGTATTTTCTATAACAGCTATTGTGGGACATAATTTATACGGCTCAACCCATTTACGACCGAACCCATTGATATATGTAGCCCATTTGAGCCCCAAATCATATCCCCTATAATATTATGCACTCGATTTAAAACAAGTGAACATCGTGCAACGTTGCCTTTTCTTCGATAACTATAAAATCTCCAATAATATTTTATCGTTGCTTGTGTTAATCGTATTAAAGATAATTTTATGACACATTTATGATTTCCGTGTCAGTTGCATCAGCTTATGAGTAGTGAGTACTACTTAGTAATAATGGAATGTTATAGAAATCTTACAAGTAAAAAAAACCTTGTTTAGTGTTTCGTTATTTTATAAAGATTAAGAGCATAAAACCTTATTTTTATTAAGTAAAATACTTAAAATAAATTGCCTATAAACTAAGCGGAATTTAATTATTATAATTAAAATATTTATGAAATGTGTAAAATATGTATCTGAATATTATGTGATCATTATTTATACCTATTAATTATTATCGTGTCTTATTAAAAATAATAATAAACACGTGGAAATATTAAGACATAATATTATAAGACCTTATAATTATTTCAGAAATGATTATCTTTTTTTGAATTTTCTGATAACGGACGGCAACAGTGCACATTTAGGCTATACATCAAGGTATTAATGTATTATATGTTTTTATTTTGCTCGAAAATGTTCATAACCCTCGGAGTGCAAGTGGACTACTCTGGAGCGCAAATGAACCCTATATCTACATGACTATAAAGTATACACGCCATAATAATTATGAAAGACAAAAACATAATGGGTGATATTTTTATCATTGAACACTCATTATTTCAAAAAGTATTAATGTTTAAGAAAATATTTTTTTACATAGTTTCAAGTTGTTAAAAAACAATATTTTTAAATATTTTTTATCCTTTTAATTTTTTAAGTTTTTTACTTTTTTGAATGACAACATGTAATTTTAATTTGATATTCAAAAACAGAATATTTTTCTGAGTATTTTAATACATAAAAATTAAATTTAGGGCAAGTAGTTTATGAGTTATAAGTATTTAAAGTGTAGATGAGCGGAGTAGTGGACAAACATTTCGCGGGGTAACCCCGTACCACTCTACTCCGCTCATCTAAACTTTAAATACTTATAACTAGGGCACGGATGTTGTAGTACTAAAAAAATAGTAAAATTGATTGCAGTATTGCACTAAAAAATACCAAAAATTGCACTAAAAATATTAAAAATTGCACTAAAAATAACAACGTTTTGTTATAAATGTTTTAAGTTTACTGTTATAAATTATAATCTAAAATTCTAAATAATTCAAAAAAAAAATATATACATTACATTATAATCATGCCATTATAAATTTATTATATTATACATCATTGCACTGTACTATAAGTGTTTGTTTTAAATTTTCGAAATCAAACCCTCTTCAATTTGGAGCTAGTAAGTTCTTATATCTCGAAAAACTTCATTCTACGTCGGTTGATGTAAGCGGAGCGTATTTAAAATAAGATAAATCGCTTACTGTTAAGTCTTCGGGTAAACCATCGAACGATTTTCTTTGTCCAGTTAGTATATCATTGATTTTAATAATAGTTTTAAGTCATATATAAGTTTTAATATTGCTAAAATAGTTGTATAAATGAGTAAATTCGACAAAATTGCAATAAAATTGAAAAAATCCCAAAAATTGCAAAAAATTGCACTTAAAACTTTTAGATTTGAATTCGTACTTACATGAAACGTATTTAAAACTTACTTAGCAATTAATTGAAAAAGTAGAAAAAAAGTTGCAAATGCAACATCATCCGTGCCCTACTTATAACTCATAAACTAATTGCCCTAAATTCAATTTTTATGTATCGAAATACTCAGAAAAATATTCTGTTTTTGAATATCAAATTAAAATTACATGTTGTCATTCAAAAAAGTTAAAAAATTAAAAAATTAAAAGGATAAAAAATATTTAAAAATATAATTTTTTAATAAAAATATTATTTTTTAACAACTTGAAACTATGTAAAAAAATATTTTCTTAAATATTAATACTTTTTGAAATAATGAGTGTTCAATGATAAAAAAAATCACCTTGTATACCGTAGGTGATCAATTTAAGTGCTATAAATTCTTATGTTTTTACTTTTTTAAATGACACCATAAATTTTTAATTTAAAATTTCAAGACAGAGTATTATTTAAAGTATTTCAATCTGTAAAAATTACATTTCGGACAAGAAGTGCATTAGGTAATTATAAGTGTTCTAAGTTATAACACATTAACTACTTGTCTGAAATTTGGTTCAATAGATTTGAAATACTCCGAATATTAATAATTATTATTCGCCACGTACATATTTTATCGACGGTGAAGTATAATATAATATACCAACGAGCATATCAGTACAAAATGTATAAAATAAAGTAAAAACACATTTTCCGGGCGAGAGGAGATGCACGCTCTCCCAAACAAACAGCAGTGCAGTCCAGTACCTACAATCCACATATTATAATAGGACGCAATTATCACGATGCACTCAAAACTATTTTTTTGAGCCTCAAGACTCGTTGTGGTCATTTGGATTTGGGATGGTCGAGCGGAAACGTTGTCTCTCCGAGTACGATTAGTAATTATTACCTATATACTGATTACACACAAATTATCTTTTTATAAACGCACACAAACACGAAGCTTAGGCAGCACCACTATACCTATATCATTAAATAATATAGCGTAATATAGTAATATTATTTTCTAAATATTTGTTGTATGCCGCCGACATTGTCGACGTTTAGCCGAAACATGCTGATTAAAAAATATAATCACGAAAACCTATACGTACCAGTAAATATATTATTACACAAAATAGCTAAACTGGGCATAAAACTATATTTATTTCAATTATAAAAACGTAATAATTTATTTTTTCCGTACGCGCGCTAAGAGTTCCGTGTCTCGAGTCGTCGCCGTCTCGTGACTCAAAACGACACGCGCGGCGTAGGTATCTACATCATAGGTATGTATACATATTACATTTATATTATGTAGGTATAATATAAATTACAATGTACAGTAAACGATTAGATAATAACTTCTCGCGTAGTGTATAACCAAAAAAAAAAAAATGTTCTCTAAGTAATCAAAAATCGGTCTCATGTTACCTACTACTGCATATTATCGTTGGAAAACATTACGTAATCCATGACCATAAGACTAATCGAAAAGGCCTTGACTTACAGTTGCGTCTAAAACAAAAAATGGGTTTTAGGACCAGTGTGCCAACTATGTCAATGTCCAATATTGTGCTCCTCATATTTTACGGTTAGCAAACCCCATCGTTTACCAAGATTTTGATAGTCAACTGAATAATGATCTAGATTTAATAAAAAAAAAAAAATGGCGAGCACATTTTACTTGTGAGTGTAAAACATAATTTATAGTAAACTCCAAAACATTTTAAAATATGTTTTAAGGTAATTAATGTTGGAGGGATGGTAAAATGTAGAGAGAATTTATCTACGGCCGTCCTTAAAATATAGTTACCAAGGGTGTTTAGATTATGTACACTGTATGCAATGCATTTAGTAGAGATATAAATAGCTTAAAAAAATTAAACTTTTCTGATACCAACACAAACAAGTACTTACTAGCCCGGTGGTACTTTTAACTGATATGAACCCAGTGGTGATACGAGACCCGGTGGTGATATGACGTGTCCCGGTGGTGATATGACGTGTCCCGGTGGTGATATGATTAATTTACCTATATTTTGTTAAATTTTAATCATTTTAATTCAAGGATAACCTTCATTTAAAGTAGTTCAAACATAGTTTTATAACTCGTTCAGTTAAAAGTTAGTGTATTTTTGAAATAAAATTAACTTGAAGTTAACACGTTAATCTTGAAAAAAGTAACTTATTACCTAAGTTAAAAGTTAATTTGAAAAAAAGTAATGAGTTAAAACTCAATTAAAATTAACTTAATTTTAACTTTTAACTCCGTAATAATTGAGATGGCATCAGTATTACAAAAGTCATAATTTTTATTGGTAATAAAATTAGTTTTTTTTTTTAATGAACAACTCATGTTTTTTCAGAGCTAACAAATATCAAGGAATAAATAGAACAGATGTAATAATCCGTTGGTTTTCTGAAGCAAAAGACAGGGATGGAGGAAAACAAGAAAGAATTTCTAAGAAAACAATGTCTATAATATCTTGATATTATTATATTATATTTTACTAAAAAAAATGAATATAGCAAATATGTCTACATGACTACATCTGTTTGCTTATATTGATAATTATTTGACTTTATCGTCTGATATACACTTGGATTATGTACTTAACTTATCTTATTTATTTTTTCAAAATTTAAAAAAACTTTTGACCAACCCTCAAAACATTTAACAAAATATAAATATTTCAAAATTTAAGGATCAAATTTTAGATTTTTAGATTAAATATTAATATACTGTTTATTGACAGTTAAAATACTTAATTATTATTTTTAATGTATTGGTATTCCACCTAATTATTTTGATTTAACTATTACTTTATAATAGGAGGAGAGGGTGGAAATCGCTACTGGCCACTGGCCAGGTCGATATTGTACTAAAAATTGGAAATATAAGAACAGTACTAAATATGATTAGTCATCACTATCAGAACTAGCAAAGTGGTGTAATTCCATATGTTTAACAGTAGGTACTGGTACCAATACTTACTGCCAGTAGTGATCCAGTATTCTGTATTATTATTATAAGTAGGTACCTACTTAGCCGATAGCCAGTATTGACTGTCAGTACAGCCAGTGCTTGAATGCCACTCACAATTTAAGATAGTATTATTAGATACATACGACTTTCTTAAATCCTTATGCCAGAACTTGTAAGGCGTTATCACCAGTGGCTTTCCCTTGGGGGTGGTTAGGGGTTACACCCCTCCCCCCGTCCCCTCATTTGTGCTTTAGGTACTACCGCCAAAATTAATTTAAATGTATTATTATTTATTAATTATAAGACCCTCACTACCGTCTACCATTGAACATTCCTCGGCACGCCACTGACATCACCCCAAATCATGACATTATTACTAATGGTGTAATACAGCAGATTTCCAGTTGTAGTAAACCAGTATAAGCCAGTACTGGCACAGTACTACGCCTATTGTGTATTTTAGATTCGGTTAATTGCGCTTACCTTTTAGTATTTAGTTAAGCCCCTGAAGGTATATGAAAAATATGCTTTTGTCCAATCTAATTCCATAAACATAGGATTGTCATACATTATTCATAAACTATGTATATTAAAATAATTGAAAATTAAACATTTATATTATCTGTATGTATATTATAATTTAAAAATGGAAATTTGTGTCTGTATGTTAGCTACTATTACAATAATACAATAATGACTCAAAAACTGCTATGCCGATTTTAATATAAAAGTTATATAAATAGATGCATTGATTCGGTTCACGAAAAGGAAAAAAACTTATTTAATTTTTTTTATAATTGTTAATTAAAATGTCTATGATCTTCCAAAAAATTTAAAAAGTTAATACAAGGTTCCTTTTAAATTGATCTTACTGAAATAAATTAAGAATAGTAGAGAGACGGAGAGTAAATCTACATTATTTTTTTTCTGAATACTTGAAGTTAGAGTTTTAACAAAAGTCATAAAAATTTCGAACAATTGATATTTTAGATTCTGAGTGGAACGATGGATGTATCGATTTTACTATGCGTGTTTTTTTTTTTTATTATTTTTTTTTTTTGTCTGTCATCATCTTTTAGGACAGTAAAAGTGCTTGGTTTCTTCAAAAATATCTTTTCTGATAGTAAAGTGAATCTAGTTGGTACTTTGGCGGGGTCAAAAGTATGTAGGTGATTATTTTAAAGATAAACACTAAATTTCTAGATTCTAGAAAATTGTGTTTTTACATTTTTGGAAACTTATTTTTCACACATGTAATTTTAAGTCATTGCTAAAATAATATTTTTACCATTTTGTATGGTTGTTGTTTTTTTAGTGTTTTTAAATTGTACGGATGTCAGTGTTATGTTTTCGTAACTATAGAATGTCGTATAACTCTGATATTGAATTATATGTATCTGAACTGTTGTAGTTTAATACCAAATGGGCGAATACGAAAGAATTTTGATGTTAAATTTGACTAGAATTAAAATCAAATGCACAAAAATATAACTAATATATTTTACTTTATACCGATGACGAGTTACCGGAGCTAACAATGACACGATGAGGCTTGGTATGCCGAAATAAATTATTATTATACATTTATTAAAGTAATCCGAAAAAGTTACGTATGGTTGTACTCCATGATGATACGAAATATACGTATAAGATGACACACTCATATTATGTTTGTATATTGTATAACATTTTAGTATTTTACGGTATAAAAATACGAATACCAGTAAGTGTCTGAATTTCGAGCTTTTACCGATTGACATTGGTATATATGGACTTTCAATATTATTATAAATCGTAGTTCAGGATTTTACAAATGAGAAATGATTGATTTTAGTACAAACAATCTATCAATACAAAAGTTCGAATTATAAAAATAAATAAATTGATATACAATTATTTTGTAATTTGATTTTATCTGTACCTACTTAAATAATAGTAGAATTGTATTTCATTATAATATTATTATTTATTATATACCCTGTGCATTTAAAAGAGGTGCAGCATTACTCGCATTAGCAGACATCGATCCAACCTACCAAATATAAATTTGTTTTGGTAAATTGTTGGACCATTTTCAAGATTTGTTGAAATTTATTCTCACCGGGAAGCCAAATCTAACTTTTACTTTTTCAGAGCTATAGTACTACAACCGTTGGTTGAGATATTTTTTTCACCCTATATAAGCCAGTTTTTCTCGATTTGATTTGATACCATTATTTTAATTTTGAATTTAAAATACGTGTGGATTTAATATTTTTTAGGTATAATTTGATTTAGATTTTACCAAGGTATACATTTTAATTATTTGTTATAAGCGTCGATCCCGTCTCATTTTCGCGGATCCGAGGCTTGGAGAGTTCTAGAATGCGGAGCGACGGCTTGTAAGCAAGCGACAATGGCTTCACCGAAAAACAATTCTTTTCTTCGACCACTTTCGGCATTGTGCGGTGCTTGGCCAATTTCTTAATGTGGTCCGACGCTTCGTACTTCAAAGAAGCACGTGCCACACCTGTTGAAGTTTTTGTTCGTGTTGGTGGTGGCGGCGGCGGGTTTACTACTTGATTTTTTCCAATGGCTACAATTTTGCGATTTCTTGACCACGGGATCCGGTGGTCAGATTCTGCGAAATAACAGGTATAGACAGTATTGTTACCATATAAGTACCCTGACACTGTGCTGGGTACTAACACAGTATATTATAATAATGCTAACTACATCGCCCAAGTCGTTTCCAGTGCCAAAGATTTGACTTTTATAAATATATTAATTGTATAAAAATGTATGAGTAATATTTCTACTTATAATTATAAAATCGAAACAATGCTGAAGTTTAAATAAGTAAACAAAAAAATATTCTTTTTTGGGAGCTGAAAAAAATGTATGTGTGAGCTACCCATTAGCTACTTATTAAAAAGGTTCATAAAATAAGCTATAAACACCCTCAAAGTGTCAAAGAATCCATTAACCAGTAGGAAGGTAATAATTGTTTTATGTAACAAATTAACTATATGAAATTAATTACATAATCTATCTACTTAATTATTCAAATTATTTTGATATTTTTTTTTTGCTTGAAGTGGGTAGAATAAAAAAAAACGCTTGCCAAGTCAGGGATCGGCATGTAAACTTTCTTGATTTTTATGTTTTATAAATTTATTAACTGATATCACACCCAATCGTGAATCTAACAAGACCCCAAACAACAAAATCCGTTCTCCAATTTCGGAAATCTACCTTGCTAAATGAAAATCTAGAGAAAAATAACTTTTTTATCTGTGAAAAATTAAATAATTTTTTTTTTAAAAAGTCCACATTTAGTATTTGCTTGATAATCCCTTTCTTGATGAGTTATCAACCAAATTCATAACTATCATAGTATAGGAGAAAAGCTAAAAAATAGACATTTTGGGACGGTTCACTTCGACGTTTTTATGGGTTCAAGTGGTTATACCGCTTGGGTGTGATATCAAATCTCTCTCATTAATATTTTATATTAAAGCTAGGTAAATTACCCACTTACTCATCATTACTGAGTTTCATTTTTACTATTTTCCTATTTAACACAAATTCTTGAAGTTTTCGAAATTCAGACTTTTTTCATTTCAATTACCATACTTACTTGATTAAAAATCAAGAAAGTAATATTTGTACATATTATAATTAAATTGAATAAAACGTATAGGTACTAAATAAGACGCAATATTTTCTTTAACTACAAAAGAAAATAATATTTAAATTACTTATTTTAAATTTAGTTTCAGTACGAAGTTTATTCGTTTATTCGTTTATTCGAAGTTTATTAAGAATATTATTATTTATGTATCTATTGAACGAACAGTATGGTATTATAATATGGTTTTAAAAATGTGATGAAAGACACTTCTAGTGTCACTATAATAATATCACGTATAATTATGATCACCGTGAAGATTTAAATACGTTTTGGGACCACTGGTCTAGATGAGCTGAAAAGATAATTTTTTTTCTACTAACCAATCAGGGATCAGTATATAATATCTGACTTAATAAATAAATTAAAAAAGTATACTACTCTTTATAATTATCGTCATAATAATAATATTATAGTCGCGCCAGCGTTTGATTACCCCGGACAACTTCACTCTGCCGATTCAACGGTTTGGCCAACCGAGCCAACGGCTTAGCAAGGCTGTCAATCCTCGAAGATAGCCGATTACCTGCACCAGTGTGTGGACCTGATGTCATTTTAGCAAACTCCATGTGGTCCTTGGAAATTTCGTTCAAAGGTGATGGAGACTTACTCAGAACGTGTGGTGCGACAATTAGTGTGTCCTCACTCTTCAGCATAGGAGACACGAAGTCACGAACCTTCTCTCCGATAGTACTATGAAGGTTGTCGAAAGTCTTGCTCGGTCATGTGCCGGAACTTTTGTCTCGGTGAAATCACAATATTTTTTCGATTTTAAATATCCACCAAAATAAACGAGTTTAGATTATGATATATTTTATGATTGTAAAATAATATAATATTATATAGATGATATTATCTATGAAATGTAAGAGCAGTTCATTTTAATCGTTACTTATTATAATATAATATTACTTTATTGATATAATATTCTGTTTTATCGTTTTTCCGGTTGCTCGGAATTGTAGCTATGGTGCACAACTGTTTTATTATTATTATTATTATTTTTATCTGACGTTGCGGAAGATAATATTATTATAACCACAACCAAATGACTCGCTATAATACTGCAGCTGTAACAGTAGGGCGTATTCATAGCCAATCATCATGAGTACATATTAAACTCACATATACACTAATAGTTAAGTGGGTTGTCTTTGCTCGACATTACGGCCAACTGGAAACAAAATATGTTTATAATCTATTTCCTTAAATTTAAATGTTATACATCAATATATTGTAATATGGTTTGTATTATGTAACAATAATGTACAAATAATGTGTAGTAGTAAATCAGTACATCGTAGACATCACGAAAAATTGCAAGTTATTTTGAAGTTGAAAATGTATAAACGTTAATTTTTATACTGTTAAGGCTTGACAATTTAATATACAATGTTCCCCATAAGTGGTTTATACTGGAACAAAAAAATCTAAAAAATATATAGGCACATATTTTTTTAAAATATATTAAATACATTTACAATGAGCGTTCAAATTTAGATGAAATTAGATACTTAAAAGTAGAATAACAGTGTTTTGGTTATTTTATTGTAATTCGTAAATAGTATTCATGTTCCAGACTCAAAAGTTGAAACTTTTACGTCTCTATGATATTAATTTATTATATTGTATAAAGACAATGGGGCGTTCAAAACATTTAGACCGATTTTTAAAATTGATTTAAAAATTAATATTTTATTTAAATCAAAAATATCACACAAATATAATACTAAGAATATTTATCTAAATACATACTCTTTATTTTAGGTCTTTAATTAATAGAATTTTTTCAAAAATGTAATCCAACCCACCTATAACTTTTATAGTTTTATTTAAAAGCAATGTGTAATAATATTATATTATGTTATCATAAAATATTCTCGGTAATATAGACGGACACTTCGCTCAGAATCATATTTTTATTTTTGGGTACAATGATTTATCATTTAATACAAATTTAACTCTCACATTACAGTGAATTGATCATTTGCTATTGGTCAGGTAAACTTGACACCCACTGAACCGCATACTGAATTTTTTCGCTTGTTTTTACAGATTTTGTATGCATTTATTGTTGGTATAGCTTAGTTGTTAGTTGTATTCGCCCTGGTACTATATCGGCAATTTATTTTATATTTCAATGCATTTTCAATTACCTACTCCAGATTCTACAGTTTCTCCATATAGGTATTCGGATATTCCGCCTACTACTAATATACTATAGGTAGGTACTAGGTGCATTGCCATCCTTAGGATTTTCGAGGCCCAGGGCGAAAATCAATTTTTAAACCAATTTTATCACTTTTTTCAAACGCTAGGCCTCCAAATGTAAGTGCTCACCCCCCTTAAGGACGGCCCTGACGAGGTTTTCCTGTCCCTTTGACTTCAACATCCCTTTGACTTCATCATTTGGAACTTTTTTCCAAATGTAAGTGCTCACCCCCCTTAAGGACGGCCCTGACGAGGTTTTCCTGTCCCTTTGACTTCAACATCTCCATCTGTCTCTGAAACTTGAACTGAATTTGAATTGTAAGCACTAACTGTAAACTAAATATTCTTCTGCTTGAAGAGTTCATAATACATTTTATCAAATAATACCACAATTTTACCACAAATCACCAATCCCATTTCATTATAATCCAAACATTGTTTCATATGACGATCGATTTATTCCTACAAAATATTATTATAATTTAATTTAATTATTCAATACTAAATATTTAAAACACATTTATTAGGTAATAGTAGTTATAAATTATTTATAATTTTTTTTTTTTATTAACAAATAGTATATTATTATAAATTATAATAATTGATTTTGTTAAATGTTGTATAATTAATTTTAATTGCAAAATCAGTTAATACTTTTTTCCCCACTGTACACAACCGAGGGTATGAAAAAAAACACGTATCATTCGGACCTATAATAAAGAAACTGTAATATAAATAAGTTATATGAAAGAAAATTTTAGGAAAATCCACCGGAAAAGTAGGAAATCTGGATGTCAAAAATACAACAGTGGCGCCAGCTGTCCAGCAAAAAAATAAACTGAATAATAATATATTTTTGTTTATTCTAAGGTTGCTATTGGTTATGATTGAATATAATTGTAGACATGTATAAATTATTATATATTTGGGTCAAAACCATATAACTTAGTAAAAATGGTATTCCTAACACTAGTTTTTTGACTGTTGTCTCGGGAACATATACATGCATATCATAAACGACATGGTAATAATATATTTGTAATTACGTATGCTCCTTGAGAGGTCTGCAGTCCACTGCAGGTGGATTGCCTACCTGAAAATTTACTGTTGACATAATTACAAGCGTGTCTCACGGGCAACGACCGTCGGGATGGCTGTAATATAATATAATCGAAAGTTTCACTGACTGATCAACGTAAAGTAAAAATAATGATATCTTGAGGTTTGCAATTTTCATGGTACTTTTGTATTGTACCACCATGTAAGTGTGCCCTAAGAAAGCGTCTTCCAAAATTCACATTTTATAATGTGGTACTTGTACAGATATTTTGAGATTCAAGATGATCGATGAACATTTTTAAGTTTTGAACACCATACACTGATTATCAAATAACGAATTGAATAAAGTTTGAGTCATATATAGAGTCGGTAAATTTAACTGGCAACAAAGTGCACGGGATCATCTAGTACTAGAATAAAAACCTAACCACTAACCTATAGCTCTTAACCATGGAATTCGTACTTTTACCGTAACATACCAAATAATATAGTATATTAAATATATTTATTTATATCATAGGTAGTAAAATATGAATACCGTAGTGGTGGTCCACACCATTACAATAACATTGTTCATTTGTTATCTCATATTCCGGAGCAGAATATTTTTCTAAAAATATTTGAATTATGAATATTCATTATATTTTACATACAATTCGGACTTCCGACGAGTACCTATAGTGGATAAGTTGTTACAAGGGAACCACCGTTAAACGGTGGTCCGCGACTTCAATCGACTAAACTTTGAATAGGTACCTACCAGCTAGGTACTCATAACGGTGAGTAATAACTGATCAACCACTAAACCGTCTAAACCACTCGTTCGACTTTTGATAGTATTTATTATAAATTATAATAAATACTAATAATTTATAATTCATATTATATAGTCGAAGTTCTATCACATGTTATAAAGTATATAAAGATTACCGACACGGAATAACGACGGCAACTGCTCGGCAATCATCTCGAAGCATATAATATAATTTTATATATTATACTGTCTTATTGAGTCGTCGCAATTTTTCGGCAAACGAGACTATCGTCGTGTAGTATACGTCGTACCTACGTTGTACACGTATTGTACCCATACATTTACAGCACCTGTACACACACATATACACACATACACGCACAGGTATCCTGGCAGATAATTTTGTCCTCTGAGTTTTTTTATAACCCACAACAGCGTGTACGACATGCGCTTCGGATTGTTCTTATATTATATCGTGTGTATGTATAATTTACACACACACACACACACACACACACACACACACACACACACACACACACACACACACACTCGAGACCGCGTATTTTATGTGCATAATGTATGTACATAAGATCCATTAGATTTTTAACAAGCAAATAGGTGTGTATCAGTGAGACCCGATCGCGTCTGCTCGCGGATATAATATTTATGTTGTTGTTTTTTGCGCCCGGTATCGTCTGCGCATCGCTCGGCCATCCTCTCTGGGACGCGAATACACAGCGCGGCCGACACGGGCGTCGTCAAAACGGACAATAAACGTAAACGCGTACTATATATATATATTATCAAATAATACGCATAGGTACCTATATATATATGTGTGTGTGTGTGTGTGTGTATTATGTATGCATATTATGTTTTTAGCAGGTTTATTATGATAATAACCCGCGCGACGCCGAATCTCGACTATTTATCGCCACGGGCTCGACGACGGTTCCAAAAACAAAAACATAATATTATATGCCACAGAAATTAAAATATTAAATACAATACTTTTCATTGATATAATATATATATCACTTTGACACTCTCGGTGTATGTTTGCAAGTGGTTACATTAATGCTCGCATTAAAAATAAATTAGATAACATGCTCTGTTGTATACGGTAGGTATCGAGTAAACCTCGTCAACGAGTACCTAAGTTACTGTAATGTATGTATTAAATTTTATTGCAACGATGAACCATAATTGCATACGAAATACAATTCTGAGTAAAGACGTGGTCTGTCAGTCCATAATATTACTAACTATATTTTCTAATATATATATTTTTTTTTTTTATTTGATAACCCGCGGCAACATAGGCCATTGGGTGTAGGGATAGAATTGTGAGTTTTTATATTGGTTAGGTTGGTACACGTGTGTGTGTTTTGGAAGAATTTCTAATGGAGCACCCGTAGGTTTCTGCCATGTCCGGGGTGGAAGGTGGCGGCACTTGTTCTCCGGACAACGTGACTTGCCCGAAGAAAAATGCCACCCGCGGCCGATATCGAACCCGGGCCGGCTGCTTCGCAGCTGACGCCTTGGTCCGCTCGGCCACTCCGTCCCCTTATAATATATTTATATTGTTGTTAAAGTAATTCATGTTACTATATAGTATTAGCAATACGATAGTCGATAAGTTGAATGAATTTTTTCTGAAAACATTGCATTTGAAAATGTTATTATATATGTATAAAATGTTATAGTGTAGGTTAAAAGTTTCGAGTTCCGACGAATAATATTTTTGAATTACAACAAAATAACTACAAAATCAATATTATTTGTTTAAACATTAAATTTCGTCCAAATTTGAAGTTTCAGTGCCTATGAAAAAAACATTATTTCCATATTTAGATTCTTTATTTTTGGATTTCATTATAGAATATACTGATAAGGAGGAACCTTATATTCAATTTACAAGTTGAGAAAGCTATTATAATTTATAGCTCCCATTTGGATTAACGACATTATTTTATCATGTTTAGATTTTCAACTCTGAGGGTGGTTTCTGGTAGAAAATTGTATCTAGTTGGTACTGGGTCGTACTATGTGGGGATGGGGGTGATAGAACTAAAAAATTCCTGTATTTTTCTAAATAATTCTGAAAAAGAAAAAAATTTAAGGAAAAACGAATATTTTCAAGGGACGCCGTCTCCCCAATTTTGAAAATTGGTTCTCACATTCTCGCATATCGCTACGCATCTTTTAGTATATATTTAGACATTTTATATGGACATAGGTGGGTTACAAGGTCCACTCATTCTTATTTTGTATGTAAATGTAACATATTATAAACTCCTGACTTCCAAATTCTGAAAGTGAACTCACAAATTACCGAAATTAACTTTCAAAATATTGATGACGATTTTGTGTCACTGCGCCAAAGTGGATCCACTTCACGTACGTTTGATTAAATGTTTTGGTTTTTCTGATTTGTACACATAAATCATACGTGTAGGTAGGTTATATCGCGTTATATTAACATTCTGTCGGGGGATTAGGAGCCATGTACCTACTTTGTACCTATATATATTATATATATAATTGTTTTTGAATTTCCATCACCTGGCACATTATGGAATATTACATCAACCCAATAGTCATCATGAGGGTGCGTGGGTTATTAATATTGTACTAAAATATACATAATAATGTAAAGTAAGAACTGCTGTGATATAAATATTATTAAATTATAATATCAACAAAATGGTTTCTTTAAACAAGTTTTTCAAGTGACTTCAAGTGTCTTCTCCACCTTAAGACCCTTATATCCTTCGCACTTGTAAGTTGTAAGACCATCAAATTTCGAGTATGGTTTTATTTTTTTGCGAGTCTCTAGCTCTTGTCGAATTGTACCTGTCGATCATTGATAAGTTTCTAAAGTTTGAATAATACGTATTAAAAATCAATCGTCCACCTCATATGATTACTAAATATCTCCTTCTAATTTCAATACTACAACATTTATAATGAAACCACCTAAATTATCGCAGACATGAAGTAAATATATACGATTCCTGAGAGTGATAAAACTAACTCTCTATAATATCTTTTATCCCCAGTTTTTTTTAATGCATCCCCTAGTCTAGTATACCTACTCATTATGAAGATAATTACCCTCTTCGCCATTGTACCTATGTGTCGTTAACCATAACGTAAATCCCTCCTTATGACTTATCTTATTTATAAAATACGAAAATAAGAAAATTACCGTCTGCAATGTGTACTATTAACTTATCCTATTATTCCTATTATTTTTTATTATATTGTGATAGAATTATATAATACTGTTATTATTGTCAACCGATCACAAATCACAATAATATGTGAACAATAACGACGGAGGTGATAACAGATAGTATGTCCATTTTTTTAATGATACACCGTTATTACGATCATGTAAATCATCTTTGGATATTAGCTTATTTTTATGTACAAAACAACTTATTTACATATTTTAAAATATATAGACATGTACTTCAATTGTATTATCTTTCTAGTGAAATAAGAAAAATAAACCCCCCCACTTTGAATCCTTTGAACATATTATATTAATACTTTTCTATAATATTATGTCGAATGTTTACGATGGCAGCTAGGTACCTATTATTATATTATATTTTTATACAACATACAAAGGTATAAGTATACTATACATTATTTCTGTATAGTTATAACTACACCTGTACTGTCTGCAGTCTGTGCGTCGTTTAACAGCGGATATGGTCTCGAAGGATATAATACAATATAATATATATACCATATGGGTATAGGTATCCTAGGCACATATAATATAATATACGTTTGCGAATAGTGTAATTTTATAGTCGTCTTAGGACGGTTCGATGCGATAGTCTTTGACGCGTATAGAATCGCGTGTCGTGTGTGAATCGGGAAGCCCCTCGTCGCGAAATCGAATCCGCCAGCCACCGATTCCTGGGCAGCATATGTATATAATAGATAGTTGTCGTGTCATCGCGTCGCGGCGTAGCTGCTGGTTTATAATTTATTACGACATAACGATATATACCATATTATACCGTCGTTACTGGACCGCGATCGAACGGTCATCAGACCGTAACCACGGTGTGCGGTGTGTGTGTGTGTGTGTGTATTTGTTATGTTGTCGGATCAAGTCGGAACTTGCAAAAGCGCGATTGTTTTATCTGTAAACGAATCGTCAGTGCTGACTACCATCGAATATCGATATCGGTTTGATTGATGATTGTAGTTGAAAAGCTCGTTCAACGTCATTTTTGGTTTTTCTTCTATCCTGCTGGCAAATTTTCCGGTAGTTTTTTAGCCAAAAATATTCATGGTTTATTGCATTTAATTACCTACCTACTTCGATTCAATTTCATTTTAAGGTTTTGTAGCATGTTTTCTTTTAGGATAAGGAGCTACAGACGGTTCACTTGTTGATGCGACTGATAAATGTAAGAATATATATTCGTCTATTCTTTTATCGTTTTAGAATTATTTTAGATGGATTTTGAAATCCGCCAATGTACTTCATATAGCGACAGAGCGCTTTTATTGGTTTTGTATTTCTTTTCCTTCAATAACTATTGTAGTATTGTATAGCAACAAAATGGTATTTTATAAATGAATGTATGTTTCTACTATAGACTTGGAAAGTATACTGAACCAATTGGCAACACATTTCACACACATATTTCTTGAAACTTAAGGAGCGGGTTCATAAAGCTTTGTTTTTCAACCCCTTATAGGTTACAATAGGGGGGCTCACACATGAATTATTTCGTTTTAGCACACGAAAATTGAATGTTTATTTGTTTATATTCATAGGGTTAGTTGCCATTGGTTACAGAAATAAAAGAGATTTTTATATACCTAATCGATATATATATATCCTACCATATAAAACAGAGCTGACCCGTGTGGCGCTCTGATTTCATATTATAAAACTTAATGTATAATATGCCTGTAGCTTATATGATCAAAAACTACCCCGCCAATTTTACGAAAACTTCAAATTGTTCTTAGAGATATTAGGAAAATCTATAGAAAGTATAGTCTAAACCATGTTCAAAAATATACCAGGTGCCAGTGGTGTATATAGGGAGGGGCCTAAGCTAGAGCCCATAGTGAATTTAAAAGGAGCCCATTCAATTAAAGCATTTCATTCTACACTGTTTACAGTTTTTCACCATGATTAATTTAGCCGGTTGGTTAAAATCGTTTTTGAGGAATCAACAAGGAAATTACTGTCATGATTTGCTTTGATGACTTTAAATGTTAAATTCACAGTAAGAGAACATTTAAATATATACATGAAATTGTCAATATTTTTTAAAAAAGAATTAAAAAATAAATTTTACATAACAATTATAAAACTAAATTGCGTAATTTTTATTTGTATTATATATGTCATAATTATAACCACCCAGCTCCCTAAAATATATATAGTTATGGCTATATTAGTCGTGCTATGCTTGACTAGTGATAAATTGCCGAAATTGGTCCATAGTGAAAATAGTTTGTATATATACGCCACTGCCGAGTGCTTAATCCAATCCACCACGGGTGGATTCCCCGTATCTCGGCCAAATTAGTTCATAAAGCGAGGTACACTGACCCAGAATTGCTTTTGAACTTAGGTACAAAAAAACCGGTGTACACCTACACTTCATAGTGGGCCAAAAGTGCCTAACAAACCAAGTTGGATATTTTTTATAAGGGTGACATTTAGGGACTAACGTAAAGTTGTGTTGTCATAGTATAGTTGGTGGTACAAAGGTGTCTAAAGCTCTACCGACCAAAATAATGTCCAACCAAGTCTGGGGGTAATCCAACAATGTCCAACAAGTTTATTGGATGTATTGCATAATAATATGTGTCTGTCATAGTTGTAATGCTAATTTTATGAGGATGACAAAACCATAGGATATTATTAGGTAAATATAACAAATACGAGTGCAGATAATAATAATGTACTTATAAAATATATGAGCTTATAGCTTTCCTTAGATGACAGCGAGTGTGTCGTATATATCTGTAGATTTATGTATTATAATATATATAAATAAATAATATTCTGTATATTTAATATTTATATACTTTTAAAATATAAATTAGTATACATTTTATATATTATAATACCTATACCTATATCATATTTGATCGCCACCTTCGTAACACAAACCAATATTACAATGGGGTAGGTAGGGGAAATAATGATCGACAATTAACACTGAACAGTGCAGATTGACTTGCCGGCATTGATTTCTTCTCAAGTATAAAAAATGAAAAAAAAAATGGCGTTGAATTTGTTTACACAATCATTACGCGTTGGATTTATTAAAATTAGAAGGTGCACCTTGTTACTATAATATAATATAATACTATACTATATAATATAACACATTAAACTATATCGCATGTCTGTTTAATTTATCATAAATACATATTATATACGAGTTACATATAAAGTGGTGGCCTGGGTAATTAAAGATTTGTATTTATTGCAAGTTTTTTGATTTTATCTGCATAATCGCCCGTCGTATATTTTTTTTTACCAATACTCTTATCGAATCCCGGACATTGTAAATTTCCAAAAGATACTATCGGTTTTTTTAATGAGTGCATATAGTGTAATCGTAAATAAAATATCTATCTGCGGATATATAAATACACATATTGAATACATATTACATATATTTTATGTATATACAGTATATACACTATATAATATATATATATATATATATATTAATATTATATAGATTATAGGTATAATAATATGTAATGCACATAGTGCTGTGTGTCTATATAATATGTATATATGTACAGTGTTGTAAAAAATACTTTTAAAAAGTATTTGAGTAATTACTCAAATACTTATAAAATAAAGTATTTAAAATACCACCCAAATACTATCTATTGTAAAGTATTTGAGTATTACTCAAATACTTTTTAGAAGTATTTGAAATAATTTTCAAATACAAAACAAAAAAATACGTACGTATACGACATACCTTACCTACCTAATGTTCGTATTATATTTCGCTATGATAATATACTATATTGGTAGGTAGTAGGTACCGAAACGTACCGTTCCAATCGTCGTCGAGTGTCGACGATAAACAGACGGTTTCTCAGAGTAACTAATATTAATTAGCTATTAATAGACGAAAACTAAAACCAATATAGAATTGTTCATAAATGATAAATATATATTATAATATTATTAAGACATTATTATTATTTGACAATGAATAAAAAGTTGAAGGAATAAAAAAAGTATTCAATAAAATAGTATTCAATAGTAAAAAAATGTATTTAAAATACCGTTCAAATACTTCAAAAATAAAAGTATTTGAAAAAGTATTCAATACGGAAAAAAGTATTTGAATACTTTTACTCAAATACTTTACAACACTGTATATGTATAGCTCTCACAAAACATGGTAGGTACCTATATAATATAGGAGCGCCGCCGCACGCATACTGGTCGTCAAAATTAAAAAAAAACTTTCGCATAAACATAGGTATAATAATATTTACTAGTATTTATAATCAATAGTAATACACATGATATTAGAAATAATAATATATATGCGTTTATATAGTAATATACCTATCTTATCCCGCAATTATATTTTCCTACCTATCTATATATTGTGATTCATTCGTGTCGTGAGTGAAAAACATAGACCTTATAAGTATAAGGTCTCTATGATGGTGAAAAATAAAATTACAAATTTAAACGCGCTAACAATTGATTGGATATAATAATATTATTCTTAATCAGAAAAAAAAACTAATAACGACGAAAAGTGGTAATTTCCGCCAAGTACTATTATATTATAATAATAATAATAATAATAAGATATTTCGTTTGCGTTTTACCATATAAACATTATACATATTATATTATATTAGTACGCGCGTATACACGTTCATTAAAATAAATATTTTAATCGAAAACATTTAGTAGATACCTACACTCAATAATTAAATGGCGGAGAACGAACGCGGTACACTCATTTTAGATTAAATTCCAAGTAGTATAATAGTGTGCTCACTACCTATATATACCTACGTAGGTATTGGTGTATTATATTATATAGGTACGTGTTTAATATACATATGCATGTGCGTACGTATGTATGTATGTTATTATAATAGTCATTGCCTAGCTCATTATTATTACTGTTATTATTATTCCGTATCGGATAGACCGTTCGCGGTATATAATAATAATTTAATATTATATAATATTATTATTATTAATATTTTTATGTATTTTGTAGGTATATACTATATATAATATGCACACGGGCAGTCGAGCAGGTATATACGTACAAGGCAATTTTGACGGACAATTTTTTTTTAACGCTCAGATATAAGCGTTGTTTTTACCAGCGGTACGATGACTGTACCAGCGACTGGCCACGGTATACATAGAGACAGGTGAACGTTTCGTCGAATGCCATTTAAATATAATTGTTTAGCAGAAGCGTTTAATAATAATATGTTATATATCAATACTAATTATAATTGTGTGTTGGACTATGCTGTCGAATAATAATAATATCGAGTCCTGTGTGCAGCAGTTTTGATGAGTACCGATATAGTTGTAGTTGGGTACAACTGTAATAAGTCTGTCGAGTAGGTATCCAATAACAAATAGATATATTATCTAACGCAACTGCAAAATAATATAATAATATTATACTCGCAGACACTGTGCAGTGTTATAATATTTTGTGATTTGGTGGTACACAAATTTTGTTTTTCGCTTAACGATACGAACTGTTAGAAAAAATACAATTTCGATCGTTAATTCTGTATATATAGGTACAATGAGGGCCGGCGATGGAATTACTTACTGAAAAATTGTGAAATTACTTTTGCGTAAAGCTGCAAAGTCATTGCGACTCTAACGGTTTTTATACATAATATAGGTATGACTGTATTGTTACCGACTGCAGTCGTAGTATAGTAGTTCGTTAAAATCGTATTATATCTTGTGTACCTATATATATATATATAAAAAAAAAAAAATAGTTTCGTTGTATATTATATATTTTGTACCGGAATTAAAACGAGTAGGCGATTAATGGTTAGGTTTCATTATTTAGTGTTCGTTGACTTAATACCCGTTTAGGTTTATGCGCATATAATATTATGAGCAATTCTATACGGATAAAACTTTACAGGTATGACTCAATGCTCAAGGCCCACTTACTTTGCCATGTCTAAACTTACTTACGGATAACTTCAGTATTAGATATTATAGTATAAGAGCACAGGTTCTTGACTATAAGACATTAAAAACCTACAAAAACAACACTTTTGTTATAGTATTACTAATACTATTGTCAAAACTATTTCTATCGATTATTAAATGCAGATAAAAAATTCAAAATACATTTATCGAAAATCATTTTATTCAGCAGACCGATTAAAAGACTAGAAAAGATTCGGAACTATTTTGTAATTATTCTAATAATGAATCAGTTATTACTTAGTTTATATAGCTGTCTTTAGTTTCTTTAAAATTCTATGTACCTACTATATACTTTCCATTTGTTTTGACTACAATGTTTTATTTTGTTCAAAGTTGTACTCCAAAAGTGAAATGATTTCAAATAACCCTGTAATTACACTATAAACTTAATTCCATCAAATGTTTTTCTTTTTGTTAAATTATTGGTTTTATATTCTTATTTTTCTTTCGCTACTGACATCTGGATAAAGTTTGTAACACAAAAGTTGGTGCATACGTACTTATTTTAATGAGAATATAAATATCAAATCGATGTTAAAAATGTATTATTTTCAATATTAAATTTCACGGCAATAGTATCTATGATATTCTACTATGAATAATAACGAATAGCATATTTTGTTTTAGCTTTAGTACATTATACATAATATAGAGATTAATAACATAGGTTACATTACATAATATGTGTATACGCAACTATATATCTAAATATTTCTAAATATATTTATTATTTATACATATTATATATACTTGTAGTAGGTATGTACATATTATTGTAGTATATACATCATATTGTGTATACGTCAGATTCGTGTTATACCTTAATATTAAAAATGTAATTTGTGGTGAAGTATAAATGTGTCATAGGAAGGATAATATGTTTTCCCTACAAATGTTGTAAAAATAATTGCACCGCATAGAGTTTATAGCGTACACGTCGTTATAGTCTCCAACACAAATACACGAGTTTCTGCGATGCATCTATATATTTATTAGTCACCAGCTAAAATATCATCCACTTGTTGATCAATTTAAAAGCTGAAAAATATTTTAATTTTTTTGCGAAATTGTATTTTCGTTGTTTTTATTACAAGTACAGACAATAGGTATTAGATAAGTATAGGTACTTTTCGTGACTGCAAGAAACTAAAGTGTATTTCTTTTGTCAAGCTTGTTGTAACTGCAGTTCCTGGAGTAGTTATCGAATCACGGTTGGTTCAGACTTTTGATAACGTTTTAGTAATTATAAAATATTTGTCATATTATATTGTAAAAGTAATATATTATATAATGTACATGCTGCGACCTTGTCGAATTGAATTTGAGTACTTAAGATTGTTTAACCTAAGAAATTACTTGTTTATTTTCAATATATTTATACATTGTAGATGATTGCTGCTTTATAGTCAATAGTCATAATATAGATACACATAAAAACGCGGAAGCTTTTGGTTAGGTAGCTTTTACATAAATATTATAAATTTGATAATGTATAAAATATTTAATGTCATATTATATAAAAACAATTTATTATTGATTAGTAATTATTATCAATGACTCAAACTCGTATTCGTAATCAAATATTTACAACCGTAATTATTGTGTGCCTAATCATAAAATATAATTGCAAATTGCAAAAGGTACAAAAAACTTCGTTCAATCTGTGTAGATTTTACAATAATATGTATGTATATTTAATTACTACACTGCGTTTATTACCTTGGCATTTATTAGTACCAATATGAAATTAATAAATTTCCATCATGTTGGTTTATAAATTTATAATTTATTTCATGAACAAAATAGTAGTAAATTCATTTCGACAATATATTATGTTACTTGGTAGGTAGGTAGTTCAAAATATTAATTACTTTCATACAAATGAAATTGATAACTTACTTCATAAAACATTTTATAATAATTGTTGAGTATCATTTATTGAACATTATTATTTAATAAATAATATGTATACGTGACACTTGCAATTACATGTATATAGGAACTACATTTTTATTTTATTCTCAATTTGTACTGCAATAAAAATTACAACACTCTCGGTGCAATCACTGGATATAAAATATAACAACAAGTAACAACTAAAAATAACATGTGACATGGGCTTTAAAGAAAATAGAATATTAACAAGTATTTTCGATGATATTTAACTCTTCAACTTTACATAGATTAGGTTTTAGTAATATGCATTAATATGTGTACCTACTACCTATGTACTTAGGCACCAAAATTTAAAAACTGAATTTAAATCTATATAGTGTTTAAGTTATGAAATATAATATGTCTAGTAGCACTATTAAAATAAAAAGTTAATTTTAAATAAAACACATGTAAAGCTTAAGTATAGTGGACTGAAAAAATATGCAACACTAGCACTATAATGAATGTGTTAAATTTGAATTCAACTATAAATTATTGCATACAAAATACGATTCTGAGCTTAAAAGTTCTATATTTTTAACGATATTTTACCATACTTTTAAATTGCTATATTAAATTTTTTTTTCCATTAGTAACTTGACCGTAGCTGGTTACATTTTCAAGCCTTAGCCGTTAAAAGTGAAAATTGTATGCATTTTTCACTATTTTTAAATATAAAGTAAAAAGTAATTAGGTACCTACCTAGCAAATGTTCGAAATTTGGTTGAATTTTATCGGAATTTTAACTTTAAGCAGCTATGTATAAATAAATATTGCCTATGTCTTTTAGATATTTTTAAAATCAATATAATTGAAAAGTATAAGGCAAAGTTTTTAGCATAAAATATGTTATCTACATTTATTGAAGAATACCTTTAGTTTAGAAATTTTGAAAAATTCATTACCTATGCGTATAAAATAATAATTTAAGTAATATTAACAGTAAACTGTTTTAAATTCTAACATAAGTATTTTTTGAATAAATACCTTTAAAAAATCAACACAAACCGTTTGAAGAAAAATCGTTATTTTAGGTTTGAATGTCCAACATCGTTATAATTTGAATTTTGAATTTCCAACGCTTTCACAAAATCAATATATCTTTATGCTAAGCTTTTTTTTTTAATTTTAGTACCTAAGGATAACGTATTAGGAACTATGCAAGACATTTCTACACATTTTCAAGCCTTAGGTATTCATATTAAAATTAAGGAAAGTGGTCAAATGGATGTCGCTCTGCTGTACAGTAGGTTACAAGAGGGTCACGGTATAATGAATGGTATTAAATTTGAATTCAATGATATAATATCAATGTATAAGAAAAACGATTCTGAGCGGATACGGTATGTCAGTCTAGGTATAAGACATATTATATATTTATCTATGGTATTAAAAAAAATTGATCTATAATAGGTACCTATAATAAATTAGAAATTAATCATATCTCAATTTCCATTAGAAAAAAATAAATATTATATAAAAAATATATAAAAAAACTGTGATACTATCATAGATATTATATAGAAGTATACTTTAGAAGTTTCAAGTACCTACGAATAATATAATACAATCACAACAAAATAACTAAAATAGTTACTCTAGGTTTTTTTATGTAATTTCGTCCAAATTTGAACTTAGAATGACTATAAAAATAAACTGTAATTATGTATTTTTTAGATTTTTTGGTAAAAGAATTAAGTACTTACGTGGAATCTTGTTGTAAATTTTCAATCCATAGATATAAAAGTTGAACATTTTATAAATTTTTAACTACAAAATAATTATTTAATTTTAAATTTGATACATTTTGTCAAAATTCGACTTTAAATGATTATAAAAAAAAATTATGCCTATGTATTTTTAATATTTTTCCACTGCTATTGTAACAATACATCAGGAACCTTGTATTAAATTTGTACACTTTTTGGCCCAACAGATAAAACATTATTGATAGGTATTCATGGAAAAAAAAATAAATTGAAATATGAAATTGTCCGTAAAAGGCTCAAAACAAATCAAATATTTTGATATTGCATCATTTATAGGAATTGATAAAATAAACATTCAGTGAAACTTTCATCAGTATCTACAGTTATTCGTTTTTGAATTACAACAAAATAAGAATATCGCTACATGAGAAATCGAGTGAATATCCAATGTTGTAAAAATTTAATTTGACTTTCTTCTAGAAATTTTTTTATTTGATAAAGGTAGACAAACTTATGAGGAATCTTGTATTAAATTTTAAAATCTTAGATTTAAAAAGAAAATTTTCAATGAATTTCTAACTCAAAATAATTTGCAAATTTTCGTAATTTTTACGTATTTTGTCAATATTTGAACTTTAAATGCTTATAAAAAAAAATGTTAATATGGATTTTTAATTTTTATCATCTGCCTTTGAAACAATATACTAGGAGCCTTTTATTAAATTTTTAAGCTTTTTTAACCAACAAATAAAATTTAATTGATATTTATAGAAAATAAAACTAAAAAAAATAGAAATTGAAAATGTCCGTAAACAGCTCAAAATAAGTCAAAATATTTAAAATGTTATGGTGTATAGAAAATGTTAATATAAACATTCAGTCAAAATTTCATGTACCGACGGTAATTTGTTTAAGAGTTACACCAAAAACCAAAATTGATTTTTTTGAAAACAGATTTTATGTAAAAATTCCCGTTTTTTTAAATTTTTATTTTGTTTTTCACGGTCCATTTCTACGGCCCCCCGATTTGGAATTTTGAATTTCTGGTTGAGCAGATCGTTTGTGCATCGTTCGTGCACAGTAATTTCCGGAGATATTTCAAAATCAAATTCGGTGCACGCAAAACCTACGCCGTATAACTTATCGCTTATTCTAATCTACTGTTGGTATCAAAGAATAAAATTCATATATAGGTAACTGACCCTGGCACCACAAAGTAAAAATTTTGTTACAAAACTGGCTTCACAAATTAGTTACCAACGCGTAATAATTCGTAACACATTGGCGCAACTAGGGTTGAAATGTTTGAGGGGGGCTGTAGCCACCACCTGACATAATACGAAAAGTAACCCGTGGTGGGTAATTTGTAATAATTCGTAACCACAAATTTGGAATTTGTAACTCAAGTATAACAGCCCAAAATCCATTTTCCATTTGCGGGTGCCAGGACCAGAAAATCGAAAAACGGTCTTAAAAGGTGCGTTACGGTTCGAGAGGTTAGTAACAAACTAGAAAAACGGTCTGACATGGTCCGTAACCTCCAAAAAACACCTAACTTTGAGGTACATATATTGCCAACGGATTATTCAAAACTTAAAATAAGAAAATTCATAAGAAAATTATTTTATAAACTCTATACATATTTTTTTACATAGGTTGCCATTTAAAAATCAAAATACAAAAATAAGGGTTAAAATAATAGGGTTTATGAAAATGTTAGACATTAAAACATTTAGACATTTGAAAAAGAATATTTTGAAAAGTGTTAATACTTTTTGAAATATTGAGAGTCTTACGTTAAATCTATCACCCTGTATAAAGGTATAAACATTTTTTTATCAAATATAGATTTGTATTAATTTTTTTTAATTTCCATTTAGATTTTAGATTCTGAATTTAACGATGAATATATTGATTTAACAATGATATATGTGTTTTTAATTTTTTTAATTTTTTAATTTTAATTTTTTTTGTGTGTCTGTCATCACCTTTTAGGACAGTAAAAGTGCTTGGATTTTCTTCAACAGTATCTTTTCTGATAGGAAAGTGAATCTAGTTGGTACATCGGAAGGTCAAAAGTAAAAATTAATCAGTAGTCTCCAAAAGCATAGCGAAAAATTAAGGAAAAACTGGAATTTTTACTCAAAATCTGTTTTTGATAAAATTTTGGTTTTTGGTGCAACTCTTAAATAAATGACTGCAGGTACATGCAATTTTGACTGAATGTTTATATAAGAATTTTCTATACACCATAACATTTTTCAAATATTTTGACTTATTTTAAACTCTTTACGGACATTTTCAGTTTCCATTTTTTTTTTGTTTTTTTTCTATAAATATCAATAAAATTTTATTTGTTCGGTACAAAAGCTTAAAAATATATTAAAAGGCTCTTAATATATTGTTTCAAAAACAGATGAAAAATATTAAAAATCCTTAGCCACAGTTTTTTTTTATAAGCATTTAAAGTTCAAATATTAACAAAATACGTAAAAATTACGAAAATTTGCTAATTATTTCGAGTTAGAAATTCATAAAAATTGTTCTTATTTTTCTTATGTCTACTTTTATCAAAAAAAAAATGTCTACAAGAAACTCAAATTAAATTTTTATGAGCGTTTAAAATTCATATTTTTCAACATTTAATATTCACTCGATTTCTCATGTAACGATTTTCTAATTATGTTGTCATTAAAAAATGAATGACTGTTGGTACTTGAAAAATTCACTCAATGTTTATATTAGCATTTTCTATACACGATTAATTTATATTATAAGTAAATGTTTGTATGATTTTTTTATATTTCTAAGTGAACATATACGGGGGTGCGGGGGCATCGCTACCACGGGTTACTTTTCGTATTATGTCAGGTGGTGGCTATAGCCCCCCTCCAACATTTCAGCCCTAGTTGCGCCAATAGGTTACGAATTATTACGAAGTGGTTACTAATTTCTGAAGCCAGTTTAGTAACAAAATTTTTACTTTGTGGTACCAGGGTCAGTGACCTATGTATGAATTTTATTCTTTGATACCGACAGTTAATCATTAACATAAAGGATTAGGATAAGCGATAGGTTATACGGCGTAGGTTTTAAGTGCACCGAATTTGCCGTTTCTACACCCCCCCCCCCCAATTTGATTTAGGGATATTCTCCACAGTTTTTGTGCACAAACGACCGGACTTCGTGCACATCTGTGCACAAACGATTGGCACAATCAGAATTTGAAAATTCAAAATCGGGGGGGGGGCGTAGAAATGGACCTAAGAGTGAAGATTATTTTTGGTAAAATAAAATAAGAACTCAAAGCTTTAGAACTTGCGAAGGCTATAATATAATTCATAGCCAAGTCAGACCTAAGGTTTCAATATATTATCCGAACTTCGTATCTTAACTTGGCACCCATTTAGATCTCACTTCTTTTGTCATTGAAGTCAACAACTAACGCATATATTATAGTATTGAACTTGGCTCTCATTTTACATATAAGTTTTTGGTGGGACATCATTACTTTATGTATGTAAATAACCTAGCCATGACGTATTTTATAAATAAAGTTTATTACTATATACTATAATTCAGTTAATAACATTAATAATATTTATTATAAAATATTTTCTGTTGTATACAGAGTATAAAATATAAAATTATTTTATCTCTTTTTGAGTATATTTTTAATTATCATCATTTTATTTAGTATAATCTCTACTGGTGGGTGGGTAATTCATAATCGTAAGATTAATTATTTAGTTATTTTAATTGTAATTTTTTTAATAATTTATATTAATTACATATACATAGAAAAAAAGTATGTTGCTGCGCGTGGGTCGCCAATATCGACACATATTCGACTGGACGTATTTTGGCGCTGCGATATGGGAAAGGTTAGCGGAGCTATATAAGTCACATTACAGTAAATTAGATGCACTTAATTCATTAATGAAAAATTACATATATTAGATCAAATAATTGAAAAATTAAATAAAATCATTAATTTTAAAATTTAAAATTAAAATTTTACAAGTTTCTGATTTTTTCCTTCGTATTCACCTAACCACATATCTGTATGCCAACTTTGAACTTTCTAGGTCATCTGGAACTGGGTTCGAATTTTGATCTATAGGTCAGTCAGTCAGTCAGTTATAAAAATTGACGATTTTGGGACGATAATATAAATAACGGTTTTGAGGTGTTGTTTTTATCAAATTTGGAGCACATATGTATCTTGTAAGTCTTAATATATGAGGCAAATTGGACATGTTTATGTGGAACAGTTTTTGAGTTATGAGGGGGTCAAAAGTTGTTCCAAATGGTTCGTGTAATATTACACACAGTGCTGCTCGCCAGTTCTGTTAGCTATAACTTGGCTTGACACGCTACCGCGTATCTAGATAATATCATAGTATAGCCAGTATAGGTCTTCCCCTTAAGCTTGCCATTTTAATTCCTTAACGCGATAAAGTGATATAGGGGGAGGGGCACTATTGAAATAACCTTATATATTTAATCCATGCATAAAACCATACATTAAAAACACCTAGAACTTATAAAATAATAGATCCGTGTAAACAATTTTATAATCATTTTAAGAGTTAAAAAAAAGGTGGGCAAGTTGGTGTCGCTCTGCTGTACAGTAGGTTACAAGGGGGTCACTGTATAATGGATGGTATTAAATTTGAATTCAATGATATAATATCATTGTATAAGAAAAACGATTCTGAGCGGTGACGGTATGTCAGTCTATGTATAAGACATATTATATACATATCTATGGTATTAAACAAAAAATTGACCTATAATAGGTACCTATAATAAATTCCAAATTAATCATAACACAATATCCATTAGACACTTATAACACGTTATACATCAACAAAGACCGTGATACTATCATAGATATATAATAGTACACTTAGAAGTTTCAAGTACCCATGAATAATATTATTCAATCACAACAAAATAACTAAAATAGTTATTCTAGGTTTTTTAATATGTAATTTCGTCCAAATTTGAATTTAAAATGTCTGTAAAAAATAAGTGTGTTCATATAATTTTTTAGATTTTTGGTTACAGTATGAACTATTTACGAGAACCTTTGTGTTGAATTTGCAATCCTTAGCTATAAAAACTGAACATTTTATAATTTATTAATTACAATGATTGATAATTTTCGAGATTTTGATAAATTTTGTCAAAATTTGATCTTTAAATGCTTATAAAAAAAACTGTGCCTATGTATTTTTAATATTTTTCAACTGCTATTGTAACAATATATCAGGAGCCTTGTAGTAAATTTTTACACTTTTTGGCCCAACAGATAAAACTTTATTGATATTTATAGAAAAAAAAACTAAAAAAAATTGAAAGCTGTAAATGTCCATAAACATCTCAAAAAGAGTCAAAATATTTTCAAAATTGTATGGTGAATAGAAAATTCTAATTTAAACATTGAGTGAAATTTTCATGTATCTACAGTTGTTCGTTTTTGAATTGCAACTAAATAAGGAAATCGCTACATGAGTAATCGAGTGAATATCCAATGTTGTAAAAATTTGAATTTCAAACGCTCATAAAAATTTAACTTGACTGTCCGGTAGAGATTTTTTTATTGATAAAGGTAGATAATCTTATAAGGAATCTTGTGTTTCATTTTCAAATCTTAGATTTAAAAAGAAAAATTTTTACGAATTCTTAACTCAAAATAATTTGCTAATTTTCGTGATTTTTCCATATTTTGTAAATTTTTGAACTTTAAATGCTTATAAAAAAAAATTGTGACTAAGGATTTTTAATATTTTTCATTTGCCTTTAAAACAACATATTAGGAGCCTTCTATTAAATTTTCAAGCTTTCGCAACCAACATTTTTGGAAAATCGATTTTGCGTAAAAATTCCCGTTTTTCCTTAATTTTTATGTTGTTTTTCCCGAGGCTTGTGAAAACTACTGGGAAATTTATACTTTTGACCCCCCAAAGTACCAACTAGATTCACTTTCCTACCAGAAAAGCTACTGATGAAGAAAATCCAAGCATTTTTACTGTCCTAAAACGTGATGACAGACACAAAAATATAAATAAAAATATAAAAAAAAACATACATCATTGTAAAACCAATACATTCATCGCTCCGCTCAGAATCTAAAATTAAGTGGTTTAAAAAAAAAAAATTAAAATCAAGGGGAGGTTGGTGAAGTGCATTTGTTCCCTTATCTGAAAATTAATTTTAAGTATTACCTATTGAAAAAGTAAAAAGTTAATACAAATATTATGTAATATTTTTTATAATACTTATTAGTTATTACTTACGTCAATGGTAGTCACACTAGGATGAGTATAGTTCGATGGTCTGCTAACAGAACTCTCATTATTTTGAGACGAATTTCCGTTCATCTTGTCAAGATGATTCAAACTTATTTAAATTTAAAACCAGTAAATACAAAATCAATTAATCCTGTACCCAGCTATCAGCAATAGTTATTACTTTTTTACTAATATCAGACAACTAAAATGACAAAGTCAAAACACTCAGAAAACCTAACCTAACCAGAAAAGAATACTAATTTGGTTTAACAAATACTATAGTAATACCTAGTTAATAAATAATAATATATTAATGTTTGATAATTACCTAGTATAGCTAGTAAGTAGTAGTTACCTAGTACAAAATTGAAAATATGAATAGTCAGTGATGACACATAGTTCTTACTATGGCTTAAATATACAAGGTTATTGCAATAGTACCCCACTATATCATTTTATCAAGTTAAGGAATTAAAATAGCAGCATAAAGGAACGACCTATATTTGTATTGGCTATAGCCTAAAATTTTTAAACCATTAAAACACTAATCCAGTACTCACAAAAAAAAAAACCGTTGTTTTTATTCACAATATTGCTATAAAACGATAAGTAATACGATCATAATATGATGAGGAATCACCACGGATTAATATTTTAATCCGTGGTAATAACGGAATAAACCCAGGAGAGATACCGAATTAGAGTGGAATACTCAGTATAATGTTACCTATATAATATATATTATTTATGACTTATGACTTTATATTGTGGGCATTTTATCTATTTATTTTTTTATACACATTAATACATTTATGTAATATACTATTATACTGTACACGAAACCAGAAAATGAGATAAGAAAAAAAAATTAGTATCGTACGAAAGCGCCAAAATCGTATCATACGTAAGCTCCAAAATCCTAGGTACCTGTGTGCCATAGTTAATAGATATTAAATAACATATTATATTACATGTAGAACTATATATTATATTTTAACAATTTATTATTGAACATTTTTTATAAGATTAAAAAAATCAACCGATTTATTCAAACTGTTTGTATTTATTTGTACCTAATACCTATGTAATATAAACAATTTATTATTGGCAATTGATCGCAAATGTTATGTAATTTTTGTACCTTTGGCGCTTATGTCATATACATATAGCCGTTTTTACTCCCTGCTAATTGTATTTCTTAATCTGAGAAAAATTTTAGATAATAATATTTTGTATAATCTAAGACCATGATAACTGATAGGTAATAGTGTTTGGTACGGACGCCCGTAATTTTCCAGAAAATAAACGACAAAAAATTAGAAATCCATAAAGTAAATTGAACAGAAAAATAAAGGAACAGAAAAAAAAATTATAGAAAGGAAAATTACAGAAAATAAAATAGGTGGAAATTAATGTTCAAGATTTGTTTTCTTATTGAAAAAAAAAATGAACATAAAATACGTAGGTATACAGAATTATAATCCCAGAAAGTAATAAGTAAAGCAAATAAGGGGAAATAGTTTAGGGGTTAAGCCCCCCAAATATTACCTAACATTTTTTAGGCTTCTTCAATATTATTATAGTAGGGCGTTAAGGCTTCATCTCCCCAAATTTTAAACGCTATTGGCGCCTATGTCTTTATGGAGACTTTATGGTATATAAAACCCCTTAATAATGCATGTCGTGATCCTTTTTATTTATTTCGTTTATTCCGTCCAGCATCACAATATATGTAACGACAGTAACATTTTAACGAGCTATCTCAACTAAATAATGTTAATTTTATTATTAAAAGATTGTAGAAAATTATATCATAATAGTGGTACGAAAAATAAAAATGTAGGACGTATAGTTATATATTTATAAAAAACAAATTATAACTTATAAGTCATTAATAGTCACTTTTTTAAAATTACTTTATAATTTACTTAATTAATTAGATAGTATGGGTGACTAATGACTATGCGTAAGAAGTAAGAAGGTAGGTGCCTAAGTAAACAAATTAAAGAGTCCTCAATGACTAATGACTAAATTGGACTAGCATGGACTAGGTTTAATATACGACATATAAAATGGAATCTAAGTAAAATGCAACTATGTACAATGTACCTACTAACTTAGTAGAGTGCTGCATTCTTTTCGGGAGTCACATTAGGTATAGTACTACAGTCACGTTTAACTCTTGTAGTATGTGAAATAGTAAATTTATATAAACATTATTATCATGACAAATATAACTTGTAATTAAAATTCATAACAATATCAGTTATTGCATAAATTAAAAATTGTTCGGGGATATGTACGGCAACAATGCCACAGTGCACCGAAATCCTAAGTACTTAGGTACGTCTTAGACTACGTATAATTATTCTAAATGATGAATATCTAAAATGACAAAATAAGAGTATTAGTAAGTAAAACATAAGTCAACATTGAATTTACTTCATAGAAAGTTTAAACATATATGTAATATGTATACTATATAGGTAATGATATATATACATATATTTAAAATATTTTACATTAATAGTAATAAATAAATTATTAAAATTTGTTTAAACTTCTTATATTTATAACTAAATGTTCACTACTGTTTAATTTCACAAATAATGTTTACATTGTGAATTTATTTATTGACATTTTTATAATTAGGTACATACTACTTCATGGTTTATTAAATACTAGTATCTACACACAGTTAAAAGTTAAAACCATGGTGATATGTCCTATAATTTCACTAGTAAGTCATTATAGTTACATTATTTTAACAAAACCTATACTTATAAGTTATAAGTTACACAAACATTGTATAAAAAAATGATGTCTAGATCCCTATAGTTAACTAGATCCTCAAGATCTAACTAGGACCTATATAGACTACCGAACTATCTAAGTCTTAAGTACCTAGCTAATAAAAACGTTTATTTACGCCAAAATAGTTTTTTACATTTTTTTGGAGCAAATTAATTCGAAAACTGTTATAACTTTATTCAAAATATTCTCTTTTGGGAATTTTCAGACACAAGTAAATCTTAAATTATATTTTACTATATATAATATAATATAAAATTTTTATGCGTAACAATGTGGCTAGGCATAGAGTAAGTAATAATAATGTTTCATTTTTCATTTGTCGGGTCTGCTTCAAGCTCCCGTGTAACATCTAACCTTATTTTGAAAAAGGATTCACTATAGTCTATAATTTCATTTACTGTTTTCGCTGTTAAAACATTTCGTGATAATTTATTCTTAGCGATTTTCACACTCTTCTGTGTTAGTGTATTTGTAATTTATCTCACGATGACGTATTTTCAAGCGACCGCAGACGACGACACGTAACAGAATTCAATTAAAGGAAAATAGTTCGGTTCGACTGCTGCAGCAGTGATATCTTGGTTTGAATTTATTTATTTTTCGACAAATATCACAATCGCACAAACACACATCGAACGCATGAACTCGAAAACAAGTTTATTTGCTCAATATTATCTCACTTCGAGTGTATAAATTATAGAATGTGGTTCAAAATATATTTTTATTTTGAATAATATAATAAAACAGTAGAATAGTTTCTCTTGTTTTTTTTATCGTTAAATTTATGGGTGTGAAAATAATTATGTGAGACTTAAAAAAGACCATATGATAATAATTACTAATTAGTGTTTTCTAATCTTCGTAGAACACTATATGAGTATATTATGCTTAAAGTTGCGTCTTTGCATGAGAAAGTTATGATACAACGAACTATCTTGTTCAGAAAACGATAAAAGCAAAATTACGGAAATCAAAATAATTTTATGACATAATATAGGTCAAACAATTTAATATTTGATATTCAATGATTCGCACCTAAATGTAATTCTTTAATTTATTTTCAGTTAATATGACCGATTTATTTTTTGTTTGGTCAAAAAAGCTTGATAATTTAATACAAAGTTCCTGGTGAGTTTTACACTGTGCGGGCTTGAAATCAAAGAGTTCTATATCAAAAAATTTCAAAAATGGTTTTTTATCTGTTCAGTCAAGAATTATTTTTCTCTATTTTTTAGTCTTAGAAAAAATGTTATCGATCCCATATTTAAAAAGTTACCAGAAACAAATAGTTCTATGTGACTCTTATCTAAACAATGTGTTGGATACATCGATAGAACATTTTGTTTTTAAATTATAATAACTATAATAATGCACAAAAAAAAGCACATAGTTAAAATTAAGTTAGAACAAATCAATTAATTTGGAATCAATATGTTCTATCAATAGAACGTTTTATTTAAAAAAAATAGAATTGGGAACAAAATGTTCTATCAATATGAATTGTGTTGGAGATTTCAACTTTATATTATACATTTATACCTAATTTTTTCATCCGCATCGCGTAATAGTTGTAATGGTAAAAGCAATTTTTAATTTTTAAACTAAATTTATTTTAAACAAATTTTATACTGTTAAAAACAAAATTACCAAAAAAAATCATCGGCATTATCTGAAACCGCCTTATCATGTCTCTGGAGCCGCCCCTGTGAACTATGCCGGCTATACTACCTAGTACCTACTAACCTACTGTTTACTGTATAGGTACTATACTATCTACATTTTTTACTTTATAGGTACTCTGGATTCTGGAACGACTGGAACAATATGTAAAAACATATAAATCCCGACTCTCTCATGATATACCTACCAAATATTTTATATTAATGCACTATTTTTATTGTAAATTTGTAAATAATAATTTTAAAATTTTGTTTGTAAATATAAGTAATAATACTTACTAAGTATTATTTACTTGAAATAGTTAATTTTTAATAATAATTGTTTATAATAATAAAAACAATCAATTGACTAGGTACCTAATTTCTTTATAATTTTTGTAGTATACTCTTACATCAAATTACATCAAATGCGACTAGACCACTACAACTTCTACAAAGAAAAATTGTTAGGATATGTTTAAGTAAAAATACTTTAATTGGTTCAACTAAAGAAAACTTTAAGTTATTAGATGTATTACCGTTTGAGTCTGTACTTATATAAAAAATAACTATTTTATATATAATTTAAAACTTTGAATCCTTTCTGGATATGAAAAAGGTAATAATTAAAAGAGAAAATAGGGCATTTGATGTCAGCATGGAGTATTCTAGAAAAGCATTTTGCCAAAATTTCATAGATTATCTAGGTCCAAAAAACTACAACTTAATGCCAGTAAATATAAAAAGAGACATATTCTATACAGAAAGGAATCGTATAACTATACAAATTAAAAAAAAAATTCAGAATTGCTTATTTTCAGTACTTAAATAAATAATAAGGAATTATATTTAACTTTTGTAATTTATTATTAGTTATAAGTATTCTAATTGTATAGATTAAATATTCAGTTCTTGTCCTCTTTTCTTATTTATAATTAAATTGTTCATATTATGTTATATAACCACCACCACAAGCATGTGCTCAAAGGTGGTAGATATTTTTTTTTGTTTAAAAAGAAAATAGTAAAATAATGAATGGTAACCTATAAACAATTTTTATTTTTAATAGAAACAATTTTTTTTTATTTTAAAGTTTACTCAATTATTGTTTTATGATAAACAATAAAATATATCATCCTGCAATTCTTTTTTTGCACTGCACAAAGTAACAATTTTCACTGCACAATTACTTTTTTCACTGCACAAAATGTGTCTCATTGCACGCTTAAAAAAAACCCAGCATTTTGCAGTAGTACAGACGATTGACGAACCTATCAACACATAGGTACTAATATTATATTATTATTAATCGCAGATATAATATACACTTCGTATGCGTCTACGCAAAGTGGAATAATCTGATTTCAATTATTAAAGATTCTATTTTTTTTTTTTTTTGATACGATTATGAATATGCACCACTATTATAATACATACTTATAATGTTTTTTGTATGTGTATAATATGTAATTTACGCGCGCATATTAATAATTGAGAAAAACGAAAATTGTAGTTAATTAGTTTCAGCGTCTTATACCGACGTAATTATATTTGTATTTCCTGTACAATCCGGTCATACACGTATATACACGTATAGTCGGTTTATAATATGCTCCAAGTATATCATATTATACCTATAGATATATATATATATATAGGTACCTACTATATAGATTTTTATTTGACCACGCTGTACACTGTAATTATTGTAACATTGTATTTATATTTTATAAACGTAATCGAACTATATGAATAAACTTAATATGCGCACACACTTAATATATATTATAACATAATATAAATACATCAAAATAACGTACTTATAATTGAACAATAAAATATCAGATTTTTCGCTATAGTAGTCTACACGCGTATGCGTGTATATAATATAATATAAAAGTTGCAGTACATGTTTTACAAGTGATAAGGCCAGTAATATAATATCGTGGCAAATGCGAATTTTTTTTTTTTATGTACATATAGATACCTACGCGTATATATATTTTCATCTCAACACGTGTTATTAAATTCGATCATAAACATTTATTCCAATAAATTATGATAATAAAAACTCGAAAAACCTAATCATCTGTATAATACACTAAATGGACGTGACGAGATAATTTTATTGCACGACACGATTGCAATTTAATTCATATTTTTCTCATACGTCATTTTTATTTTTATGTAAGACATAAGTTCGAATAGACTACCTACAAAACAAGCTCATGCCTATATAAATAAATACTAAATAGTAACTCCTCAGTGGGTCTGTTACTATTATATTATAGGTATAGTTAAGTGGCATATTATCTTTTTTTTTAAATCGGCACACAATAATATGTGCCTTCTTTCAATTGACGTAGAGACATAATAAGAAATCCCCCGATTCAGAATTGGGCACACCTTTCATCATATACCCAGGGGCCACCTAATCAGTAAAGATCCACAACCTGTATGTAATACATCATTGCCACATTGCATCATTGCTCTCACAAATAATCACAATATATAGAAAAATTCCTAAAATATACTTACCACAATACAAACTTGAACCATAAAATACCAAATACCGTTGTAGAAACACTCGGCGAGGACCAATAGCCACAAAAATAATACAATTTCTAAACGAAACTAAAATCATAAGCAAAATATAATATCAATGTAAAACTTTCTTAAAACAATATCCATTTTTATTGTGTAAAACCTTAGACTAAAAAAAAAATAATAATAATGATATAATAGGGCTGTAAAAAAACAAGTATAGTAGGCACTGTAATATGGATGCAGTGGCGCCGAGTACTCACTTAAGGTGGTGAATTTGAATCATCTAAAATGGGTGGTTGGTGTCTGGGTAAAAAATTATCCAGGAAATTAATACTGTTACTAATGTAAGTAGGTACTAGGTACTTACACACGTACCAGTTACGTATTACCTATACCAGTTACGAATTACCTAGGTAATGCATTATTAGAGTATTTTATTACTCTATAAGCAGGTTAGTAATATGCCTGTGTCGTTGTATACCTAAAACGAATTTCTTTGACAGTGTAATAATTATGTATGATTATTTATGTTTGGTCGAATCTAAAATTATCTCAAAATACAAAATTTCTGATAACAGAGCATTTTCCCCACATTATACAGTATACACGGCTCTTTAAATCGCTTATAATCTAGCAGTATCTAGAACAAAACCATTAAACATTTTTAAAAATTGATTGAGAATAACAATTTCTCATGACCATTTAAAACAATTGATGATAATTTCCTATGAGTCTGATATTGATGCAAATCAGGTTATAGATAAGATTGCGAGTACTCGAGCCCGGATTAAGGGGGGGGGGGGGCAAGGTTGGCACGGTCCCGGGGCCCATTGATTTTTGGGGCCCGTCTTTATCCCCAAAATATATTTTTTAACTCATCCAATAAAGTTAAAAAAAGAAATTATTCATAAAGTAAATATATAAAGTAGGTAAATTATTATTAATAATTATAAAATAAAATTGTTCTCAATTTTATATTACGAAAAATGACTATAAATAATGAACTGTTTGCTAACAATTTTGTTTTTTTTGATCATTTTAGATTATCGATTTAACAATTATATAAGTATATGTATAAAAACTAAAAAGGTAGTTATAAGCAAAAATTATTTAGCTCTTATAAATTAGGTATTTCAGTTACAGTATTAATGCATGTTATTTTACAGAACTTCAGAGGACCATAGTTATAATAACCTAGCGTCCTGGAGAACCAAAATTGATCATTTGACTGTAAAAATGTTCAGAAAAAAGCTTTGCCAGAATCCATAAAAAAATATAGTGGTTACCATTTGAAAAAATAAAAACAATTTTATTATTGGTAGGTACAACTGCGTGTTTAAAAATGCTATAAAAAAATCGCCGGTTAAAAATAAAGAAACACGTCTTTTTTTTATTTTAACGAAATTCCATTTCATTGATCCATAATTGTTAAAAAGAAACCGCATTTCAACTAATTTGTTTATTAATTTATTAATATTACTATCTGTGACCAATATCTAGTAACCATTTATAAACAAAAAAAAAAAAGTAATCCATCGTGAAACTCAAAAGTCCTTGTGTGATCACTTTTTTACAATGAGAATTTTGGAAAATTCTTACTTATAAGTAAGTACTATAGTGCACCCTTACATGGTGATACGAAGATGCCTTTAAAATTTCAAGTGTCTAGCTATTATAATAATATAATATTAAATATAGATAAAAAAAAAGTAAATTGGTGAGGGCTAAAATAATTGTTTATATTGAATAATACTTATTAATATAAATTATAATTGTATGCAAACATGCAGTCAAAATGTTTTTGAACAGTGACTGATTATAACTGATTAATGGCTATGATTGAAGTCAATAAAATATAAAATTATTTAATAAAATATGTCCACTTTGCGAGCGAAGCGAGCGGCTTTGTGTTTTAAATATTTTCTTTCGTTTTTGAATGATAAATAAATTTTTTGGATGGGTAAGATTTGGTTACAATAATTGAACCACCTTATTTTACTGAACTCGGCGTCACTGTATGGATGTGTTAAATTTTAGTTCAATGATAAATCATAGTACTTATATAGTTATATACGATGAAAAACGAGCCTGAGCGAAAATGGTTTGACTTGTCGGTAACCGAAATTACCAAACAATAATATTAATATTTTAACAAATGCTTGTACAGTCGAATCCGCTTAATTGGGATAAATCGGGAGGTGACCTATTGTCCCCATTATCCCGACTGTCCCGACTAACCGAAGAATTTTACATAAATTACATTCATTCGGGACCATCATTAATGTCCCCATTAAGCAGGTGTCCCCTTTAAGTGGCGTCCCCTTTAAGCGGTTTCTATACTGTATACTTTTTTTGTTTTTCCTGATAATTTTTAAAAAGTAAGTAGGTTGGTACTTTACATTTTTTTTAATTTTGACATCTCAAAAGTACCAAATTACATCTCATTCTCATTCGAGGGACCTTATTGAGATTCATGGTGGAAATTGAAACTAATTTTTTGTTTATAAACGGTTGCCATTAGTTGCATATTATAATATTAATAGTAGAAATTAGTATTATCATTTTTCTTTTTATAAAAAAAAAAAATGGTTGCCATTGGTTCCTCGGGCAGATCATGTACTGACGTACATTCTAGCCCCACCCATTTAACTTTTCGCAATATTTTTTCTTTGTTTAATTAGTACGCCCAGTTGGTAGATGCATGCATCAAATATTCAAATTGTTGCTCTTATGGCCTCGAATAAAGAAACATTATCTTAAACCAAATGTATGTGTGTATCTTATACACTCAAAAACAACTAACAAATTGAGTTGGACCAAAAATCTCAGATACGCTTTTAGAGATGTCAGAAAAGTTTAGAGAGTAATAGTTTAAGCACATCAAATCACGTTAAAAATATACCAAGTGCTAAATCCAACAAGAAACTTGCGGTTGGCTATCTAGGTAGAATTATTTCATAAAAATAGGTATACTAACGTCCTTGAATTGAGGTACACTAAAACTGATATACGCTCAAACCAAGATACGTATAAAATGCGTATATGCTATATAGAATATGTCAAAAAAAAAAAACTGCTCACTGGTTCTTCTGACAAGAAAAAATTAATAATAATAATAAAAAAAAAAGTGAGCAAGTGGGTATTGCTCTGCTGTACACTAGGTTACAAGTGGGTCACCGTAATGGATGGTGTTAAATTTGAATTCAATGATATAATATCGTTGTACCTATACGAACAACGATTCTGAGCGAAGACAGCCTATGATATTTACTAAGTATATTTGATGATATTATTATTGTGAATAAAGTAATTTATTTACTTATTTACGCGGAACTTTGTTTTAAATTTTAAATCCTTAGCTATAAAAGTTGAAAACTATGTCATTATAACCATTTTTAACTACAAAATCATTTTTAAATTTTAAATTTGATACATTTTGACAAAATTCGAACTAAATGCTTGTAAAAACAATTCGTTACTATGTATTTTTAATATTTTCCAACCATTATTGTAACAATATATTAAGAGCCTTGTATTACGTTTTCAAGCAATTTTACCCAACATAATATACAATTTTATTGACATTTATAGAAAAAAAACTGAAAATTTATTTAACCGTTCAAAACAAGTCAAAATATATATTTTGAAAATGTATCATGTATATAATATGCTAATATAAACATTTAGTGAAAATTTCATGTATCTACGGTTGTTTGTTTTAGAATTGCACTAAAAACCAAAAACGATTTTGTTGAAAACCGAATTGAGTAAAAACAATGTTATTCCCAAACGGTGATGACAGACACAAAAAAAAACACACACATCAATTGACATCGTTGTAAAATCAAAACATACATTGCTTCACTCCGAATCTAAAATGAACGAAGAGCTGCCCTTAATTTTCAAATTCAAAATAAATAAAATGTATCAAATATTATAACAGTGGCGTGTTACAGGATGAGATTAGGGAGGATTATATCTCCCCCTGACCTTTTTTTTATTCATAATTTATACGACTTCCTATTACCTATTCACATTTTTTTTACTCTTTAGTTGGTATAATTTATAATTTGTTATTGTATCAAAGATCCTCGTATTTTTTGCGGCAAGTCATAAAAATATTGAATTTATAATATACCAACACAACTTATTATATAACATTACAATCTATCTATAACCCCAGAATTCTGTGCCCTGATTTCTGATAATATATAATATTATATTATATACATTACTCATACACTTTCTTGTTTGAAACGAGTTATAATTAAGACTTATGTCAGAACCACTATGAAGGAAGTTAGATTAGTATCGAGTAGGTATACTAAAAAAAATAAATAAGTTTACTTATTAGTAATTATTTGACTATAATTAATTTTAGGGTATATTGTATGGACTGGAATGTTGTCCTTGTATCCACAAATCAATCTGAATTAAGGTTGGGCGATGTAATTGATGATCAATTGCAAAGAAAAACAGGAAAACACAATTTTTATTATGCTTAAAAATAACAAAAAATGTAAATTAAAAATCTACATTTTAGAATCTGAACGGAGCAAACAATTTGTAGTGTTTACAAAGATGTTAGTTTTTAGTTTTTGTGTTTGAAGACAATATTCCTATAGTTTGAAAAATGCTCTCGTTATCAACTTTGGTGGTAAAATATATAGCTGGTGATTTTTGGAGGTCAAATTTGAAAGTTCTCAGTATACTTTTTAAAATAATCGAGAAAAACAAAAAACAAAAACGATTGTATTTTGTTAATATATTTATATTATTATTCAAATAAATTGTTGGGTAACTTTGGATACCAAAAAGTTAGACAGACTTTGCTCAGAGAAAGGTCCATCGTGACAATATGATTTATCATTGAATTCAAATTGAACACATCTAATTACAATTCACAGCGATCGTAGTTCACCTATATAAGATACTCAATGACGAGGTACATTCGACTACTACTGTACAAGAGCAGAGCGGTCACCTACTCTCAGGCGTGTATCTAGATATTAAAAAAAAGGGAAGGGGGCTAGATGACAAAATGTACTATTATCAATCACTTTTAAATATCAATAAGCAATATAATATTATAATATGTTTTTAAGTATAGTACCTAGGTAGCTATTGTTCCTCTAACCTCTGTTCTTTCCCTAGTTAATAAACTGAAACTTTGATATATTTTAAGCACCTAAGGCCTAAAGACGTGTAACATAATATCTATTGTACCTATTTATTACGCGTATTTTGCGGTTGACAAGGTTTATGGGGTATATAATATACATTATATTGTGTGCTTATGAGAAAAACGTTTATGAGGAAGCCCACACGCATGACAAATGGTATTGGCCTTCGACGGCTGATTAAATTTGGCGATGTCGGTGCCTATATATATGTAACTGAAAGTGGTATACGGAGGGGCAGACGAAGGAGTATATATATTATGTATGGCCACGTTATAATATAAGTTATATTATATTATAAAAATTACTGCCACAGTAATTTTCAGTTCGTTTACCTCTCCTGATTAGGTTTGTCGAGTTGTCAGTCATATTATATTTTTGTCGCGAGTAACATAATATATTAATAGAAATTAAAAAAATGTAAGTACCTCTGAAAAAATTACCTACTATATATTTTTTCCTAGGTATTTTGTTCACGTCTTGTCAATATTAATGTAATACCTACCGTTAGCTACACAATTATTATCACAATCGGATGCAACAATACTATAATAATACATATTATTATCTAATATCACAATACGTATATTAATTACTACAACTACAAAACTAGTAGGTAGCTAAAGTTCAGCTGCTGAACCCGTACTATCCGTTCGAGTACCTATATATTAATATTGTATATACGCAGCTGGTTATTGAAAAAAAAAAACAGAAACCCGCGAACAGGCGGGTCGAAGCGATATCGTTTTCGATTCAATGTCTTGTAAAACACGGTTGTGATTAATAAATCATCTACTGCATTGAAAACACTTTTAGTCGTCTAAAAAAAATTATATATGCGTATACGACAGCGCAAGGTATATATAATATAATACTCGGCGACGGATATAATATTATTATGATGTAATATATTCAATATTTTACTTGTAAAACAAACTCGTCGAGTACCATATTCTATATAAGTATGGGCGATAAGGTAGGACGACTATAATACGAGTGTTATGATGATCGATCGATGATTATTAAACGGCGGACAGGCGATCGTACAAGACGATGATTTACTAGAAACGACAAATAGCTGGTACATCATAATAATGTAGGTTTACTATATGTTATATATTATTACTACTATTATACTTGTACAGGTTTTTAAGTGTATAAATCGGCGGCCGAACAACAGAATCGATTATTATTATTATTAAATATTAATACTATAGTATTCTCACGATTGTGTTCTGTTTAAACGTCACGACGCGTTAGATTTTTGTTAAGTTTGATTTAATCGTTTTTAATATTGTAAAAATAATAGGTAATATAAATTGCAAACATTACAAATTCCGACATTTTTGATTTCGTTTAAATATTGTTTAAGTTTAAAATAATAAAATCACACCACTCAAAATGAGTAGGTATACTTATATTATAATCTACAATATTAGTAGTTGAGTACCAGCGTACTGTCTATCGTCATTCGTCATCGTGTTGGACAATATTTGTGCATTTTATTTGTATATTTTTTTTCATGTATCATAAGGAAATTAAAAATAATAAATTAGCCATTATTCAACGTTACAAAGGTAGACAGTGAGGGTATATTCAACATTGATCATATTTTATAGAACAAGACCAGCGTACTCTATAAGTTTTACCCAGTGGATATTTTAAGGAATTTTCACTGGGCGACATTCAAAAAAAAAATTTCTTTCAACTTATTATGAGCTTATGAAAAACTTTTCAGTATTAACTAATTAATAAATAATAATTTATAATAATAGTTATTATATTGATAATTCATAGACATTTACAGAATATTAATAATATTACACCAATACCATTGATTATAAATACTACTATTTTTACTAGTATTTATAACCAATGGTAATACGTTATAAGTATCATTTTATGCAAGTATATAGGTATATTTCATTTAAAATTATTGTATTTTGTAATATATTATCATTATTGAAAAGAGGTACCTACTGTATAATAACGTATTTAGTATAAGTCCAAGTATAAAATATTATATTTTAAATTATTTTATACTGATGACTTATGTATCGTATGACGTAGGTATTAGGTATATTGAAGGTATGAACGTTTAAATGTGAAATAATTATTTAGCTAATATCTTGTAGGAACAAGTACTAAAATCAAATCAAAAACAATCAAATAGTTGATATTTGCCGGGACGACTGACGACTAAATGAAACATGTTGCATTGTGCCATTGTCGAGTGCGAGCTTTCTTGAGTTGTATTATTCTATGGATACCTATGGGCTACGGTGAACGGTCAAATGAGTTTTTCATTCTCAATAATTATTTGTCAAACCAAATGATATACTCGTACGTCATAAATAAATAACAAAATTAAACATAAAAATAAATAATCAATAAATAAAATTATATAATAATTTCAAACATTGAAATTTTTACAAAAATCGTTGTCACTTGTCGCCCAGTAATTAAATATATCATCTACTAGGCAACAAAAAGTTTTTTTTGGACGATATTTCTGTTGCCCAGTATATTAGTTAAAATATCCACTGGTTTTACCTGTAGGTATTACCAAATACCAATGGTATTGAAGAAAAAAATGTAACCAAAATATTATACCGTTTAGCGCGTATTACAAGGTATTCGGTACTGCCATCTGTTGTACGCCGACGACAACACAAGTATGACCCTCGAGTATGGCCGTGAGGTGGCGTCGTAATAATAATCTCTGATTATTAATCGGATACAAATTATACACATTTAAGGTTTTTTTAAATTGAAACTAAATTTAACTAATTTAGGGATTATAGGTACCTAAATATACGATATTGGTACGATATTGCTATTATAAAACCAAAATAATAATAACAGTTAGTCAGTTAGGTAGGTACCTACCTACTACAACACTCGTGTATCGGCATAATCTGCATAGGGAACAGTATTATTCAAAAATGTTTAAAAGTATAATTACTAATATTATGCAATTGAAGGACGATCAGTTATGTCAGCACTGATTACATAATATCACTACAAAATTGTATGCTATTGAAGTCACTATACGTCATGATAATATCTCTTGCCTGCATAATAATATCGGCCAAATGTAAACTCCTACACCTGAAAATCAAGGATAGTTTAATCTCCTACATGGACTTTTTAACATGAATGAAAAATAGGGTAATATCCTACACTACAACATTTTATTTGAAAATTTGAATATACGGTTTTGGAATTGAAAAGCTCTAAATGTTAAAAATAAAAATAGATAAAATACAAACACTTGGTTAATGATTTATTTTAATTTAATTATTGTTCAAGTTAGAGAATTGATTTTTGTAAAATATGTGTTCATGTATTGAAGAGAGATATTTTATTTTTAATGTAGAAAGTATGAAGACATATTTTTTTTCTATTTTTTTTCCCTATATACTTGAGTCATTTGATTTGTTAATATTTAATAATCTATGATAATCAATTAATTAAACGATTTAAACTTAAGGAAATCTTAAATTTGATAATTTATAATAAGTATGCTAGGAAGGAAACAACAGAGGTACAAGAGGTATTCACTTGTCGACCTTTTTAAAAAATAATTTTGACTTTATTTTAAAAACTTACCACCTGGCACCTATTATTTTAATATCGTTAGTTGGAGTTAACACTATGTTTTGTCGGAGTCAACACTATTTTTTGTAGGATTTAACACTATGCCTATGTAGAAGATCACCTACATTTGTTAAACATTCTCCATAATATCATCTAAATATCGACCAGAAAGGCTTAAATAGACGTCTCACATTGTAATCAACTTCTTCACTTGAATTCTTTTATTTAACTGTTAAATCAATTTAAATTTTACAATTGTATCACTGTAAAGGTAATAACTATCATAAGGATACAAAATAAATTATAAATACACATCATATAGAAAAAAAAACACCGTGGACCAACTCCCGAGGGAAACACTCGTAAAATCCCGAATACGAGCGATACTCGTAGGTATATAATATAATATGTATACTATATGCAGTAAGAACCTATAATACTGTAAGGTTTTTAATTTTTAATAGGTACGACCTAATTATTAATAAATTAATAAATAACAAGAACACTGTGGTAAACGACCATAAGTTACATGCATAAATGCATTAGCTATTTAAAATCCATTTCTAATCCGCCAGTGGGTACCTACCAAAAAGAGTGTGTGCGTGCATAATAATTAGGTCGCTGATTTGTATGTAGGTAAACACACGATTTTATTCAATGTAGATTTCTTAGTTCTGATTAAAAATGAACACGTTGCATAACACTCCAAATAAAATAAAACCCAATACGTCATATTCATTGTTGTTTGTTAGATATTTTGGCATATTTTGAAGGAAATACATTTTCTTAAATATTTTACTATTAAGTAGGTATGTCATTATGTTTCGTTAAATATTTCGTATACTGGTGTCTGAAAATAATCATTATAATAGCAGAAAATATATTATGTTCATTCCGTCGTAAATCGTAATAATATAAAGATACATAATATTTCATATCTAATAACATACGTACCTATATTACTCAGAATCTATAGAGTATAAAGTAGAATCTAGACCGCGGTATAATATAGCTGGACCACCTAAAATATTTTACTTTAATGCCGATTTATTTTCGTTATTTGTCTGTCTGTCTGTAGACCTAAAATAACTTGCTAAATAAAAAAAATGGGGGTCTTCTAGGCCTCGAAAATTTTTTTTCATAATATCACTCAGACCTGCTGCTGCACCCTCAAAACGAATTGCCGACCTTGCTACTACTTGTTCCAGTTTGTTCATTTGTTTTTCTATCTAGGTACTTTTATTTGTCTTTCTGATTCAAATATCGAATAAATACTTTTTGTTAACTATCTCATGTTTTTCAATATGCGTATTTTGGCAAAAATAACAACAATTATTTAATATTAATTACATATTGTGACTTTTTTATTATATAAAAATCCGCGGCTTCGTTATAATATTATTATCATCGTAGTCTACTGTAGTCTATGTAATAATAATAATAATATTATATTGATATAAACGAAAACTGAAAAGTACGAATGTCAGCGGTGTGTTTGGTTTGCACTTTGCAAACAGCCACGTGGAATGGCCATGCACGGCGAGTCATCATCTGTAGGTACAGTTGCAGACCCACACTTGCTGTCGTTCGACTCCGAAACGAACGAAATACCTCTTAAATGGGTCAACACGATGCAGATAATAACAATATTATAATAATACTATGAACATTATAATACGTAAAGTTTTGTGTGTGCACGACAAAGCGTTTTCGGAAAACTGCGGCGAAGTTCCTTTCGGCCCGCGAGCGTTTCCCTCGAGGATATAATATAATAATATAATATTATTATTTCGGTGTAGTCGTCGTGGCCCGTTTCGACGTCGAGAAGACATATTTTTTAATCATATATAATAATATGGTCCCGTGCGTTTTATCTATATATTGTAATATATATATATATTAAAATTTTGTTATTGTACACAGTGTAAGTACTTGACCACTATTATATGTATTTATAATTTTATGTAACAGCTGCTGTTATTGAAGAAAACTTAGATAATGGGTATGTCAGGTAGGTGGTAGGTCCCTATATTTTATAGGGATAAAATTAGTGAAACACACATTAGGTATATAGGTATACTAAATAAACTGTTATAATCAGCATTTACGCCTAATTTAGATATTCGTATATACTTGACTATATGTATACTCTATTTTAAACTAAAACAAAATATCATATACAAAAATATAGGTATTTTACGGTACCTAGTGATTGTAGACTACAATTTGTATATAGTACCTAAACTTTATAGGTAGGTACTTTGTTTTAATTTCCAAGTTATGACTCGTGCGCATAGATTTTAGATGAACTGCGGGGTGGGTTAAAATATATTTTACTATTAATACATAGCAGTGGTTTTCAACCTGCAGAGGTCGTAAATGATGGTCTAGGGGTCGCCCTGAAAAATAATAAACGTAATGGGTTTACAAACAAAACTATAATAATTAAAAAATAAAATTTAGTTAATTAGGTATTTGATAACCGAATAACATACCGAATAGCGTAATCTTGTATTTTATTTTATCTGATTTTATTTACACTCGTATCGTGTACCTATACGTATATTTGAACAATTTCAGTCATAAAGTATTGAAAATTAAATACTTAGTAAATATTTTATCTGCAAGTTATTCAATTAAATTTTGATGAGTAAAAAAAAATTCTTTGAAGGGGTCGCATAAAAAACATAAAAAAATAAGGGTCACGTAAAAGGTTGAAAACCACTGTTATAATATATAAGTACTAACTTAGTTGTTAATAGTTGAAATAGAATTTAACAAAAATAATTCATTTTAGATGCAAGTACGAACCTCACGATTAGACATTATCATTATTGTTGCTTTATCGAAAATAAAATAGAAAAAAAGCAAACACGTTATAATAGTATCTGCAGGTTTTAGAAATTAAATGTATAGAGTCGGTTTCAGGTAGCGACCGCCGATATTTACATGGTCATTGGTCAATAACACTATAGATACTAGCCACTAGGTAGTAGGTAACCCTTATAAGTTGTGAATTATGCTTATGAGTTATGAGGAATCAATGCTATCTAAGACAGGCACGCAGCTCCCTAGCTGTCATATTTTCTACTGCTCAGTTAATTTCTTAGAGCAACATTTTACAATAAAGTATTACATATTGTTTTTGTTGTATAATTATTGTTAGTAAGTATGGGTTAATTTTTCTGGGCTAGAATTGTATCAGCTGCAGACACCCCGATAGTTGATATTTTAAACTAAAATATGATTAGAAGATTAGTGGCCCTCCACAAGACGCCTCCCCCTAATTGCGCCTATTCCTGCCGGTAAATTTTATGTGATTTCATTTTGCATTATAAATTCGACGATACAAAGAACTCGTTTAATCTACCTTTGAGCGAGAAATTCGGTTACGCATAGGTATTTTCGCCGAATTATTAAAAAAACGCGGAGGAACCACCCAATATTTGTTTAAAACAAAACGCACGCAAATTACTTTTGCATGTACGTGCACGCAAGTTTAAGTACACACACTGAATACATTATAATATTATACGAGACCGCGACAACTCGGTAGTATCGAAAAATCTATATACGCTTGCTTATTGTGATTTAATTAAAATCGTATTCACCCCCCTCCCCCTCTCTTACCCACCAATCGTGTAAATACTAAATCATCGACATCGACTCACAGCAGTAAAAACCGGTCCGACTTCTCTGTACCCATCTATATTATAATAATAATATAATAATATCACAATATTATAGTTTATAATAATATTATATTATGAATATTGTATTCTACGATTATATACGATTATATACGAATATTTACCTATTAAGTACCGTGTACGACCCAACGTCATATATGTACCTACGACAAACACAATAATACGGTCCGTCGACAGTATATTTTTTTATTTGTAGGCAACGATGATCTTGAAGAGATCAACAGCCATCGCGTGTGTTAGGATTTTGTCATAAAACGTTAAATTATAATATTATTATCTTCGACCGCAGTAACAGCTGTTGTATTGGGGATAGACGTACTGTCACCAGTAACAGGTACATAATATTAAATACAACTTATCTGCGGCATATGCGTAGGAATAAAAACATGGAAATTTATTTCGACGTAATCGTTTTCTTTTTTTTAATATTATTACATAATTAGGCATGTTGTACAACTATAATTTTGTCTTTAAAAAAATAATAAATAAATTTAAAAAAAAAACAGTAACAAATGAGAAAAAAAATGATATGTACAAAATATTTATCAAACAATAAGTAAGTATGTATAGCCATCATATATAAATATTATAATACATCAATAATTATGTAGTAAAGAAAAAACAAAAATCTAAGGAGTCTAATTCAATATAATATAATAATAATAATAAATAATTAGTAGAATATCTTACTCGGTGCGTGCGAGTTTTGGGGTTTTTTTTAAACATTTTTTTATCGGTTTTGCTAAAAAATCGTAACGAAACGTCGCGTGTTGTGCGGCGTGACGACCCGAATCTAATGCACAACGTCGTCGACGACGGCGGCAGCACAGCAGTTTACGTGCTTATTAAAAATATAATATTTTTTATTATATATTATGTATACACTATACGTATTTACTTTTTACGCGTCTAACATCCATAAAAAATCTGATAACGTGTAAAATGTAAAGAATATAATTTTAAACTCGCTCCGAGTACTAATATTATTTATATTATATGCTCTGTTCGCGTATAATATAATAATAATAATAATAATATAATAATATATGATGTATAATATTATTATACTATACTTTGTAAAAACGAACAAAAATCTCTTTTTCTATATTATATTATATCAAATTGATTTGACTGTACACGTGCCAACCCGTCTCCTAGCTATCACACTTGCTGTTCTGATGGGTGGCCGCAGTATTGCTGTTGCCAGTTTCGTTCAGATTCTTCGCTCTCGGGTTTCTAAAACATGACAAAAAATCATATTATTACCAGGAGCACTTAACGTCATCACCTGATATTGGTAGGTATGGTAATGGTGTAATAAACGCGACGTACGCGCTCGTATAATACATGTAACGACACTACGTCGTCTCTGTTTATAATTTGATGGCCGAAAGTATATTGTATACCTAGGTTACAAACACACTAAACTTTATAGTAGACCCGTCTAACTTTTTTAAAATCGTATTTTAGATTCTGAGATTTTACAACGATGTGTTTCATTTGTGTGTTGGGGATCACTTTCGGAGCAGTAAAAGTTATCTAATCATTCAAAATATTTAGATTAATTTTAATCTTTAATAAGTGAATCTATTCACAACGTTCCACCTACATCGTAAGTCGGTATTTTGTACTTGTTGGTGACAGCTATTATAGTAAAATACTAATACTATAATATTTACCATGCAACTTATGCGATTTGTTTTTGGAAAAAATGAGTTCAACCATATAGCGTAGCATTATAAATATTCAATACAAATAATATATCCTTATATAATAATATATGCTGACAGTCTACGGTGTTCTCTCAGAATCTGTATACAATGATTTATGATTTATCATCGAAGTCAGATTTAATACATCCACTACAGTGAACTAATCAACGACGAGATACACTCTACACCTGACTAGGACTGTACTAGACTGCAGTCTACAGCAGAGCAAGTTCCCAGATTTTTTCGTTTTTAGTTGTCTGTGAATTTATTTGATCATATAACATTGTATACAGTTAAATTTATTAATTTAGTAGGTTGTACAGGTATAGTTTGTTACATTACCTACTACATTTAAAATTTTTATTTTCCTGTACCTCATTCGTGGATTTGTGATAATTGAAACTTATTTTTGTTCACTGCAGAAATAACAGGTTCCATGACAGTTTATTTGTGTGCGTTTTATGTTTACGCCAAGATAAATATTTCAAAATATGTACATTTTAGGTACGTTTTCCTTAATTTTTAGAACATGTCATTATATTTTTTATTTGTGCACTAAAATTACTATTTTCTAGATTCGAACAGACATAAATGTATTACTCGAAATATGTAGAAAATAGTGATTTAAGACTTATAGTGTTAGAAATCGACACCACTCATAATAATATATAAACTAGTAAGACGATTTCAATAAAAAAATAATAAAAAATAAGACACATAAGTACAACTTTTTATAATATGGCTTCTATTAGCCGCATCGATATTATAATAGTATAGTACTGCGGTTGTCGTCGCTTACTGTTTGTCTGCAAACCACCGTTGGCTGAACAATTTGTTGCTTGTCAAGTTGAACTCCTTCAGCTGTTTGATGTCTTCGAACCTGGTCCTACCACCGTTCCAGACGTTGTGGTCGTTCTTCAACCGATGACCTATATATAGAGACATGTTAAACATACGTTTTTTTATTACGTTCAAGTCGGGCACGCCGCCCAAATCGGACGTGAACATGATAATAATATTATATAATATATCGATCGACGGGTTATTACCGTTGTTCCCTCCTGGGTCGTGAGACTTTCCGTTGTTGGTGTTCAATGAGTAATTGTGGTTCAACCTGCCCGAATAAGGTGTGAACCCGTTCAACACGGATTGCACTCTGGTTTTGCTGTCCAACCTATACGGACGAAAAGAAAAATGTCAACAAAACTCATAACCCCTCGCTCCGCCACTGCAGCAGCGTACGCCACGACACCCACCCGTCTCTGCTCAACGACAAGAGTTCCGATTGCAAAGGCGGTGGGTACGGTACTTCTTCGATGTCTCCTTCGTCGCTGCCTTGACTTTTCTTGTCCTTGGATTCTTCGGCACCATTTCCGGGCTCCCGGCACGTTTCAGACTGTAAATTTGGATTGGACGCGCCGTCCGGATGTCTCAAGCTCGATATATTTTTACTACTGAAAACGAAGAGATTATTATATAATAGGGCGTGTTACCTAAAAGGCCGTTTCGATGATACGGAATTAATGTGACACTCACACGTGTTTGAACGAGTGAAAACGACTGAGCGTGTGCAGTTCTCCGTAGTGCATCCACAGGTTGCTAGTCAAGTCATCGGTGCTCGTCAAATTCATTCGACAGTTATGACAAAATTGACTATTATCGTTCTGAAATAGGAACGTCAATTAACCATCAAAATACCTTTCACCGTTCACATTGCACACTGCAGTTTTATTATATGTGTGCAAGGTACGGGTGATCCATTTAACGAAAATACTCATTCATTTAGAAAACTATAACGTTATACATAATTGTAAATCGTTAAAAAACAACAATACAACATATTATTTTGAAAAAGATGTCCATCAGATTTTAAAATAATGTTCTCTTTTTGTTGAAAACATAGATTTTTAATTTAATTATCCAAAACAGACTATTATTCAGAGTAGGTGCCTATTTCGATCTATAAAACCAAATTTTGAACAAGTAGTTTATTACTAGGTAATAAATTATTAGTAATACCTACACTATACTTAAAACTTATTGATAGGTACCTATTGTACCTATATACTACCTATTCAAAGTTTAGACGAGCAGTATAGTGGACTAACGTTTTTCGGGGTACTCCTCAACACCTGTACCTCTACTAACACTCCGCCATCGAAACTTTGAACACTCATAAATCGTATAAACTGCTCGTCAAAAATTCGATTTTTGTGCACCGCTAAGTACTCCAAAAAAATATTCTACTTTGAAATAAGAAATTAAAATTGCACATGTTACTCAAAAAAAAATAATAATAATAATAACTTTTTTAGTTGTTTTCAAATATGTAAATAAAAATATTTTCAACATCGTCGATAGTTTTTGAATGAATGAGTTTTGCGTTAAATAATTGATCACCCGATATACGATGTGTGTTATATATAGGCGTACTCACCAACAAGTAAGCGGGTTCGCTGGCGATGCTGTTGTTATCAAAATCGTTCGACGGATGGGTGAAATCGTTATTCATGGACGGGCTTTCCGTAGTGCCGTTTTTGAAAACGTCCGACAGCGAGGCGGATTGCATGCGCGTAGGTAACGTGGACGAGTGGTTAAAATTGTTAGGAACATGTTTGGGTACTCCGACTTTGCCGTTGTACAGCTCGTGTAATCGAGACAGTTGTTCGTATCGAAATTGATCTGATGCGGGTACAGAGTACATTAGTTAGAAAAATTATTTAAAAGTAATAATAATTAATAATCAATGTTCTTTAAAATATGTATTTTAAAGTTTGCACGCATACCTTTCGACGATTTTTGTTCGTGTTGCGGTGCCGACTGAAGCCTGTGATGGTTGAATTGCCTAAAAGAATTGCCGCCCGGTCTCGAAAACACCCTATCGAGATCGTTAGCGACCGACAGTGAGTCTACGGAAAAAATAATAAAATGTCAAAAATTATTCACTAAAAATAAACATATGTGGGTTGGGGATGAAAAATTACAAGCGCATACCCGTAAATGTAGACACTACAGTCATATTTTCTTGACTGAGTATTCTCAACGGATGTTCTTCCTGATCGACTTCCGGCAATGGATTTTCCAGTTCTCCCATACAAAACGCGATGTCCTCTTCCGTCACCTATATCGAACACAAAAACAAAATAATATAATAACGTCGAATCAATTAGCTTGTCGTTTAGTGTTTTTTGGTACCTGTAAGCAACTGTCTTGAGTGGGGACGGGTTCGTCGAGTTCTTCGACTTCGACGATTTCCAGTTCGATTTCTTCGTCTTCTTCGTTGTATTCGTCAGAATTTGATCCACGGAGTCGTTCAATGGACACCACTAAGAAACCAATGGAGTTTTTTAAATAATAATATATACGGAATGCGATTAACCTCCCTTATAAGGACGTTTCACATGAAAATCTGTGAAGAATTTTCAATTCATAATCACAAAAACTGATTAAAAAGTTGATATAAATATCGTTAAAAAGTTAAAGTTTAGTCAAATGATTGGGTAATTCGTTAAAAAAAAATACAAAATAAAAATGACGAATACGGGAGGTACTTATTATACATGATATATTGATATAATATTATGATATGTTACCTCTGCTGACTTGGTGGCTGTTTTCAATTATGGATCTGGTGGCCACGGACATCTGATCGCACTTGGGCTCTTCGTCGCCGTTTTCTTCTTGACCGCTGGCCCGCCCTCTGGGGCCCAACTCGTCCGTTTTAAACGTCGTGTACTCTTTGGTCTCCCCTACACGGTGCCTGTTCTGTTTGTCTGTAACCTGGTACACTTGGTGTTCCACCCATTTTTTTATCATATTCTTCTTGTGGTAGTCCATGAACCCGTAAACGTTGGCGTGCTGGCTACCGGCCCCGTGCATCGGACCGTCTATCCACGTCTCGCCGGCCGTTTTCCCGTCGTCGTTTTTCGACATCAACAGCGCCCGGGCGCCGTGTGCGCGGCTCTTGGATATGCGTGGCCCGTCGATCCACCTCTCCTCGGGCCGCTCTTTCCGGACCGACGAAGTCCGAGGATTTCGGACCGGCGACGACCGTGCGCTGCACACGCCGTTGGGTTTGGCAGCCGCCTTGGCCGCGGGAGCTCTGGCCGCAGCGCTGATCGGCACCGATCGCTGTGGCGACGACGGTGTCGACTTGCTCTGCCCGGGTTCCCGGAGCAATTTGTTCAACGGGTGACAGCGGTTTTCCACCGCCGACAGGCTGGGTATGTGGACGGGAGGGTGTTCGCCGTCGGTCTCCTCGCTGGGCCCGACGTAGATCACCGTGTCGGCCGACTGTTCGCTGCTGGAAGGTTCCACTTCGGTTGACCCCACGCCGTTTTGAATTTTCGGATCGGTGTCCCCAGAAGTTCCGCATCCGCTAGCCACGCCGACAAACTAAAGAAAAACCAAGATTTCCGACGTTAATTACAGTAAGTATATTATAGAAGTATTATTATATTATATATTATGTTGAGCAACTCTGCAAAGGATATTCGTAAAAAAAAATGTAACTACCTTTATTTGTATTAATAAAGTATTATTATTTATTAATATTAAATTATACGTTTAGATATAGGTACCTTAAACCGCCGTCTGCGCATCCGATGTATCCTGGAAGCCAGCTGTACTGCGGACAAAGTTTCCGTGTACTGTTGAGCGGATGGCGATACGTGAGCGACCATTGCCGCATGGCACGTCAACGAGTTCAAACACTCTTTCAAGAGTTGAGTGAGTTTTTGTTCTCTATAAACACGAAACGAAACAAAAATAAATATTTCATTCGTTAACTGTATGCCGGTAGCCGGTAGCTTATATATTCTGGGTGGGTTTATGCACAATAAAAACGTCTCGACCCTTTAAAGTTTAAGGTAAGGCCCTGTGTTTCTGATTTAGAACGAATACATATAAAAGCCCGTATATATGAAATAAACGCGCACTATATGAGGGTTTATCCGGAGGGGAAATCTTGCCATGGATTTCACTCTAATAGCCTAATATCTTAGCGAAACTTTCGTCACCCCGCCGACCTTATAATATGAAACCACCACGTGACGTACGCCTTTTATTATTATCGAACTGCCGTCCACCCTCGGAGGCAATATCTCACTTATATTAGGATTTTGGGATATAATATATTATATCTTCGGGGACGATGTTTTGTTATTATATTTTTGTCTCCTAAGTATTATATACAGACTAAGCCTCCAGCCAGAAAGTTATGATTTTAAATATAACACAATAGACCGCGTAAAACCACGCGATTTTCGGGTTACCACAAACCTGTGCGGTAGATGTTTTTGACCGTTAAATATGGCCAGCAGTACGTTTCCCAAACCGGAAAGTGTCAATCCGCCGGAAGACTTGCTTCTTTCGCAACTGCCTAAATCCAAAAGATGCAACCGGCTACGACCTCCAGCAACTATAATTTAATAAATGTATTTTAATATAATATTTTAAGAACATGTTTATAAAAAAAATATAACACAAACCACCAAATTTAATATAAATATTATATTTAGACTTTTCGGCTTTGAAATACAATTTAGTTTTATACTTTTATGCATATTGTTTTAATATGTTTCCTTCATACCAAAATCATAACGAAACAAGAAATTAAAATTTTTATACAATGTAAGTACCTATATATAAGTATAATCTCAATTTTTAATGAAATAACTTTTTTAAGAACTTGACCAAAGCAAAAGTTACACAAAACAGATTTAATATTATGTTATTTAATTTAAAAATAGTTTTCATGAAAAAAGTTGGTACATTTTTTGCCTTGTATAAAAAGTACGGAGTAAATTATTTTTAACATACCGAAGGACGAGAATAATTTATTTTTAACATTCAAATTCTAATTATTATAAGAGTGATTTCGTTGTCATGTCATATTTTTATATATAGAAGGCGTATACTACATTTAAAATATATTTGTCAAACATTGCACCAAAAAAATCCTTCTTAAACGATTCGCACAGTAGGTGCTTAAACAACTATAAAACCACAACTTATAACAATGGTTATTTTAAAAGATCAACAGATTTTGTATTTATTTTTTTTTTCATATCAACACAATATAACGATTTCTTGAGAAAAAAAATTATTTATAATATCATCGTTACCTGCAGACGAACCGGTCGGTACGGTGTATTGGTAAACGTTTAAAGTGTACAACATGTGCGACTCTGGGGAGGAATTTCGCACGTTGAGCGCCACGTCCAAATAGTAGGCAGCTTTCTCAATGGTCTGCGCTCTCAGCTCGCTGTAATGTTGCATCGGTGTGCCCAACACGGGGTCCTCGCCCCTTAAGTACACTCCGGGGCCTGGCAAATTGTCTTCGCCGTCTGTAAATTTCATTATTATTATTTTTTAACATTTATTCAGTCACGAGCGAAACGTAGGTGGTATAGCATTATAATATTGTGTATGATAATAATAATGTCATATATTCGATATGAATGTGGTCTCTCCCCAATTATTATGATGTAAACTCGTACGAGTCACGAACCCCGGACGCGTACACTGTCACGTACGGTGTATTACCATATTCGTATTCCGTCGGAAAAAGTTTAAAGATATTATATGGAAGACGTATAACATATGTACATTACATCCTCGCTAATATGCATTAAAAATAATATACACAGACACGCACACACATATACACGTGTGTGTGTGTGTGTTCTAGCACATATATAAATACATAAATTCACTGTATACAATTTTTGGGGCTTACTCAATATAATAAACATGCGAAAAATATTCGTAAACTATACAATGGTAATGGATTTTTTACTTTTGTATATTTGTGAATGACTGTAACTATTTGTATACATTTTATCGATTAAATTATTTCTAAAAAATAACATAGCGGTATTGATTACCGGCTGCAATATTATTGAAATATTATAATATGATATAATATATGCATTGCGTTAAAAATGATTATAAACTTATTGGTAAGATTGATTGAGTGAATGAAGAAGTAATATACTTATTCAAATTTCAAATTCATATTATATTATTTTAAAATTGGTTCTATCCAGCAATTAAAAATATATAAGGAATAAAATCTCAAATTTTCCTCGTGTATTTATGGTCTTCTTATTTAAGTATTAATATTTATTACTCGCGCGCAAAAAAAAAACATTAAATAATTAATTTTTATGATTTTATTTCATTTTTAATTAAACGGCGTGGATAGCTTTATGTTATAGAAATTTAAATATTAATTGGATTTTGATAGGGTTCATTTTATTATAGTGCTCGCATAACTTATTTACACGTTATTATACCGTTTTATTAGTAGGAATAATATACCTACCGCTGTGAAATAAAATATAAAAAATGTTGTCACTTTAATATATAAGTAAACAGTAGAATAATTAAAAAAAAAGGCATTTCTTGACTACATAATATTATATTAGTCTTGGGGTAAAAAATAACGAGGCGGGCAAAGGGTTGAAAACTATATGATATACGCACATGTTATTATTATATTGAAACGAGTGCCGGCGGCCTAATCAAAAGTCGCGCTCCGCTGCGAGTAAATGGGGTTTCGAGATTTGCTGTCGTCACCGCCGTTTATTATTACATTACATAATGATAATAATGTATCATATGACGTGTTGTACATATGTATATAGGTAGGTAGGTATCATAATTATGTTCAGCGAGTTTCAGCAGATTTCGGTGCACGCGCGCTTAATGAAAACAACGCGAGAATATTATCTCGTTAGCTACACATTAATGGGCCGAGCGTGTAAGTTCGAGCGGGCAAAAGGGCACAGTATGAGTATTAACTGTGGGTGGGTAGGAGGGCCTCTGACGAAAGTGTGTGGCTATAGACGAAGACGAAAAACTCGAGAGACCGCAAAACGTCATATTATTGTTTTAAATTGCTTATTAAAAAAATATGTGATATATACAATACATAATATGTTTTATTTTTAAGAGTACCTACCTGTGTAGTATAGTAGGTATAATATGAAGTGTTGATGTCCCCTTCTTACTAACGATGCACAACATACTATTATCCTGGCACATTTTTTTCATACATTCAAAGTGATCAAGTTTGTGTAGGCACTCTGCTGTTTTATTATTATTTTTTTAATATCATAGTAGCAATTGACGACATCGCCGGACTTGTATGGTTATAAAATTTAAAAGTAAGAATATAAATTTATTTTACACTGGCGGTGCGTATTCGTTTTTTTTATATTTTATTTTCTAATTCTATAATATCACAAAATGTTATAAAAATCAAAATATTAAAAAACGCATTTGTTGCCTAAATAATATTCTTACACTTAACTTTTAAAATGTATGGCAATTACTCTAATATTGTAAATAACAACATACTAAAACGGATCCTTGTCAGAAGTCAGAACGTACCTACAATTTGTTATTACACATAACCGTTATAGTTAGACTGAGGTCTGAGACCACGAATTAAGGTATACAGGATACGGAACAAAACCTTTTCAGTTGATGACTAAATTTTCTTAAAATTTGACTCATTTCGACGGAGAATCGACAGTGGTTAATTTTTATACTATTCATGAATTAGGATGGATATACATATATCGACAGTGATTGACCAATAGAAAGCTGTGAGACTAATTTAGTCTAATTTGAATTGAGGACATTCCAACTTCAAATTAACATTGATAGCGAGGTGTCGTTAAATATCCAGCTGTATATCTGTATATGTTAATTCGTGACTAAGACAATACAATATTTTTCGTCACTTAAGATATTATGGATATACTGCCGCTTCAAACACTGATTATGACACTTATAGGTGCACATTTAATTTGAATAAAGAAAAATGAACTACAAAATAAAATTTTTTTGAAAAGCTACCAAATATTGGTGGGGGCAGGACTGTCACCTTCACCCCCTCCCCACCATAACCCCCTAACCATTGAGACGCCTCTGTGACTATACGTATATTATTATTAAAACGATCGTGGCAGAGTGTGTAGAGGCGACTCACGCGAAAAGGAGGCTTTTTCAAAGGGCCTTTGGAACACGTAGGTGCCTACATAATAATAATATTATTATACACCGGCGGCGTAGCAGCTGCAGCGAGTTCGCGTTAAATCAAGATTAATACACGCCGTTCGGTCACGTCGAGTCTGTCTGCCGCGGAGCCTCACTGCGCACACGGAAACTTTTTAATAAAAACGTCTCGTCCGCGCCGTGTTCGCATTCGTCGCCGTCGTATTCGTCGCCGCCGCCTCAGCCGCCGCGACGTCTGTCGACGCGACAAAGTAAGATTATTATTTATTTGCAGCTCGCACATCGCGGCTTATTTATAATCCTGTCGCCCGCGACCGGACCGCTTTTCGTCGTGTACCCACCATAGTCGTATTACGCGCGCAGTGTTGTTATTATTATTATTATTATGCGCACCGTACGAGGTGCTGCAAACAGCTGCTGTCGTGTGCTCGTGTAATAATATTATGATATATTATATGCGACGACGGACGGCGGCGTGACGATGTGTCTCGTGGGCGAGGTGATGACGAGGTGCTGGAGCCGCATGGCGACGAGCGCGGGGTGCAGACGCTAATCAAAAGCGATGGACCTCCGACACGTACCTACCTACCTATATAATATTGTATTATAGTACGCGAAGAAACTCGGTTAAAAGTCCTCCCGGACTGTTTGAATATTATGCGCTCGTGTGTGGTGCGAGCGTGTACCATGTAGAAACTTTCAGATTTTGCGAGACGCGATCGTCGGAGAGTCGAGTATAATATTGTGCTATAGTATACCTATATAATATATATATATATATATATATATATATATTTCACACGAGGGCGGCGGCGCCTTCGTCAATATCTCATTACGCGGTATGCGTGTGTGTACTGCACAGGGTGGCCCTCACGGCTTTCCATTTTTCCCGCGAGTCCTTCAAGTACTTACGGGAAAACACCCAGACGATGCCTTGCCCACCCTGTACGCACAACACCCTCCAAAGGGATAACCCATATTATTATCATTATTATTATTATATGCGGACCATGCGCCATATGAGACCGATCGAGACTTTTCACGAGTTTGGTGCACACACGCCGCATGTATAATTTATCAATACCTAAGCTATACGTATCTCGCACGAGTATATTATTATTATTACCATCATATCATACGATCGCCGCTGGCACGTGAGAAGTCCGCCGCCGCCTGTGCCGTCGTCTCTGCACAGCTCACACACATATATTTTGCCTACCCGTATATCTGCATAATACAAAATACTAAAATTGGCTGTATATTCTGCAGCACCTGTACGATCGTTATTCGCTGGATCTGACCTCGACTTGGCTGCGCCACAGCCCCAAGACGCTTCGGAAACCGGTTCGCGCGAGAACTCATATAATAATATGAAAGAGAGAGGAATTTTAAGTTTGCTCGTAGTATGATATTATAATATAGGCATTGACTAGGCTGCGTAAAAAATGGGGATGTTTGTCGATCTATGATGTGCTTTTAAGGAAAAAAAAAAGATGTATTTCGCAGGTTTGAGCATATTTCGATGATTAAAATATATTTAGCCCGTTCTACGTATTATTTTATAATATTATAATAGATATTGAGTATTATACCCAATTATTATTATTATACTTGTCTATGAGAAAATCACGTTATTTTTCATTTCCCGAGTTAGAGCCCCGATTCTTTGTAGGAAAAGAAATGTACGATACAAATAATAATAGAAATCGTTCAATATAACTTGTTTGATCTTATATTTGTCAACACTCGTTAATACTTAATAGTTGTTTTGATATACTGATACATAGGTAATAGTTGGTATATAAGTTCTCGGAAGGATTGTTTTGAAAGTTTCTAATCAGTACAAAACATTTTTCGTTTTATTATGAACGAGACTCTTTGATGTATTTATACGTACAAAATATAATCCATACATTAATAATAATAAAACTATAATATAATATTATTAATAATTATTACATTAATATTTTGAAGGATACTGATTATTTTCATATAATAGTAAAACTTGTAAGTAGAATTTACCTATAACAATTTAAATTAAAATCACGGTGGTAATAAAAAAATCGTATCAATTTTTGTTTTATTTAATCCATAAAATAAAGCACATACCACACTGCGGTACTCCGTGTATTGCTTTTTGTGTCATAACAGTTATTAAAATTCCTGCGAGTGTTTCAAAATTTCTCGAAATCACTTCTACGATCTTAAATGCATATGCACTGTAGTAATGTATAAATGTTATACATTATTATGTTATTCGGTTTGCAGAGACAAACCGCCGTTTTGGAGCACCTATCGATTTCGGTAATAAAAACACAATAGCTTTTATTATGTTTTCTCATTTAAATTATTTCAGTACCTACTCCAGACACATAATAATATCATATTATTATATTGTATAAAATGTTATTAAACAGGCATCGCAGGCACGAATGGAAACCTGCAACGGCAGTCGCGTGTTCAGAGTACGTTTAACGTCATAAAAAAAATAATCATATTTTTATGTATATATCACTAGCTATATAGGTATTGTAATTATTATACTTTCGAGAGACTTTGCTGGTTTGTAAATAAATGTGTGGGAATAACTAATTACCTATTCGTCAAGAATAATAAAATTAAGTTGATGAACAACTTTTTTTTTTTTGTTAAGTACGTATGTGTGTATATTACGCTTCAACACTGTACGTTACTTAAATAATTTATTGCCGAGACAGCGTTCGTGACGTTTTGTAATTCAAAAGTTTTCGACGGCGTTATAGTGATGGATTGAAATGTATACAGATTGTGCGTATTAGCGGTGGAGGTGGAAAAAGGATTGAAAAAAAAAACCAAACCTAACAGAGTTGATTTACCCGCCAGGACTCTGATGTTTTCTTTAAACCAAACCCAATATATAATATATATATATATTATAAATTATACAGGGTGGGCGTTTTCAACTATAAAAACCCGTATCGACGTATAAATCGTATAATATTCAAATGGCAGTCAAAACGACTGCGGCGAAAAGCTTATCTCGCGAAAAACGCTTAAAAAAGGGCGTAAATCCGTGTTACTTCTTTTCCCCCATCGCGCTCTTTAACGTAAGGATTACTATTTCTTTTTTTTTTCAGCCTGTTTTCAACAGTTTTTATCCCTAACCCGAAATTTTTAAACAACCTTTGCCGTTTCTATATCGGCAGCCACGGCGGCGTCCCCTCTGAACGCCATCTGAGCGATAAAAAAAAAAAACACCGACTCTACGCTCCCCACGCTTATATAATATTTATATATATATATATATATATATATACATAAACATACATGCCACATGGTATATGCGGTATCCGCGGTATAATACCATTTACCGATAATCCAGACATTAAAATTCTGAGGGATTTTTGCCATCGCTGGATTGGATTTAACGTGAGCATGTTCGTATATATATAGGTACATTATACACGGTGCACGTTGCAAGAGCTTAATATGTGCATATATATATATATATATACACAATGTGGCTCTGTCGTTTTAAGGGTTCCGAGATGTTATCGCTTGTGGACCGAGAGGTGGTTTTCTAAAGTCTAAATGGGCCCTGTATTTAGTACACAATATTAGAGGAAACCATACGTAGGGGTGTGTGTGTGTGTGTGTGTGTGTGTGTGTGTGTGTGTGTGTGTGTGTGTATGGTATATATGGTATACATGGTATAATATATATATATAAGTGTAATTACCGTTGGATTGGCCGGCCAGTAGGTCTTTAACGGGACTTGCAGGTCCGGACACTTCTACGGCGGACACCCGGACCGAAAAACGCGCCCCGGTCCTCGCCTTCTGCTCCTGTATGCCTTTGAAAAGCCACGATATAGCGCAAGGTATGATCCCGTACGTTTGTGGGTCTTCCGGCGATCCGATCATTGTATACGTTTTACCTGCAACAAATTTTAATCGAGTATGTATATTGTATATTGTTTATAAACAATATATTATACTATATATACTATATATATAGGTATCTATGCTCATTATGTATATATACGTATATTGAAACGTATTGTTTTGCATTTATGACGTAGCTTTAAGGCCGGTTTTTATCGTCATAATATTATATCTACTATACATATAGATACTTTTACGTTCTTCTTAGGTACCTATTGGATATTGATCGATATTGTATTATTAAATTTCACGCGAAACGTCTCAAAGAAAAAAATTCTGATAGACTCAATCTCATAGGTATACCTCATAGCGATCGATATAATATACAATAACGCGTATTAAATTATTATTATTTTAAATGTTAAGTTAACACGGAGGAGAACATTATAGGTATAAGCTTATTCGTCGAATAAGATATCGGATATTGAATTCATGTATTTTTTTTATGCATGTTACATTGTTACTAACATATATATTATGATAACTATATTTATATTATACACTAGTCATAATAAATACTGTGTAATTTTCATCTATATTCATATTTCATAATTATTATCAACTGAAATTTGATCAATTACATACAAATGTATTTCAATACGCTTATTTAAAACTTGAATATTCAATAGGTATAGTTAATTAAATTGGACTGAAAACTAAATGTCAACTACATAGTTTCTGGAATGTTCATATTAAGCACACGTTTATGCTTTCCTATAGTAGTTGTATTTAAGCGAATATAATAATTTGTAATTATTATGTATAAGTAGTTAAAAGAAAAGGAGCTTTTAAAAAAATAAAATTAAAGTTATTTTATATGTTAAAATGTTAAATATAGGTATAGGTTTATGTATTATAAGAGTTTAGATTGCTAGTTTGCGTGCTTGATTGTATATAGGTAGTACCTATGTGATATTTCAATGATATACTAAATTAAAAGGCGAATTCATTATTCATATTATTGTTTGTAATTATATACTTTGACTCGTGTAATTTTATTCAAAGGTTTCAATAATTATAGTGCTGCGGAAAATTTCGAAAATATAGGTGGTTAACATAAATAAAATATATTATTATTTCAATATAGATGGTCTAATATGAATATGAGTTGTGACGTATAATAGCAATAGTTTGCAGTAAGACACCTAATTTGATTTTCAAAATATTTCAGTTATCAACGACAAGAGCTCTCGAGGGGGAAAGTGAATAATATTGCATTAGTGCGCTTAAAACTGTTTTAAAAGACAAACGTCAAACAACACTGTCATTTATCAGTTTCGCCAAAAGCTGTTTCAAAACAAAGTTTTCTCTGTAACTACGATGGTGGCAGTGGCGGTGGTAGTGGTTTCATTACTATTTAGAAGGGTACCGGCTGACGGACTGTTTGCCGCAAATGCCGTTTATAGCATTTCGGTTGTTTGCCGCCAACTAAGCTTTCCACCTCCTGCTCCTTCAGCGATGAGCTGCTTTTGCAGAATCGTTCTTCACTACACAAAAACCGTTTAAATCCAACAAAATGATCGTACCCTCGGGCTCTGGCCAAATATTGTCCCGAGTTTACAGGGAATTTACGAGTTGTAGTAGGTCTGGGTCAAAATTAGATTGGTTTTTCCACTCGTGACATTAAGGTTTTATAATACACTGTGTACTATGTTGTTGAGTGCTTGTACTTCAAAAACCGAAGTAGTTATAAATTAATATCATTACGTTACATATTTTGTGCTTGTGCAGATAAGCATTCAATATTTTTTTTTCCTTTTGAAAGAGTTGTGAACTATTGATATAAAAAAAATGTTCGCCATAACTCGAATTTATGTCCAAATCATTTGAACGGTAATTCAATAATACTCATTCGAGACAGTTCAAACATAATAATCTAATAAGACGAAAATACAACATATTTCGTATTCTATTGTGTACTACTTACTTATTTTAATTCACAGTGAAAATCGAAGCGAATATTTTCAAAAATAAATTCGATTTTGCTATTTTATTTCTGCAGTCAACGTTGCGTATTATTATTGTCGTGCGATTGATATCTCATCGTCTACCAGTTTATCTCACACGGTTCATTACACATCACATGCCGATCATTTATAAACTTATATAATCTATTCCTGCCCGTTCGTTATTGCTTGCTCGCACATGTTATACAATAGTGGCTATTCGTTTATGGATATATCGTTTCTGCTGTCATATACAAAGTCTGCAGAATTATGTTATATATTTATCACGACGCGTACAGCTATTACGCACCACAGAGTTTTGCGCAAAGTTCGAACACGTGGCTTTAAAAATTGTGCAAAATTAAAACTATATTTTACCTACCTACGAAGATGAAATATCATCAACATCAAATGTTATGTGTTTATTCCCGTACCTACACAGTGGCCTAGGTGGCAGGTGGGTTTTTTTGGTGTTGAGACGCCCCCCCCCCCCCCGCGCCACCCATAGGTCGTATTTATTTTATGCAAAAAGTATAGATATTTTATTATTATAATGAACGCCTCGAACGTAATATGTTACTATATATTATGCCATTATGGTACTATATCATAGATTAATATGACTACAAAGAAGAGTGTGTGAACCTACCCCCAAGATATATTTAAATTTAAACTTAAAACAACCAGTTAAAAAAATTCTGTTTAAACGCCTGTACTTGCAATAATACCATTGGAAATGTCGAGGGTAGTGTCCGGAACCGGAACTGGCGAAACACCATCATATTATAATTGTGTATTTTAAAAACGCTTAATAGTACCTATCTATATAATAATTATATTATTTTGTAACATATCACGTACGCGCGGTGACAGTGGACACCAGGGGCGGATTGGCGAATTTTTTCGGCCCGGTAAATATGGATCAAACCGGCCATGCACCGCAAATGTAACCCCCCACCAAAAAAAAAAATTTTCCGTGTCTGTTTTTCGAATTCTATACAACTCCCGCGTGTAAAACAATTTCTATTTTACATTTAATAGTATATTATAATAATACCTATATTGTCCAAGTGATCTAATTTAAATTGAATTGTGCACGAAATAAATCGAACGAGTGTCATGACGTCAAAAATTAAACCAAAGAATTCGTTAGTTTTTTGTTGTTTTTTCGAATATAATAACATGTGCAGGTAATATTGTTATAAGATGAAATACGGTATAAATAGGCGTTTAGCTATATATACATTTTTTAGATTCTGAGTGAAACGATGAATGTATTGATTTTACAATGATGTGTGTTTTTTTTTAATTTTTTAATTTTTTTTAATTTTTTTTTTTATTTTTGTGTCTGTCATCACATTTTAGGACAGTAAAAGTGCTTGGATTTTCTTCATCAATAGCTTTTCTGATAGGAAAGTGAATCTAGTTGGTACTTTGGGGGGTCAAAAGTATAAATTTCCCAGTAGTTTTCACAAGCGCCGGGAAAAACAACATAAAAATTAAGGAAAAACGGGAATTTTTACGCAAAATTGGTTTTCCAAAAAATCGATTTTGGTTTTTGGTGTAACTCTGAAACAAATGAACGTATATACATGAAATTTTCACTGGTTGTTTATATTTGCATTTTCTATACACGATAACATTTTCAAAATATTTTGATTTATTTTGAACTGTTTAGGGACATTTTCATTTTCCATTTTTTTTTAGTTTTTTTTCTAAAAATATCAATAAAATTTTATTTGTTGGTTGCGAAAGCTTGAAAATTTAATAGAAGGCTCCTACTATATTGTTTCAAAGGCAGATGAAAAATATTAAAAATCCTTAGTCACAATTTTTTTTTATAATCATTTAAAGTTCAAAAATTGACAAAATATGGAAAAATCACGAAAATTAGCAAATTATAAAAATTTTTCTTTTTAAATCTAAGATTTGAAAATTAAACACAAGATTCCTTATAAGATTATCTACCTTTATCAAAAGAAAAATGTCTATAAGAAAGTCAAATTAAATTTTTATGAGCGTTTGAAATTCAAATTTTTACAACATTGAATATTCACTCGATTTCCCATGTAGCGATTTCCTTATTTTGTTGTAATTCAAAAACAAATAACTGTAGATACATGGAAATTTCACTGAATGTTTATATTAGCATTTCCTATACACCATACAATTTTGAAAATATTTTGACTCTTTTTGAGCTGTTTATGGACATTTACAGCTTTCAATTTTTTTTAGTTTTTTTTTCTATAAATATCAATAAAGTTTTATCTATTGGGCAAAAAAGTGTAAAAATTTAATACAAGGCTCCTGATATATTGTTACAATAGCAGTTGAAAAATATTAAAAATACATAGGCACAGTTTTTTTTTATAAGCATTTAAAGATCAAATTTTAACAAAATTTATCAAAATCTCGAAAATTATCAATCATTGAAATTAATAAATTATAAAATGTTCAGTTTTTAAAGCTAAGGATTGCAAATTTAAAACAAAGGTTCTCATAAATAGTTCATACTGTAACCAAAAAATCTAAAAAATATATGAACACAGTTATTTTTTACAGACATTTTAAATTCAAATTTGGACGAAATTACATATTAAAAAACCTAGAATAACTATTTTAGTTATTTTGTTGTGATTGAATAATATTATTCGTGGGTACTTGAAACTTCTAAAGTGTACTATTATATATCTATGATAGTATCACGGTTTTTGTTGATATATAACGCGTTATAAGTACCTAATGGACATTGTGATATGATTAATTTGGAATTTATTATAAGTATCTATTATAGGTCAATTTTTTGTTTAATACCATAGATATGTATATAATATGTCTTATACATAGACTGACATACCGTCTCCGCTCAGAATCGTTTTTCTTATACAATGATATTATATCGTTGAATTCAAATTTAATATCATCCATTATACAGTGACCCACTTGTAACCTACTGTACATCAGAGCGACACCCACTTGCCCACCTTTTTTAATATGTGACCCATTCGAACAGCATTACACTATTATGGGGCATAGTATAATATTATGTTGAATAATTCATAATGTTGTGAAATGCATTTTATAAGCGGTTTCAATAAATTATTGTATTAAATTAAGCCCGGGAAATATGGATCAAACCGGCCCTGCACCGCAAATGTAACCTCCCCCCCAAAAAAAATTTCATCATTTTACTCAAATTTCAAAATTTGTTTAGTTTCACCCATAAATTAGTAAAATATATAATAGGTACCTATAATTAAAGTTATAACAGTTTAGGGTTAGTCAGATAAGGTTAACCTGTTCAGACTGTTCTAACTCGAACTTGAAGTTTGATCTTATTACATTTTAGATTCTGAGCGAAGTGATGAATGTATTGATTTTACAATGATGTGTTTTTTTTAATTTTTAATTTTAATTTAATTTTTTATTTTTGTGTCTGTCATCAAATATCAGGACAGTAAAGATAGTAAATACTTAGATTTTCTTCAACTAGATTCACTTTTCTGATAGGAAAGTTAATCTAGTTGGTACTTTGGGGGGTCAAAAATAAAAATGTCCAGGTAGTTTTCAGAAGTGCGTGAAAAACAAAAGAAAAATTAAGTGAATCGGGGAAAATTTGTTTTCGAGAATATCGATTTTGGTTTTTGAAGCAACTCCAAAATAAATATGACTGTAGGAACACGAAATTTTGACTGAATGTTTATATATTAGCATTTTCTATACACCATAACATTTTGACTTACTTTGAGCTTTTTACGGACATTTTCAGTTTTTTTTTCTATAAATATCAATAAAATTTTAATTGTTGGTTAAAAAGCTTGAAAATTTAATAAAAAGCTACTAGTATATTGTTTCATATGCAGATGAAAAAAATTAAAAATCCAGTCACAATTTTTTTCTATAAGCATTTAAAGTTCAAATATTGACAAAATACGTAAAAATTACGAAAGTTTGCAAATTATTTTGAGTTATAAATTCGTAAAAAAATTTTAAAACACATTTTTAATACAAAATTCCTCATTGTTTGTCTACCTTTATCAAAAAAAAAATGTCAACAAGAAAGTCAGATTAAATTTTTATGACCGTTAGAAATTCAAATTTTTACAACATTTGATATTCACTCGATTTCTCATGTAATGATTTTCTTATTTTGTTGTGATTAAAAAACGAATGACTGTAGAATGTAGATACTAGAACATTTCACTGAATATTTATATCAGCATTTTGTATACACCATACAATTTTGAAAATAATTATCTCTTTTTGATGTTTTAACGGACCATTTCAAATTTTAAATCCAATAAAATTGTATTTGTTGGGCCAAAAAGCCTGAAAATTTAATACAAGGCTCCTGATATATTGTTGATATCAGGTGAAAAATATTGAATATACATAGCCATACATTTTTTTTTATAAGCAATTAAAGCTCTAATTTTGACAAGATTTATCAAAATTTAATAATTATTTTGTTGTTAAAAATTTATAAAATGTTCAACATGTATAGCTATAAGGATTGAAAATTTAAAACAATTTTCCAAGTAAATAGGTTCCATTAACCGTTTTTTCTTTTTTTCTTGTACCTTTTCAGCGCCACCCTTCTTTTGTTTTTCACCAGCATCACACATAATTTAAATAGCACAGTTCAATTGAATTTGTACACTAAACACACTTCTGTAAGTACAGTAACTCGTTTGTGTAAAAAGTTCAAAATCAAAAAAAAAAATTCAAATAATGATAAGATAAGGTTATCAATGTTATCACGCAACTAAATTCTACCATAGAGTATAAAATATAAATACTAAAATACCAATACCACAGATTTCTAAATAATACATTAGAATGAATTGGAGGGATAATAGTGTAAATACCAAAATACCTACTATGAATTGCAATAGTTTAAGATATTAAAAATAATACCTTCGTAGGTATTTGATTTTTAATATATTTTATGCTTAATTTATAAAAATATAATTTTTTTTGTAATTATATTGTAATAATTATAGCGGCCCTGCCGGCCGTCACAAGAACCGGCCCATCGGGAAGGTTCCCGATTTCCCGATAGGCCAATCCGCCCCTGGTGGACACTGAACAGCATAATGCAAAATATATTGACAACGACAGTTTATGGATAAAGTCAGCCGGGGATGGCGTCCTGGCGAATACATTATAATTTATAATATTCTATGGAATTTATGATTTAAGCGTCAGAGATATAAAAAAAATAACCTATAGGTACCTACGCCTTTTGCACCAATATAAAATTATATCTATAAAAATAATATGAATATTAAGTATAAAATCAATGATAATATAGGTATGTAAAAGTAAAAATTCATATTACTACGTGTCGTTACCATGTCCTACATCATTTTTTTTTTTAATATTTTACTACCAAGTATAGCTACTACCATGAATAATAAATATAAAGTAAGAAATAATTACTAAAAATAATATTAACTCATTTGCTTTTACATATATTAATAAACTTCTAAATCATTAATATTGTTGATTAGGACTGTATTTTTGGACTAGAGTACGATCCAGCGATAAGTACATTTAATATTTTAATATCCACAGGAATCTTACCCAGGTAAAAAACAAAGGTAAATACTTGAGGAGCGTCTAAACACAGGAATGGTGCAATGATTGTACGCATGCGCGCGTGAACAAATAATTCAACAATGATTGTACGGTACTGCCTTATCAGTTATCAAAATATTAAAAAATTACATAATATCAAAGAACAAACTAATAGTTAGTAGTCATTAACAATTATTGTTACAAGGCACAAGCTTAGAATAATTAAAAACACAAAGTAGGTATATACAAGAATAATAATTAATAATTTGTACATCAATAGTTAGTAGAATGAATGAAATAAAAAATCTAATGTTCTTTAAAATATGAATGTTCAATATCTTGTTCTTTTAAGACATTCAACTTCTTATTTAAAAACAAATCACTTAAATCTCGGGTTTCAAGTCTGGAAGGTTTTGTCAAATCATTTTCGATTTTTCGTCTTTTATTTTTAGTTGAGTAAAAGTTGGTTTGTGTTATTATTTTTTTATTTGGAGGATCACTGTTGGTCTTAATGAAAACTTTGTTGAGAATCCAATTTGACAAATTTCACAATTAAAATTCATTTTATGAAAATTAAAAAAAAAAAATGTTTAAAAGAGTTTAATTGGACTAGGACTGGTTGGCTAGTTTTAAATTAGTCGTATATTTTTATTTTTATTCTATGATAGCCATTCCTTTTATGATAAAAAAAACCCCTCAAATTATTATTTATAAACTTTTAACTATTAACTTAATAACATGTAATGAGATTACATTGTACAAATTTTAATTTCCCGCTCTTATTACCTATGTTATATAACTGATAATAAAATACCGGTTATCACACCATGCGTACAATCATTTTTGAATTATTTGTTCACGCGCGCATGCGTACAATCATTGCACCATTCCTGTGTTTAGACGCTCCTAATACTTGGGGTTTTGGTACTTTTATACGATACTAACTATTTAATATATTATTTTATCGCCTTCTTATCACGTTTTGGCGCTCATTATTAAAAAAAAAAAAAGAAAAACGTGCATGATAAAATCTGAGGCTTCGTTTATAAATTTGAAACCCACCATCTGCACTTAAGGTAGTTGCATCGCTGAAAGATACACGGTCACGAGTTACGGCGCAGTAAACATGTAGGTATATGAAATAATACGTGACCGCCGTCGACGCGTTGATTACGTATTCGCTACTAGTATACACGTATTATAGGTCCTATATGATGCAGCTAAGCTATAGCGTATTAAACGTAAATGTAGTATACATACGAGCTATATACAGGGTGATTATTTGAAAGGTAAGCACACATTATATTTTAAAACGAGATAAACTTTTTTTTGAAATAAATTACGTTTTTGGACAATATAATAAAATTGCAACCTTAAAAAGGCGGTATTAAAAATTTTTCCATCCATGACGGATACTAAAAAATTAATTCCTCCTTTCTTGAAATTTTTTTTTATTAGTAGAGTATATTATTTTAGTATTTCACAATTATTGGTACCTATCAAATTACTTTTTTTGTGCTATTAGCAGTGTAATACCATAGGATTCATATGGGTAATATTGATGTACGCCATATTGTATCTCACGATTTTCAAAAAATTAAATAAATATTTTTTCGATAGGTTGTAGATATCTTGTACATACGAAAAAACTAAAAAATAAGATGAAAATAGTAAGTATTAAATAACATGTATTTAGGAGTGCGATCAATGGGACATTTTACTACCCTAATATGTTTGTTGATACCTACACTTTCTACTTTATATATACATAATATGTCAAACATATTATTATATATTTGATTTATTTAATGGTAAACTACGCCCATGGTCTGAAGCAGATTAGGTGCCAACTTTACTAAAACTATCGATGTAGGCACCTATATAAAACATAAAGGCACGTGAATAGTTAAATTGAATAGTTTTTTTATGTAATTAATTGTATTGTTTAAAGTTTATTGAAAAGGGAATTGTGGCAATGTCAGATACTCAGATTTATATGTCATTCTCATATTATAAAGGTACAACCTTAAATAATATTTTTTTAAAAACATTTTCAAAAACGTTATAATAGGTATAGTTATTAAGTTATCACCCTGTATAGTGAATAAATTAGATACAGATACAGATAGATTGATACAATATAGCGCATTCAAACGAATTGTGTGCATCGCACCGGGCTCGGTCGAGAGGTGGTTATAGTCTGCCGGCGTCTTGTTAAAGTTTATATCGTAGACTCGAGTTGGGAATGCGCAAAACAAACGGCGAGGCGGGAGGCGGCGGTAAGGTAATGAAGTTTGCTCGGAGACGGTTTGTATATAATACATATTATATATTATAATATAACAATCAGTGAACTTTGACGAAACTTGCCACCGCGCGTAAATAAGTCAACGGTCGCCCGCGGATACCGCAATAATAATAATCATAATAATAGTGATAGTAATAATAATCATAATAATAATGTAATAATATATACGACGCTCGTCGTCGGCATGGCCGCGGAAGCAGCCGCCTGTTGAATTTTAAACGAAATATATTATAATATACCCTCTGCCCTTCCACTCTGCCTGACTACCGTGCAATATTATGTGGCGTATTATGGGTCTATGGACTTCGCGCGCGGTCGGTGTGCGTTCACACCCATAAAGTTGTGCATCAGGTACGTATAATAATATTATATATACACGACGATATCTGCCCGACTTATTACGTTTCGTTAATAGGTATGGAACGTGTCGCAAAGTACACCCACTACACAATATAAACGTCGTCCAACCGCTTACATACACACACACACACACACACTGCACATACGAGTGAAACGAGAAGACAACATTATAATATTGTTATAAGTATGCGAGGCAAATGCGGTACTTGTTTCAAAGTCATCATTCCGATCGTGGGTTTCGAAGAGGATAAAATATTTTGTAAGCACGATTATTATAATCGTATAATACACGGGAAGAGGAAATTGCTAGGCGTTTTCGATTGCCGATAGCGGGTTGCAGAAGCGAGGGTGCAGGTTTCTACATACTACTATGTATTATCATCTGTATTCTGCGCACCTCGCGAGGATGTCATTTCAAAATTATATTCTATGGATAATTCGAATAATGGTGTCGAGACTAAATAAAAGTATTATGTAATCACGGCTTCAATTATATAATGGATATCGTAATTAAAATTAAAACCATCATAAACCGCGCAAGTGTTCATTTCTATGCGAACGATTGGTTTTAAAATTTTAAATACTGATATTTTTCTTTCGTAAAACATTATAAATATAAAATAAGGCCAGGCCTACTCAATGTTATATAGGTAAGTAGTAATATATTACAAAAATTACTCTTCACACTTTCATCATAGGCGATTTCGCAAAAATCGAATAAATTCTTCTACCTATACCTACTACTGCAGGTCAACTAAACATAGGTACTTTGTATAACCAGGTATATAATATTGAAGTCTATAGAATAACAATGAAGTATCTTAAGAAATAATATTTTAGATTAGACTATAAGTAATAATATATTGGTTAGGAGTATAAGTAATAATCAATATTGAAACTAAAATTATTTGAAAAAAAAATTTAAGTTTGGGGTATAAGCAACATATTTTTTTGCTTAAAAGTTTAAACTTTAAAAGTATTGTTAAAAAAAAAAATACACGATAATATGTATGTAATTATAATTACAGTTGTAATATATATGTATATATGTACTAGCTGATCCCGTGCACTTTGTTTCCCCTTAAATGTACCATCTCTATATGACTCAAACTTTGTTCAATTCGTTATTTAATATTCGGTGTATGGTGTTCAAAATTTATATTAACTTTTTTGTTGCCAAAAAATTTGAAAAATTCTGATTCACAGCAGTATATTATCAAGTAGGCAATCTACCTGCGGTACATCGCGGACCCCGTGCTGTTCTTACGTAAATTATTATTTAACTCTAAAGTATCAAAGTTATACCAAGTATGTCACTGAACTCCTCCTAAACGGCTGGACTAATTGTGAATACCGAGTCTGTCGACCAATATTTCCTCCTCGTCCACGAAGACGTGGCATTATTGTTTTAAGTACGTAACTTATATGTGAGTATAATAAGCTCAATTATTACATAATTGCGATACATATAATATTAAAACACAGCGTACAAAAAATTAAATGCATTGAATGAATACACTGATTTCATGGCAACCAATAATTATTATTAAACAAAAATTTCCACCGTAAATCTCTAAATCCCCGTTTGAGCACATCCCCTGGTTTGACCTAGGAAGATGATTTGTGAATCTAAACAATCCGGGGCGTCACCCAAACTCATACGAAAAAATTCATTCAAATCGTTCCAACCATTTAGGAGGAGTTCACTCACAACACACGTACAGTAGAATTATACATATACAGATAATAGGTATGTCATATAATATTAAATATTCAAAGAGAAAAAGAGAAAATATCATCTGAATATTAATCTGATTATACGAATACCCCCCTATGATTTCAATTAGGCGGGGATAATTGAAATTATTATACAATATACGTCATAATATATTAAACCAAAATGGTTGGTATTTCAATTTGTGAATAATATAATAACATATTAAAAAGGTAATGGATTTTTAGCTAAATTAAACTTTTATTTTCTCATTAACATATTATCATATTATGATTTATACTTCCGTTTTTAATTATACTATCCGCGTTATTGTAATTTAAACAGAAAATATTATATTTTTTTATTTATTGACGTGTGTGACGCTATTGTTATTATTAATAATAATTTATCTGCCATTTAAATTGCACTCGTCACTACTCGTAATTATTTAACTAACAAACTAAAATCTACCATTTAAATGTATATGGACGTTTTTTAAACCATTAGAGTTCAATTTTAAATGATGAATCGATCATCAATTTTGATTCTATTATTTTCATTCGTGGGGATTTTCATGAGAAATATAATATATAGACTTACCTAGATTTTGGTGGCCAAAACAGAATACAGATCCGTCGGTTCCATGAATGACAGCATGTATGACGTCCATCAATGTAGCACTGCACACGTCCACCTGCCGAGTATAAATGTTTTTTTTAATTTTAAATCATTAAACATAATATTTCATTAAAACTATTCAAATTGTGTGGGTCAGTGAATAAACTTATTTGGCAATTCATTTTTTTTTTACTTTATTTTAAAAACAAACAATCCGCCATTTATTTATTACAATAAGCCTGTATGCAGAATATATATATTATGAAATGAAACATGAGAGGAGTAGCCCCCAATGACAACACTTTACTTGGGGATTAGACAATTCATACACTAAATGTCATACGTTAATGATTAAATCAAAAAGATTAATAGTTATGTGCAATAATTATGTGATTATATAAAACACTTTTTTAATTAACATCAATATTTATAGTTATGGTGTTCCAGTACCGACGTAGAGCGTACCTGCCTACATGTATATAAATTAAAAAACTTAAAGCTAAATCGAAATTAAAATTTAATTTGATATATTATGTTACTTTTTTATTGGTAATAAAAATATATCCAATTTATTGATCAGCACCGTTGAAAATAATGAATGTCAACATTGTCAGGGGTATTTAATCATCATAATCACTACAACCATATTATTAATATAATACCTATTATATAGGTACTAAGTAGGTAACAAAAAAAAGGTTCTGTTTAAAAAAAAAATTAAATAAGGGTTCCAGTAAACAAAAATAAAAAATTAGGAAAAGACGAGCATTGAAGTATATAATATGTATATATATATATAAATATAACGCGTATTCATAACATTATTAATGGCTTTCACTCTTCAACAAATATTTACTAAAAACTGAACGTTTATATGCAAACTCTTATAAGCGGTATTACGCAAACACGATGCGTCTATAATACGTATGGCCTTATAATATACATTATATAAATATGTGTATATACTGCCATAGAGCGAGTATAGTATTATACAATATATACCACCACGGAAATATCGCTTAAAACGATACTTAAGGGACGTGCAATTTTTCTCATGTCAAATCCAGTAGGTACATAATATATAAAATAACGCCAATATAACGGCTTACACATATATTATTATTATATACAGAGTACGCAATTTTATTGATGTAAAAAATATAACACGTCACCACTAAACATACGCCTATAGTACATAACGTATCGACTTCGTCTCTATTGTGTTATATATACGTCATGCTTTGTTCCTTGGTTTTAATAATTTCGTACCGAATTACATTACATATTAATAATAATATAATAATTAATTGGTTGATAGTTCTATAATACCTAGTTGCTACCTATTGTTATTCTGTTGTTTCGACAACTGATATTTTGTACTTGCTGCAGCGACCGAGTTGTAGGGTACGAGCGCGTACGAAAAATTATTTTTATGAATCGCACTGTGCTTCACTTAACGTTTAGAAATTAAATATTATAAATGGTCTTTACTCTTTTTACACAGTGCATTTTATAATATATTATATAACTACCTATTACTGTATAACTGTATGATAGGTACCTATACATTATATTTATATTGTATGACTGTGGTATGATTATTAAATGGTATTTATATTTAAACTGTATGACTGTGGTACCTATGATTATTAAATGATAGATAATACCTATTATAATTTCGATTTTTGTATTTATCTACCTATTACTAACTGTTAATTGTTTGTATTTCAATAGCATATTAAAGAATTTAGAGAATTATTCATCTGGTTGGTTTTACATATGGATGTAAAAGTCCAACTAGAAACTTACTAGGGTTAAAATCAAAGTTAACATGAAAATCGAATTTCTCATAAAAAAAAAAACAGAATAATGATTCCGTGATTACACGACATACAGGACAGCAGGTGTGTCAACATAATATTATTATGTGCACGTACACATAATAGGGCTCAATATACATCGTGCGTAGGTACCTCCTAAGTGAACGGACATGTACTCTTATTTACTGCCATGCTACTGGTAAAATCAGAAACTACATAAACCAACCTTTTTGGGGAAATTTAATTTTGTATTTTTGTTTTTTTTCCAAATTAATTAAAATTTCAAGTTTGTAAAAAAGTCGCCGAAGTAGAGGGAAAATTATGACATACATTTGAAAAAACTGTTTATTTTGATTTAAATAAATCGATTTGAAGTTATTGCTTTTCTTTCTAGCTCTATGCTAGTGCACATTGTTAGGATCATTAATATAATTTAGCATTGTTAATAAAAAACCCAAATAAATAATATATTTTTTTATGAATCTTTACTTGAATATTGTTTTATAAATCACTTAATGACAACGAAATTATTATCTATATTATATCATTAAATATTGCAAGACATACAACAACTGTTATGGTAGAATTTCTAGAAGAAAATGCAGTAAATCATTAAACGTTTTGAGTTCAACCATGAACGCAATAACGCATTAACTGTACTGTACATGCTGCTATTAGCCGTAAGAATTGCTTTTTACTGCAATTTCCTCTAGGAAATGTACGATTTCTGTAAATGTCATGACGTATATTTTATAATCAAATTTTTGACAGTACATATAATATTATGTCGTTTTTTTCTGTATTATTTTACTCTAGTTAAAATATTATAACCATGCAAAACGATTTAATCAACAATAATATTTCATTAAAACCTCATTTTTGATAATTTCGTAGTCACTTACTAGCTTTTCCTGCGGTAGCAGGGCCTGTTAGACAGATGCTGTGACTGTCGATCATATTATACGCAATATTCCTACCCATATATATATTATATATGTGGTGCCGTGGTGGTGCAGGTTTAGTGAGTGTGGTACACGGCCGCACGAAAGCAGAAACGGACGAAAAATATATAAAAACCACGCGTATACGAGATTAACTAAACCACTGGGGACCCCTTCCCCACTACTCATCACGGCACGCGAGTACCGTATACAGTGCAGCTAGTTGCCGAGTTAGTCCGCGTCAGCTTTGATAAATTATATCGTAGGTATACACATATAACATAGGTATCTCTGGTATATACCCGCATATACAGACAACGGCGGCGGGTCTTCCGTCGCGCTATTTTTACGTCGATCTCGCGCAGCATCTTTCGACGGGCGAGGGGCGAGCGAGTGCGCCCGACTCTGTCCTAGATAACCGTTTTGTCGCCGAGACGTTGTTTTTTTTTCACCCCAAATCTTTTTTTTCTTCTCCACCAAAGCAATTACACCACGCACGCGCGTCGAGGCGTGCCGATAGCGGCTTTATATAGTTCCGATCTATCTCTGCTGCCGCAGCACCAGCCCCACCAACTTGGCAAACGGATATCCGCCGTTAACAGCGGCTCGTTTATTTATTTTTTTTTATTAGAGCAGTGCCGATAGTAAACCGCCAGAAAATCCCGTACTCGCGCCCGTTTAAAACCCCCTCGTCGCCTGCACTATCCGCACTTATACTTTTTTTCACACAGGACCTATATGTGTGAATGTACCTATATATTTATGTATGTACTATTTCATATATATATATATATCCGAGCAGGAGCGAGTTGCAGAGATTTATGTCTGTTGTGCGAATTATACTGTCTCATGTTAACCCTCCACCCCACCCTACCTATCATATTTATATACCCTTCCCTGCACCGAAAACAGAATGCAGTTAAACGCGGCGGCGCATACACATATAACATTATATAATATTATATATACCTGCTGCAGCATCCGTTGAAATGGACCCCACCGCGTATACATACCTATACCAGCTAACATTATGTTCGTGCGCGTCTGTCGCCGCATTGCGCAAACACCAAGCTTTTGCGCGGATAATCGGTTAAATATATTTTTTATTTCCTATTGCCAAGCAGCTATATATATATAGCAACAATCTCATGTTTCGATACGTAATTTATTTGTATCATATTATTATTGGTATTATATATTGTTATGTGTCCCTTATTTGCTTGATATTAGGTATATATATAATTTATATATTGTTTTGCTGAAATAGCATCCCGCGATAATCAGTCAAGCATAAAAACAGAAAAAGTATTTTTTTTTTTTTTTGTGGGGGGGGTTCGAACAAAACAATTTATTTAAATATCAAAATCAAAACCATAACCTATCCAATTGTTGGTTTTTACACAGGTAAGTCTTAAAGTTAAAATTAATTGTATGGCTTAGGAACAAATCGTAGGTAATTACCCCATATCGTTAATTAATAATATTAAGGGCCAGTTGTACCATCTCTGATTAAAGTTAACCGAAGTTTATCGTCCGAATTTGGCCGGTTTTAAAATCTATTATCAGCTAATTAATACGTAATCGAAGTGACGAAGTGTAACCGTAGACGGTACAACTAGCCCTAAGTAAGTACATAATAATTAACAAGTGCTAGTTCTGTCTTCACAATATTGTAATCTTGTAATCATAGTATTTATATTACTGGGTTATTTTTTTTAAATATTTTATTTTAAAAATATAATATAATATTAATATATTCTTTGAATATATTCAGTTTAATTTGTTAAGATCTACTAACTCCGAATGATCCAAGTATCCATAGTAATAATAATTATGTGTACCTATACAACCCTATAGAATAATGACAAAAATATTGTAATAATATATTGGTATAATATGATAACGACTGGTATAATAAACGTGTCACGAAGAAAAGTGAATATCCTTAAATCTTTGTCGAGAATAATAATATTACGACGAGGGTTCAAATGTGTTCTACGCTGAACTCAATCGTAATTTATTCTAATATATTATATTCCAACGGTGTATATTTTAATATAAAACATTGCAATATCAAAAGCTATCCGAATATTCAGTCTCAGGGGGGATTCGATGCTGATATGATGATGATGATGATAAGAATAATAATGATTACGAGATACAACGCGCGTCTATTGTATTTTCAACTGCGCTTACAATAATAATATTATTATAACAAGTCGTATAACTTAATAATATATTATTGTATATTTCATTGTACCTAGTGGCGAGATTGATATTTTGTATATTACCTGCGAGTCTTCTTGCGTGAACAGTGCGTCGAACGCGAACATTTTGGGAGCGGCGACGCCCACGCGCCGACTACCGTCGCTGGCCGGAGGTGCGTTCGGATCAATTAGCGTCAGTTGTCTGTGCTTCTTGTCCACCGACATGAAGTTGTTACCAGGTTCGGCCGTCGCCGCTGGTTGTTCGTCGGCCCCTTTGGTAACTCTCAAAATCACTTTGACCTGGAAAACGATAAAATAAAAAATGAAACTCTCATATTATCATTATATTATAAACTCTGACTTCGAAAAACGGGTATAAAATAGTTAACAAAATTTATATAGCACAGGAACGGTTTTGTGACGGGTACGCGAGTATATGGGAGTTTTTCCGCTAAAGAACTTGCAAGGTATATTCCGGCCCATTATATCATATACAAACGGTGAACGTGATTCGACAAGAAAAGCGCTTTTAATTCTACGTCAACGAGAGCGACAATAATAATCCGGATTAAGTACGTCAATTATATAGGTAGGTGCGCGTTTAATGGCGAGGGGGACGATGCCGAAAAACAACACTGCGTGAACACCTATATATATATATACTGAGTGTGTCTACGAGTGAACTTTACCATGTTATATACTCATAGTATATTATGCTGGTGACCAAAATCACAAAAGATCACATAAATTATTATAATGCTATTATTATACCTGATGTATTAACTATTTACTGTATAGACTATATACTGTCAATCAATTAAAATCATATTTTACCAGTCGAAAATACAAACTTTATAACAGTGTTACTATATTGTGCTTGGAAAACGTGCCATTTAAATTTCTTCACAATTATGATATTATAAGTTTAAAATAAATCATAGTAATATTGAAGTAATTTATAGTGCATATATATTATATAAACATCATTAAACAATAGTTAGAATAAATAATATGATTTGTGATATTTAATAAAATTAATAAAATCCTAAAGGCTAAAATTATAAATTCGTCGATAAAATAGGTGATGGGGTTTTTCGAAAAAAAAATTATTCAAAATATTCTTTTTCAATTTTCAGTTGTTAATATTAAACTTTCCTAATCGTATTTAATACTCTTATAAAACCACTTATCTCATTTATTTGACCACTGTCATTGAACAAAATACCAACTATACCATTAAACAAACTCTTCTTAATAGAATATCAAATTAAACCAAGTTAAGTTAACACACCGAACAAATTATTCCTATGGAACCGCTCATTAAAAAACATAACATATTTACATGTATAATATAATAGTAGGTGTTGTTGATGAACGGTTTCCCCATCGTTCAACCCATATAAATATGTATCATTATTTTGAATCACATTCACTTATAATTCTATTTTGTAGAGATTGTATATAAAGTTTTATGGAATAAAAAAAAATATATTTAACCAAACAATGAATAAAAGAAAATAATAAAACACTATCAAAAACGTAATACAGTGAAACCTCTAAATACCGGACACTTTCGGTTACCAACATGTTTTACACTATTCAGAGGGTTCAGTTAGTAGAAATTTTGTAGTGTGTTCCCGAAAAAACATCCACTATTTGGAGGTGTCCGCTATTTAGATGTGTTCGTTAAGGGACAAATACATTTCACTGTAATACGTCACAATATATCAATGTCGATATCAACAATATTATTCAGTTATTGTCCACCGACTATATTGCTGTACACTTATACCTGTAATTAATAATGTTATATTTTATAACATTGAATGAATTGGGTTTCCTATGTATATTTTATGATATAATATATTTCTGTACGAAAATCCACTAACATGTTTTATATTAAAAATTATAATTTAATCAGAAAAATAAAATACAAGTAAGTTTCTTATTACCTTTATACGCAATACCAATATACCGCCTTACAAATCCTACTACGTATAGGTACCTACGAATATATTATACAACATTATTATCTCAAGTATAGGTATAATAGGTATATTGGTACTATACAATATTATCCACGTATGTACCTAACTGCATCTAATAATAATAATAATAATAATAAAATATGGCCACCACAATCGTCGTTATCATAATAATATTATTATTAATTAGCGTTTTTAGTCGACAGTGTCGTTCTATATATTCCGTGCGGTGAACCAGATATTTTGTCTTCCAGATGGCACACGCTCGTTTCTTCGCCGTTTAATTAATGCGCGGGCAAACGTATATAAATTAAATAAAGGACTGAATATTATTATATATTATATTGCGGAAGTTGGACCGGTGCAACTGAAAACTAACTCGTTCGATTTCGCTCAATACGCACTGTTTAATACCAAATATTATTGTAATTAATGGTATTGCTATGATGTACAGTGTTGTAGTACACACACACAGCAGTACATATTAAGATTTCGGTATTCGGTTTGACAACCGAAAAGCGTGAACATTATTTTTCATTTTACACGACACTTTAAAAATGTCCTCTCCCAAGTGCAGTCGCGTCCGTCGACAGCGCATTACATTAACATACGTAACGCCTCCTTCCACCCCTTCTCAAAATTTGATCGATTCCGGTGCTTCTGGGTTTTCTTCGAAAGTACATACTTTCCATTCCAGAGCATAAGTAGTAAGTGAAATTAAGACGTTACTATTATTATTATCATCATCATCGTGCGCGTATTACAATATGTTGGTTGAAATTAATATTTTTAAAACGGTTTTCAACAGTCGATATATTTATATTGTGAGGAAATAAAACTGTTGGGCGTGTAAATTTGTTCACACCCAATTTAATTCAACCTCCGAACCACATACATAATATAATAACAACATTTATTTAGACGTCTCCGTCCCTGTTGGCAATAGTGCACCTCGACTATATATATATATACGCGTTTTATACGTTTCCATTAGAGCGCCACTGCACCACAGCGCCATTGGTCTAATCAAATTTTGTTTTCAATACGTCTTCACCTCCGAGCGTATTTTTATAGACTTATTTCTTGGACGTGAAAATAATATAAGAGAGACTCCAAGATATTCGATTGTTATGCAGCCTAACTGCCTTTCACATTAAATGGAATAAAATGTGTACAAAATAGTATATTATACCGATCGTAATAGTTATATAATAATATATAGGTATAATAGCCGTACTATCGTTTGACATTTAAGGTTCACCTCTAATAATTACTCACATAATAATAACAAATTATACAATATTATAATACCGAATAATTCATATTATATTATACGTTTGAAAGCATTTCCATTATGTTAAAACGCGGAACACAACGAACTTATTTCGAATGAATAATTATTTTATATTTTCGACAGCACATTATATTCATAGATAGTGCCAACAATGTTCGCCCAACATATTATAATAATTTAAGTTGGCCAATAATAAATCGATTGCGGTAAATGTTCATATATAGGCACCTACGCTGTTTAAAGATAAAACAAGATTTCACATTATTCGATTGTCCCTCCAACTTTTATAAGACTTTGCCGGAAACAAAAGCACATCAACGCCGTCGTGTGTGTATTGTACTTGTGCAGAGTAATTTTTAAAACGGACATTGTTCAATTTTCTCAGGCCTATACAGTGATGCGGACGCGTTTTAACAGAATCTCCTAAGTATTTCGATCCTTATTTGATTTCACGAAATGAAGGGAAAAGTTTTCGCGAGCAAAATTTCTGGGCACTTCTTCAAGTTCTTTTCTAGTTTAAAGCACATGTCGGCAACGAGCGCATCGTAATGCGCGATAATGCGATTTTAGTTTATGTATTTCGCCAAATTGAATTTTCAGTGAAGCACCAATATTATATTACACGATATACCTACCGTACATAAACATAATATAATACTATATAAACGTGCAATATGCAAATCGACTTGAAAAATTATCCAAATTGTATGTGCGTAAGTACCCCCATACATAAAACCATACCTATATTATAATATAATATTCTGAAGTCTAATCAACTGAAGTCTGGACTCTGGAAGTACATCAAACTATATAGAGCAATACAGTTATCTATATACCGAGTTTTTCAACAACAAAAATATATCCATGGCTATAATTTAGAACAAGGATTTTAACTAGGTTGAGTCATCGTTGACAAAATAAACATCACAAATAATTATTATAAAATTAAATATAACAACGAATTTGTATTGGAATAGCAATGTCAAATAGCCAATAATTAAAATATCGCACTTGATTAAATTGAGAATTTTGAATTATATAATTATTCAAAAATTAATCACATAATATAATATCTAAAAAATATAATATAAAATAAAATAAAATATAATAAAAAATATAATATCTAAAAACTATCAACACTTTTATGTAGAGCTTAAAGTCTTAAGTTGAAACCACGGTTTCATTGTTAATTTTAATTAATATAATATTAATAAGATATTGCACCTTAAATGCTAGAAGTCAGGGTATAGGGATGAGACTTATTTTATTTTGGTACCATGGTTCATAAAATTTAAAAGTACAAGTTGATAGTTATTATATCGAGATAAAATTATTTGTACAACTACAGTAATATGATAAAACATCAAACAACGTGCGAAAATAATCTATTCAAAGAGTAATATAATATAAATAGGCAATTTCTAATAATATTGTATATTATTATTGTTTAATCGTCACTGAGAATTTAAAATTAGTTTAACGTTTTTCGTCAAAAAAAACACTTTCGTTTTATTTTAATCAAGTTTGCCGCCATCACGGTGTAATAATTCCTAATTTGAGGACCGGGTTACACTTGGGTATATACATAATATAATATGTATATATAAATCGACACTGCACCTCAGTCGTATAATACCAAGCATGGTATATAAACCACCCCCGGCGCGAAGACGTTAAATAAAATGGATTCGCTATTGAAAATCGAATATCGTCGACGTGCGTAAGATAAAGTTCATCGTGTCGGTCGGCTGTAAAAATAAAAAAAAAAATAATAACAAGACGAGTTGCACCGCGGTGGCTGTATATACGATAAATAACATAGACCGAAGTGTTTACAGTCTGCCGGAGATACGAGTTTATATAGGACGATAATAATATAACATACACTTTATGAATATCGAGTAGTATTATTTTTTCCACCCTCCCCTCTCACGCGTCTCTTTGTCAAATCTTTTTGATAGGTTTTTCTTCTCTTTCTCGCTTTGTGTAAATCGCGGTATTGTTACCCCCAGTGGTGGATACGACTGCAGCAATAATACCTCGCTCGGGTTAGGACGTACATAACCTTTCCTATTTTTTATTTCTCTCTTTTTTTATTATTATACCCACTCTACTTAGGCCGCGGCTACAATATTATATTCTACTAGCTACTACTACTTTTTCTTTATGTACCGGACTACGACCAATATATTATTATAAGGATTCTACGCTTGTCAAGGGAGTGGGGGGGACGGGGTAGTGATTTTTACGATATGGTATTATTATTATATTTACTACGCAAAGTGTACCTACGAAAACGCGTCTACTAGGTTATTATACCAGGGTATACACAGAACGTATATTTTGTATTGTATATATTATACTATTATTGTGGGGAAATAAGTCGCGTCGTAGGGCGTGTGCACCGTGGAAATGCACAATAATATAGGCCCGCCACCGCCTGCACGCTGTATAGTTGTCACGCGATGCTTTCACCCGCTTTTACCCAATGCAGCGCCACAACACTGGATACGCCGTATTATAATATACCTATGCCGTCCAAGACAACTCTCGGAGGCGCCCCTGCCCCCTACCCTACACTTCCGACATGCCAACGGAATCCCATTACGATATTGTGTTACGGCAGGGGAAAAAAAAGAAAACAAGTAAATAAAAAAATATGATAATAATGTAATTTTAATAACAACATCGCGAGTGCACATTTTCGTTTTTTCGGTAATTAGTGCGCGAGCGAGTTTCTCGTCTATACGTGTGACGCTATGATAATAAGTAATAACAATATTATTATTTTTCAACACGGGAAGGTACCTATATAATAAAAGCTGTACACTGGTAAATGACGGACGGCCGAGCTGCCGTATTATCATATATATATATATGCTACGTGGTGTGTTTTTATTTCATCAAACATACAAACACGAATATGGGTATAATATATTTGTGCGTCTGTGTGTGGGTGAGTGGGTGTGTAGCGTGTACCAGCTATTATGAATATTCGTCTGCTTATTTCATATTACGATCGAGCGTAATAATTATAATAATACGTTTATATATATATGTGTATTGCTCGATTGCTGTACACAATACTACAATAATAAGTGACTCGCCCGTTTTGCACAGAACAAAACCCGGCTTACTTGCTTGTATATATATATATAAACGCCAAACGAAACACGACGGAGCGAGGAAGTCTTTTCGTCCTAGTGTTTTATAGTATTTTAATGAGCTCAACTGTATACAATAGAATGTACAGGGTGTTACTCACCCCCATTTTTAAATTTATTACCTAATGAATTCGTTCGAATTCTGATTTTTGGAATTTTTAATTATACTTAAATAGTATACCGTATATTTATGAACGAGAGTGTCCTGCGGAGAAATAAAACTTCTGTTTTTCAAATGAAATACCCACTTTCTACATTAAATTAATTTTATGTAACAAAATCAAAATTTGAAAGATTAATTTTTGAGTTGTTTATCTTTACTGTATAACAAATATAATAATATCGTATGATATAATAGGTAGGTACATGATAATGGAATTGGTAGATATGGGAGGTATGGTCTATATATTAATCTATCAACATTTATAATTGGTAAAAATGGTCCAATATTACAATAAATACAGCTACATCAGTTGATTTATATTTCTGTAAAACTATTTTTAAGGATTATTAACATTTTAATAGGTAACTGAAAAAAAGTCGTTCTAATTTTTAACTCGGTGCATCAACGATTTAAAAAAAATTATCCACTGAATAATTTAGAGTAAAAAAGGAGGTTCTAATTTTAAAAATAACAGTTTATATCGTTTTAGAATACTCCTTAAGTATCACTGCTAAAAAATCAATAATTTGAAAATATGGTGTTTAAGTATATTTAAAAATTTGAAAATCAGAATTTGAATAAATTCATTATACAATAAACAAAAACAAGAGTGAGCATTCTTGTTGAATCACCCTATATATTTATTAATATATATAATATTATACCATATTATTGTACTGCAGATTTTAATTTTCGTTTTCTCCCGATATAAATTATATTCTTTTCTTGACATGTCATTATTCCTGAGGACTTTTCTTCTCTTTTTTTTTCATACAAAAACTAACTTACTATGTACAAATAAAAACAAAACTTATTAACAATAAGCACGGCTTTTTAATGCATCGCCTAGATAATATATCATTATATTTCGTTCTGGATTATGTTAATCATCATTCATCAGTATGTAGGTACTTATTTTATACATTAGCCGGGGCGTAATTAATAAAACCGTTAATTATTTTAATAATTTATAATTCTCTAATAGTAAAACACGCGTACGTGTACGTTACGATAGTATAATACGTGATGACACTGATGTGCAATGCAGCAGCTATATTATTATATATACATAACATATTGACAATAATAATTAATTCATTAGGCGCGACTGCGATGTGTACATCCACCCGAAATTTACATTAGTTTAAACTTTGGAAACAACTGAATTAATCAATAAATTATAATAATAACCATATAAATGGACGCCTGCGACTTCACCTCTACGCCCTCGCAGGGTATACACACACACTATATATATTGTAACGCCGCAGCGGCGCAGTTAAATCCGGGGTCCAAAAATCGTATATGATCGCCGTCGAACGAGATAAAATAAGAGTTACGTTTTAATACATATAATATTGTACGCATATAATAGTACTCGTGCAGTGTGTAATGACAGTAATAATAACGAGAATATAAAAGCGATAAAACCGACGGCGGATCGTTAGATGGCTTAGGGCGGAGGCCGTCCGTTGACATTAAATAACGCGAGAGTCGTCGTCGTCGTCGTATATATACACACTAATAAGTACAGCCTTAGGAGATAAGTTCGGCGGATACTATGTACGCGTTTCGTCCGCGATTTCCATCTCCTCGTCCGATCGGCCGCTTAGAGTGGCTTATATATTAGAGAGGACACATTTCAGTCGATGAGTGTTTCGCCTGGTGCAGTTTTCACCGAAGAAAACACCGTCACGCGCGATAGGAGTAATATCATGTTATAGATATAAGATAGAGCTTATTTTGTATTATATCCTACGCACAATATCTCGTGTATAGATAGTGAGTGTAGTAACATGCTGGTAGACAAAGATACAATAATAACAATTAACAAAAAGATCAATAAAGTGTAATACTGTAAATAGATTCAATATCAATAATATATTGGTGTATAGCTCATACACGTTTGCACGTCTTTTTTGTGCTAAATGGTGGTAATAAAAATAGTACCTATAGGATGTTAAACAGACGAAGTAAACCCCAGACATATTTGTTCTGTTGACCACCCAATGTATTTAAAACAACAAGCTTCATAGTAATAAGTATAATTCCATATTATAGTATAATTGTTATTAAGAAGTATTTTATTTTTTTTTTTGTACAAGTATAATATGCATAGTGCATTCCTATATAGAATAACACAGGCGTACAAACGTACAATCAGGTGTGGAATCAGAGACCCCCCTCTAGCCAAAGTGGTTTAGCCCCACCCCAACCTCCACTATCTTTGGAAATTGTATATAATATTATTATGTCTTTATTGATATAATACCTAAATAGTTCATACGTCTAAAATCCATAAATTAAAATATAAATAAAATTGTAATAAAATCTTATCTATAATGTTATCTAGGTATATTATAATATATTTTGTACCCACTAAAATTATAATTGTATTTTTTCTAAAAACAATTTAGCCACCATCTCAGATTTCTAGATTCCCGCCTGCATATTATAATACACACATAATATTTATAAGAACCGACGATTTAGGAGTTAAAAGCTCCCAGATAAACGCTTAGAGTTAGTGGTACCTATATATACCTATACTTGGATTCCGAAACCACACATCGTAATTTTTGAACCACAGACCGTCCCGTCTGTTCAAGTAGCTCGGGCGTATAACGACGACGTATACGTTTTCAGCGGTTCGTATACAAAAATATATATAATGTGTGTGTATGTAATTCGATTAAACGCCCCGACAAGTACACTACACCAACAACAACAACTGCACCGGTGTAGACACGCGGGATCGTGCCATTAACGACGTCTCATACGGGCTGCCGTATATTACGTCGTATATTGACCTTTACCGGCGGCGGTTAAAGGATTTTTATTTTCATTTTATTTTTTTTTTATTATTTCCATCGCCTAGTCGGGGGGGACGGCCGGCGAAATCTTTCCCATGGGCTCGTTAAACCGCCGTTCAAAACGCACCCCGCCGCCACCCTCCTGTCCGGCATCCTCGTCGTCTTGACCTCCGCGGGCGGAAATAAATTCTTGGACTTGACCCCTATCCTCGTCATTGTCGGCTCCTGGCGCCGTTTCAAAAGCTACCGGCCGGCCATCCCCGTCGGCGGCCGACCGTTTAATAGATTTAAACGAGAGACGGGAGAATCGACTGTATATACTATAAACACTATACATATATATTGTTGCCACGCGCGTATAAAATAAAGACGGCGCAGACACACGCACGAAACGTTTATATTATGTGCACAATATAGGTGCGCATATACAATAATATATACACATATATGTTATATACACCTAAGTGCCAGCAGTTTTTATATAAATATTATTATGTATATACCTATATTGGTGGCTTAAAGGTTCGGCTTTTGTATATCATACTATTATATATACATATATTTTATGTTATCAAACGGCGTGTACATGTACATTGTATATATCTATTATATACATGTTAGAAGTATATATACTTCGGCACGAAGCTCCCGCTGGCGCGTTTAGTATTCACCGGCTGTTGCGAAACTCGTTTCCAATTCGGACGCGCCCAAGAGCTTTTTCTTTATTTTTTTTTCGACGCCGAGCGAAGAAGGGTTGGCTGTCGACTGACTGCGTTAGAATCGCGGCGGCTTCCGTGGGTGTGTGGGTTGGTGGGGGGGGGGGGTGAGTGGTGACGGCGCGGCGTGTACCGAAACTAAAAAAAACTGCACAAAGAAGAAATAACATCCGCAGACGTCGAAATGAAAAATTAGCCGTTGGAGCATATTCGTAAAATAAATTGCACTCTCCCGGCGGCGCAGGGTCCGCGCTCCAGCAGACGTTTCTAATATAGGCAGACAGCCGAATAATGGATGACTTTCGTACGTTTGCTCATACTCGTGGGGGGCGCAGGGTGTCGACCTTACACACCCACACTCACCCACACACGTAATATAAATATATATATATATAGTATACACAACAGTGCGAATATGCGTAACGTTCCGTTAAGGGTTGAATATATTTATATATATGCCGCGGGGAGTATATATAATACGATATGTGCAGATATTCGAGATAAGTCGAAACACATTATTGCAAATAATATAATATGCGCGTATATGCACACATCGCCCGACCATTCGTATACACGTTATACCTTAGTTCGTCATCGGCAAAAGTCGTCGTCGTCATATATTATATAATATTGTATATTATACCGGAGAGGGAGGGTGCTGGTGGTGTTATTTCGTCTCGGTGACCGACTTCAATTAATTCGGGATTATACGCGCGGGGGAGGACTGCCGCGGGTGTGCGTGTTTTGACGGTGCCGCCGATATCTCGACTGAACCGAGAAATAATCGATGTGCATATATATAGGACTCTGGGGATTAAAACGTTCATATAATATATATTATAAATGTTGCCTTATATTATATATTATATGCACATACCACATACGTGTATGGGTACACCGTGCATGTATACAAGGATAATATTATTGTATACGAGTATATATAAGATATATAATATAGATATAATAATAACAATATGTTTAACGCGCACATAACGTAGGTAGTCGACTGGATGTCTAAATTGGTCAGGTAATTGATATACGGCTTGATAAACGGCGCATGATACGCGTTTTATATAATATATTATTATTATTCACGGGTAGGCACATAATAGCCGGGAATATATAGGTTGATTAATGTTATTATTATATTGCATTACGATACTCGAGTGTCGAGCTGTTGATGCTCACAAAACACACCGGTAAAATAATATACCCATAAACCGGGTTCGTTATAAAAAAAAAAAAATTAAAAACATGGGTATTAATATAAAAATAAAAGGTTCCGGCGTCGAGTGTGATACTTATAATAATAGCTATATGCAGTGCGAGCAAGAATTAAAATTCAAAACTTTATACCTAATGATTATGTTAACAGCACGGCGCGGGCGTTACCAAATACAATATTGTACTGTGTTTGATAATTATTAAATGCACGCATATAGATATATACTTAAATAATAATGACATAACATAACTCTTCATTATCGCTCTTATAAATGGTATTTATATTGAACGAGCTGCGTATATTACCGCGCATGGGAACGCGTAACGTTTGTTTTGAAAAGAAACATTTAAAAAGACTTAAGTGTGTAATGTATAGGTACCTCGCATAGCCCGGATATATGCGACAGCTGTGTATAGTTTAGTCGAAGAGATTATAATGTGCTTCAAACAAAATTGCTTGGAAAACTTATAATGTATTTAATTATTATTACTATTATATTTTTTTATAGATTTTATTATGTATCAGGTCCTACTTATTCATAAATCATGTCATATAATATATTTAAATAAATTACTGTGATAAATGTTATTTTGTAAATTAGAAAACATTGTGGGTTATGACTCCTGAACAGTGCGCGTCTCCCATTCTTTTTCAAACTTTTGGAAAAAAAAACAGTTTTTATTTTGACAGTAATAAATGTTGCCTTTGACATAAACCTATTTGTACAGGTCGAGTTTAGCTCACGCCACTTTACAGTTCGGTCAACTACATAATGTATAAATATTTATTCTTTAATATAGGTAAAGGTATATATATATGATAATATGCGTATAACATATACCTTTGTACGACATGTGGCATGACGTTATAATATTATATACTCTCGTAATTGGAATATTTCGAGCATAGACGCACGCGTATAACGTTTTTCGATTATAAAACGATTTAAACTGTTATAAATCATATTATAAAGTTTTTACAGAGACGTTTCCCGCATATTATTATTTAGTTCGGTTTTATTATAATAATAATATGTAGTATCAACGTATAAACTTTACTGGGCATTACAACACATATATTACGCGACTGTACCTATAAACACAAATCGAATCTACAGTTGCGATCTTTTTCGCGCAAATACCACTTATTATATAATATATACAAGCACCCTACGTATACCGCACACATCTATACAATACTCGTATATACTTAACACGTCCGTACGAAAATAAACAAAAGGCCCGCTTGTCGTTTTACGTACGCGTATCATAATATATACGTACCGAGCCAAGTCTCTTCACGCCGTCACCTATATATATATAATATATGGAACTTATTATACGTATCACGGCACACACACACACACACACACACGCATATATATATATATACCTATATATAATATGTGTGTGTGTGTGTGTGTACGAGTTTAGGCAATTTTCCAAAACACCGGAAAACCGAGCGCCCCCGCTATTAAACGGCTCACGCAGGAGAGTGGGTCGCCTGGTAGAGCACCACCACACATATGACGTGCGGCGGGGAAAACACTGTAATATATATTATACCGCGCGCACATTAGTCGTATCCGTTTCGGACAGATTATCCGACCGCCGGCGTTTTCGATACGGATCGCACAACCGCCGCCGCTGGCGTCGCAAAGTTTAAAGTGTCTGCAGTATATAGCAACCGCCGCCGCGTGGCCTTTATAACCTTTGCGCGTCTCTATTTATGTATATATATATATATATGCACACTCATACAAACATACATACATATTATAATTGTCGCGTGCTAGTCCCGAGGCGATTTCCAACCACCCCGCACCGCCCTTCGAGCGGGTTCTTGACTTTCCGGCGCAAACATATTGTATATACTTGTACGCGTCGACCACGCCAAGCTTTTAGCGTCGTCGTCGTCATCTTTGTCTTTGTCTTCGTGGACTCGGGAAAGTTTGGCTAGCGCCCCGGGAAATCGTCGGGACTAGATCTCCCCAAACGCCTCGGGAGTGCGAAAGCTCGTAAGCCCGTACACATATCTGTATATCGAATTATCTGCGGTGATGCCGACGACGAACTGCAGTTATCGCGAGTTAAATCTACAGTTTACCTTCACTCGACATCATATTATTATATACGTGACATTTTGAATTCGAAATCCCCAAAACAACGTGGTTAACGACTCCTCTCAATACCCACAAGGCACGTCGAATAAACATATTTTCAGACGTCAACCAGCTCGAGGTGACTTAACTTCGGGCAAAAATGTGGAATCCTGTGTAAAGTATACTGCAGCGAATGGCTTCGTTCAAGTGTACATAAACATGCGGCTACACATAATAACTTGATGTATAATGTGTACAGTTAATATAAATCGACGTTTGTGCAGCGACTTGTCACCTACGTTAGTGTATATTATTATAGTCGTCGGGACGGTTTTGAACATTCGTAGGTGTTCTTAAACATTGTTGCGGTTCGACAAAAGTGCAAGCTATAGGTGTATATGCAAAACGCAATAATATATCAACGGTGACTCGAGAATAAATAAACAAAATTGATCGGTCACTCGAGACCCGTAAAGAACTACTCTCTCACCCACCTGCATGCAGCACCCCCTCCCCCCGCGCCGGACGTTACGCGATATAATATTTTATTCGTGCAGCTTTTACATAATAAATCTATTTACCTGCGCAAATTCGGGTGAAAAAAAAAATAAACTACACAATAATATACACAAGAGCGTTTAATTTGGCAGGCATTTGGAAACGCGTATATAGATACAGTCGGCGTTTAACCGATGTATGGCGCAGCTGTGTCGTTGGACTTTTGCGAATAACGTCCGGTTGTTAAATATTATACGACCACCTCGAAATTTTATTTCCAAGCCGCCGCCGCCGAACGTTAACATTGTATATTGTATATATAAACGGCACACACTCGCGAACGCGTATTTTCATTATAATATTTTCATTTTATGCGTCGGTCCCGGTTTTCTAGCTTATTATATAGAATATAACAACATACTACCTATGAAATATTATTATCGTTCAGGGTTCTCTACAGATTTTGTTCTTACCCAATAATATAATATAATTTTATAATTATAATTTAAGTACGGTAAAAGACTTGTCAACATATATTATATAATACGCGTTCGTGCGACGAAACGCTTATATGATTTGAGTCCTTATGATATATAATATAAAAAAATATATATACGGTAGCTGTAAAACCTGACTTTATCCTAGAAAAATCAGCGAATATAAAATATGTAATCCAAATATATAGCATGTATCTCGGTTTAAGTGCAGGTAACTGCTTCGTCAATTAATTTGACCGTGGCGTATTGGCGTATAGCATCTGGACACCTGGTATAGTTTCAAAAAGTGATTCAAGCTTCTTTCTAAATGTTCACGATATTTCTAAGAACAATATCTGAAACCTCTGGTGAAAATCGGTGAGTAGTAATTGCAGAATATATATACAATAATTTGTATATATTTAGATTATAATATGGATAAATCTTTTATTTCTGTAATCAATGGCAAACCTACATTTATTATATACCATTGTAATTAGTATTTATTTATTCTAATGACAACAAATATATACATACCAAGTATAAATTAAATAAACCAAAAAAAATTTGATTTTCGTGATCCAAGACAAAATTATAGCATGACCCACACCATATTCATGTATTGTAGCAACGTATATATGGATTGAAAAACAAAGCTGTTAACACTCCCCGGGTTTCCAGAAATATGTTTGAGAAATTTAGTGCCCATTGGTTCAATAGTTTCCAAGTCTACGAATCCCGTCCAAACGAGCATTCATTGGTGTATATAATATATCTTTATATATATCAATTCACTTTTAGTGTAAGTACACATAAACTTGTTGAATTCCGCGCGGGGCGACTGCCGACAATAATAATATTATAATAACGCCGCGCATATAGTGTTATCGGCCATACGAAAAATGAAACGTTTCAAAACAAATTACGACCAATCAGTACGATATAAAACGTCAAAGGACTGGCGACAGAGTGTTTCATTAAGCAAATTAACTGGGTCGGCTCGATTGCACGGAGTCAGCGGAGGAGTCGTAAAAAAGCGTTCGAGCGCCGAAATCGGTTCCGAACTTTTAACGTCGCGGAGGAAACTTCCACGCAAGAACGTTTATTATTCCGTCCGACAATACAAGTTTTATAGGCATGCCCATTAAACGGTTATTTCTCTGTCGCTAAATTGAGTTCTCGAATAAACAGTTTGACTTTAGCAGAGGATTCGGGCGTTATATTCGAGCAGTTAATACCGATTATCGACGGCAGCGGAGTCGTCGGTGAAGCATATATACATAATATATATAGTATATATACGCGTGTATAATAATATGTATATATATATACGTAAAAGAACAATATAATATAATGAAAAAGTATTTTTCGTCGTTGTCGTCGTCGTCGCAATTTCGTTCGAAAGTAATTACAAACGCCGGCGGTGCGCGTATTATAAGTTTATTTTAGGGCGTTGACGAAAACTCGAGGAAAAAAACCTCCCCGATACTCGAATTTATAACTATCGCAACACGATTCCGTGTCGCGCGATAACGTCATATACCACCACTGTAACACTTCTACCACACAAACACACACACACACACACACACACACACCGAGTGTGAAAAAACCTAAACAATATTATACACGCGCGTTATATACAATACTACGGCGGCGGCGAGCGCGTCAAAAACCTGAAGGGTAAAATGTTTATCGGCGGCGGGCGGGTCGGACATGAGAGGCGGTATTAATTTATGACCTCCAATATATAAACGGCTATGTAACGGCGGCCCCATAACCGTTCGCGCACAGATATATATACACGCAAATGCCATCAGCATTTAAGGGGGGCCCACGCGGTGTTTTAATGCGTTCGTAGTCGGACCGCGTCGATATTCCGCGGCGTTTCGCATATAGCCGGTGCAGTGGCGGCGCCGCCATTAATTTGGTATATACGCGAGTTAGAAACTACCCCATTTAATATATATATATTATATTATATATTTATGTATATACATATACCGCGCTCGAGTACAACAGAATATAACGACTGCAGTATAGTAGAAGTATAGCGGCGCGTGGACTGGAGACGGAAGGGGTGGTAGGCGGAAGTGAAAAAAAAATCATATAAATATGAAAGCTACATGTGTCCGACTACACCGGAAAGCTTTTTGTACGATGCGCCCGTAAAAGATCCGAAGAGGCTTGGACTGCGGCGGCAGGAGGGGGTGAAAATTGAAAAATTGAAAAATTACGTTGTAAACCGGCGAAACGGGGTCGTTGTTTGTACTGCAAGCTAGTAGGTATAATATGTATTATATTTATGCTGTAAAAGTTGCATGTAACAGCGACGGAGACAGCGATAGCGGTGGGCGGGGTAAAAGAAAGAGAGAGAGAGAGAGCGAAGGGTTATGCGTCAAAATAAAATTATGAAATTACCTCAGCTACGTGGGTTATTCCGTGTTATAAAAATTATATTAAACAATATAATACACGACGTTGCAACGCACAGCGGCGAACGGTCCATCCGAATATTAAATTATATACGTTAAGGTTTACTGTTTAACCCTAACAAAATAATATGTACATTCATGTTTTGTATTTTTTTTTCAATTTTACTTACAATCATAATAATAGTAAAAAAAAAAATGTAAAAGTAGAAATATCAAACGCGTGAAGGGCCGACCATCCTACGATTTCAGCTTTAAACTTAACACTTTTTATGCATGCACAAAAAAACTAGACATGCACTAAAATCGAGTGGCTCTTTTACCACCGAGTCCGCATCATGGTAATTACACGATTGAAATGTAGGTTTTAAAAATATTATATAGCTTTTAATTTAAACTACTGAATATTATAATAAGTACCTTCGTCTCAAATTATATTTTTCTAATCAAAAATTCAAAACGATATACAGAGTGACACACAAACAGAGTTTATGGACTAATATAATAATATTAATTACTAAAATGTTTAAGTCACAATAATAGCCTCCCAGACGTTCTAAACCTATTATCACGGACCTACATTATTCTTAGTAAAAAATGTTAAATAATTCAAAAACTAATCTTTTGAACTTTGATTTTGAAACGTCAAAAACCATCCACTAAATAATTTACAGTAGAAAAGGTGGATGTTATTTGAAAAAAACTGAAGTTTGTATCTCAACACACTTACAGTAGTAATAAAAATCTGGTAGGTACTTCAGTATATTTAAATATTCCAAAAATCAAATTTTGAATTCCTACCTATCTAAATTATTAAAGAAAAACAGGGTTGAGTGTTGTTTGTGAGTCACCCTGTGTAATTTTCATGTACATAGTAGTATAGTACAATAATTATTATGGTACATATTATAATAAAATACTTATAATTATTAACTTTGCCAATATTTAAAAATAAAATCTAAATAACGCGATGGATTAAATTTCAGTAGGTAAACACAATATCCTGTGCGACTTTTTGCGACTTTATTATAATGTTTAAAATATAATTTTTATACTACATACATAGGTAGTACATATTTTATATTATACTTAAAGTTTTGGCTTAACACGGGCAAAAAGGTAGAACAAAAATTTGTTTTTTTCATTATATTATTAAAATAAGAAAATTCACTCTTATGCTATATATATTTCCATATACATGAGTATGGTTTCTTGGCATAAACTGTTTGTTTATTATATCATATTATAATTATCATAGGGATCTATAGGTAGGCGTAGGCACAATTTAAAATGAATAATATTATTATAGAGTGCCTGATACACAAACGCTTAATCGAAGAAGAAGAGGTATACAATATATAGTATAATAACGGCAGAAATCGATAACATATAAAAGCTTATCGTGAAAAGAAGTACGTCTTATTATTATATTAAAGTCTTAAGTCGAAAATTGTAAAACGTTCGTACTTACAACATATTTAAGCGAAATAATATATTTTCCTTTTACCTTATAGGTTTAATCGTATAGAAATGGGTCGTAAATACTTGAACCGAAAAATCTGTTTTGCGGATTTTATTATAATATTTAAAAAAATCTTTCATCAGTGGAAAATTTAACTATCATTTGCCGACCACCAAGTTGCCACATGACGTTGTATCAATAAGTATACCGTAGCGGTCAATTTACTCCCAGGGCCTCCCGTAATGAGTATAAGACAAAAAGACGTTATTGGTTTATGCGTGCAAGCGGCGTCTAATAATCGACAATCAGTGTTTAAAAACATAATACGTTAGGTATATAAACAAAAACATAATAATTAATTATAACCGCAAATACTATACCACAGGGCATATGAAATATATTCTGTGAATATACTATCGGTAATGACTAATGAATAATGATAATAATAATAATATATAGGTATATATACGCGTATATAACGAGAGTTACAACTCAATAAACCAATAAATTTTTAGACGCCTCTTCCATGGACTATATGATAATATTAATAATATAGATTCTATCGTAGTCCGTCGTGGCCTAAACTCGAATAATATTGGTCGCCTTGAGTTATTATCAAGTGTCGACCGTAATGAGTACCTAGGTAGGTATTCGAAGTAGAAACCTATAATAAAATCTCACCGTAATCAGCATAAGACGTATAATCTCACGTTTATTGGTTTACAAGACGTGAGCGGTGTCAAAAAATCAACATGCAGCGTTTAAAAAAATAATACTTTAGGCGTATAAACACAAACGCAATAATTAACAGTAACTGTATACTATTATCGGTAATGGCTAATGAACAATAATAATTATATATATAAGTCGTAGCCCGTAGGTAACTAAAAACACTATAAACTACGTATATCGAGAGATGGAAACAAATATTATAATAACCAATATACTTTTAGCCGCCTATTCTCGAATAGTAATTGGCCACCACCTTGAAGCATTATTCCCTTCCCACTGTATCATTTCCTCGTTCATGCTATTATAACTAGGTAGGTATATATATTATATATAATATTTATCGATGTTTTTTCATCAGAATTCTACGAAAACTACTTTTAATGCGTAAATAATATGATGTCATCAATTTTTACTCGACGGACGAACTTACTGCAGCATTTAAATCGAACATAAGACTTCATAATAAAATATAATGTAGGTACCTATACCCGTGGAAATTGTATACACTTCATGGTTATAACATAATGTTTGTCACCGTATAGTTCTTATCGAAAAGCACGAAACCTATTATATTCCCGAGAACGATTATTAATATTTTTTTTTTTTAACTCCAAGTGCGGCCGTTTCGGATACGCGTGTGCATAATTTTTCAATATAGGTATTATTATTTTCTTAAGAATTCATGTTGTGATAAGGCGCGATGTACTCATCGCACTCGATAAGGTCGAATAGAATAGGGACACCGATAAAACCGAGTAGTTTGAATATTAACTTTCAGAGCGCGAAAAAACAAGTCCTGCAGGATATTACTCTCGAGCTGAATAAAAATAAACGTCACCACACGAATGTGTCCTGCACATTTTCCGTAAGTATATTATACATTTCGCATCAAACTATATTATATTATATTGATTGAATTTGGTTTTCATTATAAATAATGTGTTCTACACGCGCATTTCGACAAAAAATCATTTGGACGCGTCTTAACGTTTGTAAATAATTATTTTCGTCACGTCCCGTGAAAACTCAAAAATATTGCGTTGGGGCGTTCTCTCATCAATGAGAGGAAGTAATGTTTTGCTCCGTGGTCCGTGGTTTTTCCTCGAGAAAATTAAATTTAAGAATATTCATTACAAAACCACCCCTTTTTGGTTGTCACGCGGTCTGCGGCACGCGGGGATGAGTTGTTTTTTTTTCGGCAAATAATCTAATTTTAAAAACCGTCACGAAGTCATAAAATCAAACGAAGACAGACAGACATTCTTGGGTCGCTTTTGCAAAACTGGAAAACTCGTATTATACAGCAACATCAGACGCGGTTTACGGACGTTTTTTTTTTTGTTTCGTTTGACTGTACCTATACCGCATGAATAACACGAATTGGCACACTTGAGTGCCTAAACACATACATTTGTTAATACACGCGTGTAGGTATAAATTATTATAATATTATGTCAGTTGCGAATTGTATGCGAAACGCTCTTGAAAAACATTCCTTTTGAAATTAATTAATTACTTTTTTCTCCGCTGTCCCGCAATTTCGACGGATTATAGAGATTTAACAACCGGTATGCCGGCGGGCTTAAAAACTTAACAGTCTTTGGGGCGCAATTAATTTTCTTAATTTAACTAAAATTAATCCACAGATAAAGGGAAGTCCGAAAATATATATTATAAAATAATATATACACTATATCTGCAGCAGGATATAAAAGGAGGTGCCGTCAATTTCGGCTATTTTCATTCGCTGTCGACGAGATTTATAATCGACCGCCGTTGTAAATTGTACCCTTAATAAATATTATTATACACCTTAATGTGCCGATATATTTTTATTGTTGAAAATATATATACCAACCCCAAGACTTAATGAACGTTATGGACGACAAGGATGATTTACTTTGAGATGATTTTTTTCATTTGTTTATTACGCTCCATGGAGTTTAATAAGATATTCCCGCATTCTCTTTATATTATTTTGTATAAAGTTTAAGAAGTGAAAAATGAATGCTATTTTTACGACCTCGTTTTCATATAATGCCTATCAGAAAAACAAGGAAAAACGGCGTGAATTATGACTTTTAGTGGAATATATTCAAATGAAAGTATTAATTGACGCTCTCGGTGACCACATACCGTGGTCCGACTAGTGAGTGACAATACGTCATTATTATAGAATAATAATTGAATTATATTCCTAATACATCATTCGATATTTTGCTTAATTAAACAGCATTGTTAAATAATATAATGGAACAATTAATTGTAGCCACACAGCTATAGTTTATACTTAATGATTTTATTAACAATATGGCTAGTGACTACCTTTATGTTATATGAGTTGTTACTATAATCTATGAACTTTGACCTATGTTATGGAATAGTCGGATAACAGATACTGTCTATGTTTAATCACCTAATTTGAATTATAAACTGCGTGTAAGTGTATATCACATATTGTGATAGATTATATTGATACGAGAATAGGTTAGGTATACCGTATACCCATAAATGTAGTGTTGTGCATTATCTATACTCTTTTCAGAATAAGAAGGAACCAGGCGGCCACGGACAAAACCGGTTTTGTTACTTAAATCTGGTGCGTTCTTATTCTGAAAAGAGTATAGATAGTAGATATAATTGTATCTACAGATAAATTATCTTGATATAAATATTTATCATTTATCTTATCTAGATACAATTAATTAAAAGTTTCTTTTTATCTATCTACTTAAATAAAATGGTTTAAAAATCGATTGATTTTTCACATTGTTCGTCCATAAAATATATTATAATACCAAAATCAACATAATAATAAAAAATATCAACATCGATTTTAAAAATATCAAATATAATATACACGCATTCTAATTAGATAACTACTATTGTATCGTATTAAATGTATTTTTTTTAAAACGAAACAAATTAAAGTGTAATCTGCAACGATAAAATGTATAACTTCGTATTGTTACATATGTATACCTATAATATTGTTGTGTGTATAAACACAGGATCGTATCGTTACATGGTATACATATACAGATTCCTGGCCATAGAAAAATGTTAGAGAGCGTTCATAAAAAAACTGTTTAAAAAAATTAGAGAAAATTATAAAGACCTATATTCATTAAAACGACGCTCATAAAACAATACCTGGGAGACTGTTTTGAATAAAATATCAAGTGTCCTGCAGAGCGCAAAAAAACTTTTTTTTTAGCTAAACGACGCCCTTGGGGTCAGACCACTTTTCCTCTATCTGCCCGCCGGTCCATATCAACCACCGCCAGCTAATATTCGAAACACCCTCACCTTGCCGTCGACTGTCGTTTCCAGGACAAAGTAATTGGGACCCGAGACAAAAGATAGCAAGCACAGGACGACGACTAAAAGAAAACTATAGGTACATTATAATGTTATCTCGCTTTCTGTTGCATACATACATATTATTATTATGTTCTGTTTCTCGTAATAATCTCAGGGTAGACTGCTGCTATATTAAATGAGCAATTTACAAACTATTCGGTTTCACGCTTGTACACCGTTTCCGAACATCATTCGACCGACATCAAGTATTTGTGTAACATGTAGGTAATAAAATTAAGATAATAATAATATAAAATACAACAAACGGAATAAAAAAAAAAAAAAATGGAAAAACGTCGTTGCAGCGTTATTGAACGACGCGCAGGGACACCGGGATCAATTTAAACTTTTTAGGAATGCCAAGGAACCAGCTATTATATAACGATGATGATACAATAATTTATGATGTTTTTTTTCATTACTATTTATTCCGAATTATAAAATATAATAATATTATGTTCAAAGATTCTATCCGTTTTTACAGATTTCATTACTTTTTAATAACAGCGTATTAACATCAACCGAAAAACTAATAACTTATTTTTTTCGTCGACGTCGTATCAGTGAAGTATTCATGATGGGAGGACCAAGAAAAGAATCTCCTTGCCCAGGGCGGCAGTAGTTTTTTTCCTTCGTATTTTAGTCGCTTATAGTATCTGTTTTACATTTCTGTGTCATCGGGTGATTTTTCGTTACTCGTGAATAGAAAAAATAAATTAACTATACGTAATTTATAACATGAAGTTATTTCATATACTATATATTATTATACAATGTACACCTTTATTATTAAGCCTTTTAACAAGTGAATAGTGATCATATTATTATAATATATATTAATATACGTGAGTGTAATTTATAATTTAACATTTTAATATTTAACGATGATTGGTTATGACTTCTGACGATTTTCTACATTATATAGTAGTATGTCATAATTTGTAATGTCTATAATAATAAGAAAATATAAATTATTAGTTATAAAGATATTATAACCAAACGCACTTTATTATTAATTAGATACCTCAATAATAATTCACGTGTGATAAAATATTTTTATAAATCATCGTCATTAATCGAAAGTATAATCATTATTATATACATGTAGGTAAGTAACATAATATTGAAAATAGAGTTTTTTTAAGAGTTTTAAGCCGTTTAATGTATTAACTTTTTGATATAAACCAATTTTACTTTGAATATAAAAATTTATCAGGAGAAAAATATACCGAGTTTATATACCATCAATGTAGCATAAAAATGAATAATGATAATTCAAATAATAAATTTCATCCATATTATAGCGATATTTGACTGTTATTAGTATATATTGATGGCTTTCGAAAAGTTATCAAGTTTAGAAACAATTCATAAAACTTAGTATATAAAGTTAAAGAATAGATTGGCTATCGGAAATGCTTGATACTGCCGCGATAGTTTTAAAGTTTTATAGAGAAAGTATTTAAAGAAAACTCGGAAGTACCTAAGTAGTCCGATATCCAGCCAAATAATTTTTTATTCTCTTTTATTCATGGGCTACATTTATACATTTGGTCTCTGGAGAGGTAAAAAAACACAACTAGTTAATAAAAGTAAAACAACATTAAGCTTTTACAGTATTGCAGTACAAAAACTCAGCTATAGCTGACGGTATTTCTTTTAATGGACTATGGAGTTTAGTGCATAACACAATTATGGTTATGAGATAAATTTCTAATATACAAACTTTATTTCACACAAAAAGTTTATTAGGCCCAGCCTCGCGCACAATTAAAAGGCCTTGCAGTCACATTTCTGCAAGAATGTGCGAGAAATAAAGGTAAATCTCTGCTTTTATTACAACTAACGGTTTTGAAACGAATTGTTTGTAATTGTGCTAAGAAAATATGATGATATCGCGTGTGCTATAATAATATATACAACTTTAAGTATATATGGGGTGCCTATAAACGCATTTTTGCAACAGACGTCGTTGCGTGCGATACGGATGTAATATATACAATAATATAATACCTACAACAATAATTATAATTTAAACGCGTGATGGACGAGACACAGGAGAGGGATGGAACGCTAGACGGCGGACGAGGGCGAAAAATTCAATTATTATTTCTCGTGAAATAAATTAAGTAAACCTGGGATAATAATAAAATAGGAGAAAAAAAACCTGTAGATATAGGTATTACAATAATATATTATTATTGTATATATTTCGTCAGAGAACGAATGTTTACGAAAACACATAAAGTAGGCTGAGAAACGAGATAATACGATTGTGTCAAGAGTCGGCGTGGTGTGCGAGGTGGGTGGGGGGTGTGACTTGATCGCGCGGGGTTGCAGTTGCGGGTTGTGGCCGATTTGCATATAAACAAGATGGAAACGTAACGAAATAATAAATATACACGGCCGCCTGTCGGCTGTGCATTAAAACGGTGGCTGGCATCCGAAGAGCACGATAAATAGCTTTGGTGTTTATGAATGAAAAACCTCTCTGTTCGCAAAGGGTGCGAACGAGGATTTGAATGGATAAAAAAAATAATATAATATAATAATAATAAAACGTCTCTATACAAATAATGGACGTGCGCGCACACTGTTAGCAGAATATCTAACATATCGGTCGTGTTGTATCAAAAAGTGAATTGAAACTTCGGATTGAGTGACGGAGGTGCCTTCCTAACAGTGACGATATTATAAATATTATTTATTATTGCGAATTTATTCCTCCACTTATTCGATATTTCCACTACTCCACACTATTTCGATGCAGGTTATGATATATAGGAAAACAGATCCCAGTTACAGTTATTGATAAATATTTTGTATATCGTTTATTTAGGTATTTGCAGTTTTTAACTATCTCGAAATTTGCCGTAATACCTACATGGCAAAATTGATAGGTATTAATCCAAAGTTGTAAATCGTTTTTTTTCAGTATGCGCATCTCCTTCACCTCCAGCAGATGTCATAGTTCTCCACTTCTGCTTAGTTGATATTTTTCCATGATATTACATAATATGAATATACCTATATGGCCAAAACGCAGTGGATAACTACGATGTATTGGTGAAGTAAAGAGCGGGGAATGCTTATAAAAAAACTGTCATGATACCAATCTATTTTGTCATACCTACTAATATATTTACATTAGGTATACCTACGAAATATACTTCGTAAACTTGAAAAATACAAACGAATAAAGAAAACATTGCAGACCTTATATCATTAATGTTCTGCATAAATGCGTAATTATCAAAATGCACATGTTTAATTGGAAGTATGTATACTCATCCGACGAATGATTTATTTTATAGATACAGTATAGCAGTAAGGAACTTTTTTTTATATGAACGTACAATAATGAAGTGTAATTATGATTTTATTTTATTCAAAAAAATGAAATATTTCGTGAAATATTTCAGTATCTTAATAGATTTTGTTTTATTTTTAAATAAGTTTTATATTTACATATAATTGTCATAAATTACCTTCATCACTATATGGTACCTGTATGTATACCTAACCTTTGGTATTATACATTTAAATTAGTATTCAAAATTTTTAAATATTTTAATGTTTAAATGATACAAGTAAGTATACAATATTATACATGTATATTTTATACTTACTGAATTCTGACATTAGAATTTAGAACTCTGAACATTGTGTTAAAAAAATAAATTAATTGTGTTTTTATTTGTGTTAAAAAAATTTTCAATGTTTCACGTTATTATTTCATGAAATATTTCTCATACTTCAAACACTAACAATAATTGAGTGTAATTATGATTTTATTTTATTCAAAACTGACATTATTCAGTTTTTAGAGGGAAATAATACCTATTTTCAATCATTTTTATGCTCTAGGGCCTAGGCTATCAATTTAAATTCAAAAACGTTCCGGCCTTCAATTATAACCATCATAAGACCAAATTGAAGGAACCCGAGGGAACACCATTAGTATTAAATACAATTTCTAAGAAATAATATGGGTTCTATGTTCTATGTAATTTTATTTATTTATCGATATAAATATAATTCAATAAATTAGTTAATTATTTTAACTTTTTATTTAATAGATGTTATAATTTCATTTGTTGGTGACTGATAACATATTTATTATACCAAATTTTTGTTTTGACTTATGATTTATTACTACAACGAATTGTAACTAGGTATAATAGGTAAAATATGTAATTATAGACAAATATAAACAAACCAGATTTTAATAATATAGTACACCTAAGATTGTTAACAATAAAAACATATAACAACCTTGTTTTCAAAAATATTACTTTTTAATGAAAAACGTTTTTAAGAGTTATATAATATAACAATTATAATAACAGGTCCATTTCCCCAGTTCGTCGCATATGCACTCACATGAGCTACAATATATTTTTGAAAATAATTTATTTTTAAACCATTAACTGTTAATTAAAAAAAATAATAGAAGCTAAATAACATTATAACGAGGAGTATTGGTTAAAGTGTATACAATACATGTGTAATTATTTTAAGACTATATTATGTAGGATTTAATGAACGTATATCGCCGAAGGAATAGTAAATTTTAAGTACCCCTGTCGAACGATGAAAACGTAACTATAGTCCATTATAATATAGTATACATAATACAATATTCATACTGGATATTGTTTGATAAATGGATGTGTTTAAAAAACTATGGGGAAAAAAACAAAAAACAAATTAGGGGAGGAGAAAATTGACAAACCGAAAAAATGGTTCGCTGGAAAAAATCAAGCGTAACCACGTGTGTTTGAAACCCGTATAGGTACACGTGGTGACTATGTATATAATATAATATATATATATGTATATTATAGTTGTCGACAAGTGAACACGAATACAACGCTGGCTTAATACAATATATATTATATATAATGGGACAAGTACAAATCGGTTCGCTAATTAGAGCGATAGGGCGCCCATCGGGGCATGTGGATGATTGCTTTAACTATATAAGTATACTATAGTGACTGGTGGTGGTTTATATTATATATATAAACGTACGTTATACAGGGTGCTAGTATATACGATAATATATAATATGATTTAAGTGATTTCTATATTATTATATATCGTCGTCTGGTGGTGCAGCCGCGCTGCAGAGGGATAAATAGAGGACATCGGAAGGCGGCGGCGGCGGCGGGCCGAATCCGAATGATTTATAAAGCCGCGCCAGATTGTTGAAGGAGCTACCACGGTAGTGGTGGAGGCGAGGGGTAGTATACCGGGGTAAATACAGATGTTGGATGTGCGAGAGCCTTGATTTATGTGGCCTGCTCCAACACACTGTTTATATATATAGATATAGATATGAGTGCGTGTGTGTACTATATACTAACTGCTACCGCTGCTGCCTTCTTTTACTGTAAAAACCGACAATTGTCCTACCCTCCGGCCCGGCGGCGGCAACCGATGCAGTTTTTATTTACGTTCGGGCAGGGTTAACAGAGAGAGAGAGAGCGAGAGAGAACGAATGAGAATCCTACTGGAGAGAGCTTTCTTCAAGTGTAGATATAGTGTTATTTTTTTTTTCACCCGCCTTCTCGCTCGTTTGTCGACGACGGAATATGCAGCGGGAGGTTCCGCGCCACGCGTCTTTCCCCGGGATGGTTTATTGCCCGGAAGTCGGGAAAATTGAATTCCCGCCGAGAGACCGAGTGTGTAGTATTTATTAATTTCTGCCACTCGGCATAAGTTAACAGCAGGGTGAAACCCACAAATTACCGCTTTACCATCGACGCCGACGCCACCGCGCCTCCTGCACGCTGCAGCCACCACCAACCTTTGCGTGTGTCACCACAGTAAAAGCCAAAACAGAAAAAAAATGAAGGAAATTAAAATAAACGTAAGTACTTTGATTTATACGATTTTGGCACAACATATTTATTGTTTATAGTTTCGAACGTCGTTCGGCTATTTGCAAGGCATCGCGATGGCGAAAACTCAATAGGTGTTATGTATCGCGCCCCCTATCGGAATTTGAGGTAGGTGCATAGTACACATATACATATATATATATATAGGCAAACTTAACCCTAACATGAGCCTATAATATATCATATAGCACATATTACTTATTTAATGTATATACGCGTCTAGAAGACAAGTAATACATTATTCATGACTAAAGGTGAATTTATTGTCAGCAGACAGCAGTTCGTCCGATATGATCCACAACAAAAATATGAAAACTAATAATTATATTACCTAACGTATTGAGACAAATATATGACATAAGTATTATAGTTAAGGTTTAGCAAAATTTTTTTACTGTATTTGAGGTGTGATATTCACGTGTTAAATACTTTTTCATGAATTTTCGAAATGTCTATAAATGTCGAAATTGTATAGATAGTGGAAGTAAATAATGTAATTTTAATTGAGTGTTATGGATTTCAATAATTATACAATTTTGTGTTTTAATTGGTTAAATATTAAATTATTTATTGGTCTTAAACTCATATACATAATAATTATATCTAAACAGAATGATAATTTTTTTTTAATTTAACAGTTTATTAATCCATCAACATTTTATCCATAATAATTTTGTTCTACTCTTAAAACATTTACAAAACACATGTATATGATGCAAGTTCTATCAATAGACTTTTGTTTATATTAAAAGTTTTATCCCAGTTTTCATTTTTGAAACTTCATTCTGCAGAAACCTATTTTGTTTAAAGTTGAGTAAAACTTTCGGAGTGTAGATCCATGAATAATAAAATTAACTATTGTAAGTATTATGATTAATTATTGAAGTCTGAATGTATTATGTTTCTTTCGCTGGTAATAATAGAGTTTTGAGCAAAGTTGGATGTAATAAACTCATGTATAAAATAGGTATGACCTAAATGTAAACGTTGTTAGGTGTTTGTTATAGATGTCGTTAAAAATGATTATAATTTATTTCTAAAAATAACTTATCAAAATGTATAAGTGTATTACTTACTGTTATTTTATTCTTAAATGTTTTATGTGTAAATATTTTTTTACTTTATTGAAGCTCAAGTACCTAATGCATTTTAAAAATTATATACAAATTTATAGAAACAAGTTTATTCTTAATAAAATATTGAATAAAAATAAAAAGTTTGAAAACCTAAAAAATCTTAAAAATAATTTAGTGTCTAACTTATTATTATATCCCACTTGTTTATTTATTTTATTTATAGTTAAATATAAAATAATCAAAATATTATATAATGTTCTATACATTTTTTTAAAAACATAAATGTTATTATTTTAGATTCTGAGTGAAACGATGAATGTATTGATTTTACAATGATGTGTGTTTTATTTTTTATTTTTTTTTTTTGTGTCTGTGTACACGATAAGTAGTCGAAATAATGCTTCGATTTTCGACTTCAGTATCTTGTTCGATTGGAAAGTGAATATCGTTGGTGCATTGGGGAGGTCAAAATTTAAAATTCCCAATAGTTTTCACAAGCGCCGGGAAAAACAACATAAAAATTAAGGAAAAAACGGGAATTTTTACGCAAAATCAGTTTTTGACAAAATCGAATTTGGTTTTTGGTGTAACTTTGAAACAAATGACCGTAGATACATGAAATTTTCACTGGTTGTTTATATTTGCATTTTCTATACACGATAAAATTTTCAAAATATTTTGATTTATTTTGAACTGTTTAGGGACATTTTCATTTCCATTTTTTTTTAGTTTTTTTTCTAAAAATATCAATAAAATGTTATTTGTTGGTTGCGAAAGCTTGAAAATTTAATAGAAGGCTCCTAATATGTTGTTTCAAAGGCAGATGAAAAATATTAAAAATCCTTAGTCACAATTTTTTTTTATAAGCATTTAAAGTTCAAAAATTGACAAAATATGGAAAAATCACGAAAATTAGCAAATTATTTTGAGTTAAGAATTCGTAAAAATTTTTCTTTTTAAATCTAAGATTTGAAAATGAAACACAAGATTCCTTATAAGATTATCTACCTTTATCAATAAAAAATCTCTACCGGACAGTCAAATTAAATTTTTATGAGCGTTTGAAATTCAAATTTTTACAACATTGGATTTTCACTCGATTACTCATGTAGCGATTTCCTTATTTTGTTGCAATTCAAAAACGAACAACTGTAGATACATGAAAATTTCACTGAATGTTTAAATTAGCATTTTCTATACACCATACAATTTTGAAAATATTTTGACTCTTTTTGAGCTGTTTATGGACATTTACAGCTTTCAATTTTTTTTAGTTTTTTTTTCTACAAATATCAATAAAGTTTTATCTGTTGGGCCAAAAAGTGTAAAAATTTAATACAAGGCTCCTGATATATTGTTACAATAGCAGTTGAAAAATATTAAAAATACATAGGCACAGTTTTTTTTTATAAGCATTTAAAGATCAAATGTTGACAAAATTTATCAAAATCTCAAAAATTATCAATCATTGTAATTAATAAATTATAAAATGTTCAGTTTTTATAGCTAAGGATTACAAATTCAACACAAAGGTTCTCATAAATAGTTCATACTATAACCAAAAAATCTAAAAAATATATGAACACAGTTATTTTTTACAGACATTTTAAATTCAAATTTGGACGAAATTACATATTAAAAAACCTAGAATAACTATTTTAGTTATTTTGTTGTGATTGAATAATATGATTCGTGGGTACTTGAAACTTCTAAAGTGTACTATTATATATCTATGATAGTATCACGGTTTTTGTTGATGTATAACGCGTTATAAGTACCTAATGGATATTGTGATATGATTAATTTGGAATTCATTATAGGTCAATTTTTTTAATACCATAGATAAGTATATAATATGTCTTATACATACACTGACATACCGTCACCGCTCAGAATCGTTTTTCTTATACAATGATATTATATCATTGAATTCAAATTTAATACCATCCATTATACAGTGACCCACTTGTAACCTACTGTACAGCAGAGCGACACCCACTTGCCCACCTTTTTTTTTTTTAATTTATATTTTAGCTACTGTTCAAGATATCTTTAGACCGCTTGAGCTAAAAACTCTTATTTTATCTTATTTGGTATAGATAAAGACTTGGCCGCAATTTACTGTTTTCCACCCTAGTCAGAACTCGATTTACAATTGCCCGCAGCTGCACTTGACTTTTACAGTTCTACCATAACAAGATTGTGCGCCCACAACAAAAGTAAAATAAAGTAGTTGAGGTATAAAAAATATATTTATACGAATAAGACGTTTAATATTATATCTGAAAAAACAGTACGAAATTTACAAAAAACGAATAATATTTTGCCTTTAAAAAATGTTAAATACCTATACCTAGAGCATCCATTTAATTATCATTTGACAATATTAAAAGTATATTCAAATAACCCAACATATTTTTAGAATGTTTTTGATTTATTGTTATTTTTATATTTTTGTCTACTTACATATTTTATTTTTATTAAACTCAACAAAGCAAATAAGTACAAACTAATGCGATTATATGTCAACGCTGAATAAAGAACATATAATATGACGAAATATGTATACTTGGCGCATATTGCAGTTGACATAATACGATAATAATATTTTATTTATTGCACAATTCGATATAGATTGATGAAGATAATCAGTTTAAAATAAATATGTATATATATATATGATTAAATTCGTTTTGAATTATGAAGCTCCATTTATAACATTTTAAAAATATAGAAATATAGTTACACTATAAATTACAATAATATAAATATTACAACAATTACGCTGAAAGTATATGCAAATAAAAAGTGACAAAATATATACGAAAATACTGAAAACAGTTAATTTATTGAATAACAAAAATTACAAATCAAAAATATAGGAGCTATGGCTATGGTAATGAGAAACAATAAAGCAAAAAAGAAGTCTAAAAGAAAACCCAAAATGGTACCTATATATTTAAAAATGGATTAAATGAAAACGGGAATGCTTGAGTAGTTAGTCGATAAAAAACATTTTCACTTAATAGAAAAATAACAACTATATATTATGAAAAAAAGTATGAAAAGTACAAAGTTAGAAAATAGAACAAAATTATAAAAAAATCATTACTTTAAATATTGCTTCTTTAGATATAATGTGTATAATAATAAAGTATACTTAATTTTTTATTAAAATAACATATTTGTTCGGCTTTGACAAATATAATCAAATAATCTAATACTTTTTAATAAAAAAAATTCTCACTTTGTATCAATTCTTCTTTATGTGAAGTTTTTATTAAATTGAAAAACCAAAATTAAAATAATAACAACAAAAAAACATCCCAAAGATGACAGTGACCTTTGAGAGAGTCCTTTGCCGACACAGTATTCCCCATACGCTGCATCATATATAGCAGTACCTACAGTGAATATTTGAAAATAAAAAACCTTAGGGTTAGCATAATACGCGTATCGCCAATAAAAGAGGTGGGAATCCTTTTCTCTTTTGGTCCCGTAGGCGTTTCGGCGTACTTTTGTGACCTTTTCGTCAGAAGACCTAATAAAAGGCAGCCGGTCATTTTCCATTTTCTCTCTACTTTTTGAAAACGAAAAGCATCCCAAAAGTGGTTTATGCCATCACTACTGGGCCGTACACGTAATTCGATACAAGTAATAACAGAATTGGACATTGTGACCAAAAGAAAATACCATGTCAGGTAACTTGGTTACGTTATTATAATTTGATTTGTAAGGTTTTCCTGAACATAAGTTCATTACACAATGGACATTTCACAATCAGATGCTTCGGCAAATACACAATAATTATTTTTTGAAGTCCAAATAAACTAAATCTTTTCGTTTTTTTTTTAAAATATACCTATAGTTCCATGTCCATCTGCGTATTTTAATTTTCATGGCAAGATTAATTATAAATTATTTTCAAAATCTATCACATTATCAAACAATTTACTACGGTAAGAAACAACTAGGATAAAATGTATTTATACCATCATGCCTGTTAATATTTACTTTATACTTAAGTTAAATAACTTAACTATGATATTAATGAAGGGCGTGTCGAGACATATTGATTTAATAAAGAGTTGTTTCCTCGTAATGTCGTATTCGTGTCTTAATGTAAGTCATCAACATAATATTATGTACTTATTGTTAAATTATTATACCGACTGTAATATTAGGTAATTGCCTTTGTTTAAAATAAAAAAAAAAACAATTAATGGAAACGAGTAGGTATAACGAATTCTTATTGTGGGATTTTTCCAAAGAAAAAAAAACATCAAAAACCCGTCGAGGGGCTGGTGGTTATAACTTATAAGGTGTATTTATTTTAGCTTATATATATATATATAGGTATAAGACGATTTATAGATGATTTCTATAATATCCTGTACCAATACTCATAAGTAAGTCAGTAAGTATAAGTATGTTTTACGGGGTTTCTTTATCTCAGTGTCGACACGCATTCAGTTATGTGATACGACAACAAATTGTAAATAAAAGCATTAACGGCTGGGTATAATAATAACGGTTGTAATTCAAAGGTTTGGTATATTATCTGTGATATTTCGTAAGGTATTTCACACCTATACCTAAGATACAACATAGACGTAAAAAAATCTAACGCGATTCGCTGTAACGCAATCGCACAACTGACAGTGCTTGAATTGTGCATGGGGAGGGGCAAGGGACTCTGTCCTTCTTTTAAAAAAATAATAATATTTATGTGTACCCCTTCTAATTATATCTTATAATCAATATGCTATAATACATTTAAATATTGGGTTTTTACATTTTTGCATCCCCCTTCTATTTTTTTTCCCAATTCAAGCACTGCAGTCAACTGCGATGATCAGAACAATATTGTGAAAACAGGGGTAGGCATATAGATTTATGATTTTTCAGCAGTAAAACGTTTTTATAATATAAGCAATGCGCACTTTTAGATCTTAGGTAGGTAGGGGTTCGCCTAGTCGATATGAATATTTTAGTTGGTTTCAAAACTGCGTCTATATTAATTAAAACGTGTTGTTTTATTTTTTTCCTCAATGTCGGCAGACGATCAATCAAGAATGACAAAGTATATATATACATTATAATATGTGTGCATGTATATATATATATATATTCGTATCGGGGTTTGACAACGGCAGTGTGTAATAATGACTTTTTTCGAACACTGCGCGCGTGTATGGGCGTGTGTGCTGTGCTCATCTATATATATACATATTATGTTCACATAGCGTGTGTGCGTGTATGCACGCCGAGCATAGATTAAAAATATTTTCGTCGAACATTATTGTAATACATGTACATAATATATACGTACATACATAGCAACTGCGGTGTTTCCAATCTGCATAAAAAATAAATAGTCGTGTAGAAAAAAAAAATTGGAAAAAGAGAGAAAGAGCTATAATACACGTACCTATACAATGTAAATTCTCTGCGACGACCCTTTCACAGAATTACACGGTTGTTCCATTGGAATCCATCGATTCCCAGCGCACAAGGGTGATATTGTTTTCTCTTTACGTCGAGCCGCCACCCTTCCTGAGTCTTTTTTTTTTCATTCGCCAAAGAAGTGGCGAGCGGTGGTGATGTGTACGTTTTGTGTATACACTGTACTTCATATATACACGTATGTGCGTGTGTTTAGTCGTTATTAATTAAGGCCCGTGCGTACGGTCGCCCATATACGACCACCATACACCCTCTAACCCCGTTTCGCCTTTTCTCCCGACTCGGCGGCGATTGTCCTGCTCCGAGAATCTCGGGGGCGCGGAGACACGCGCGCAAACAAGACACGAGCGGAGGCGAACGAGGATACAGGCAAACTACATATATGTATATAGTAAATAGCTCCAACCCCCCCACCCCTGCGGCTGCGGCGGCGGTGGTGTTTGCGTTCGACAAGGCGTAACAAAAATCTCGTGTCAATTAGCCGGAGCACAATAAAGTTTTATATAGAGACGAAAAAAAAAAGAGAGAGGGGTACCTCCATAATATAGCAGCAGAGAGTACGCGTGTGAGAGAGAGAGAACCCCGGCCAGGGGGACGAGATGTGTTGAATGACTGTACCACCGCGCCGCCGTAGAAACGCCGTAGTGTTAATTGAAATTCTGAAGAGTATTTTATCAAAATACCCTCCAAACGACAACAACAACAATATACAGATATATTATGTATATAGAGAATAATAAAAATAAGAAGAATAATAATATAAGAAAGCTATACCTATCCACGCACTGAAATCTAATGTAAATTATGTATAGGTACTTCGGCATTTGCATAATGGGTTTTTATCGATACGTCTATAAAAATAAAAAATATTATATTATACTTAGGTATACCTATAATATAGCGTATACATTTAGATAGGTAGTCTTGTTTTAATATTACGAATATGTTATGTAAAAAAATAATTTTCAAAGGACGACATTAATTGTATATGGCGTTAGTCAAGAACCATAGTTGTTGTTTTTAATTAATAAAAGACAATTTTTGTTCTCGTGAACAAATACGCGAGTCCGCCGTATAGAAATCAAATCTGCTGCAGCGCACTTGTTGGTTCGCTTATGTTTTATTCGTGCACGTATATAGTGTTTATTCTGGTCATCTCTAACGTTTCGGGTCGATACGAGTGGAAAAAAAAGTAATAAAAATAAAGCACTATTTCAAACAACAGTGAACGGCAATACGGTTTTGCATACACACTATAAACCGCGTTAATGGTTTGGAATTAATATGCAGAAAATACGTTTTATTACAAAAGAGGATTATATAAACTCTGCGAGCGCGGAGGGAAAAATCATCAACTGAAAAAGGGTCCTGCAGTATATTTTTCATTATTTTTCCTTGTTTTTTTTTTCCTCTCCTTTAGGTAACATTTGAGGTGGGGCAGGGAATAGAATTTAATTCCATCTCCCGCGAAACGACACCGCGTCCGTGCCACAACGGCAGCATCGCGGTGCGGACAGCCACGTACAGGGCAAAGTGAAACCTGCACAATAATAATAATAATAATAATCACCACCACGGTGTAGGCCCCACACCGAAAACCTATCGTTAATGGACCAGGCGCCGTCAAGGAGGGGTTGCGCCGCAGAAATCCTTCCGAGTACGCACACACCCTGTAGTGGTCTTTAATTAATGGAAGGTTCAAAGCTCACGGTCGCCAATCGTCATCGACGTCTCCTCGTCGTCGTCGAGTGTTCTTTTTCCTACCCCTTAACCGGCGGTGGCGGCGGAGCGACTGGCAACTGTGTGACTAATGTCTGGCAATTCGCCCGGTTTCCCCCCCAATTCGGCTGCACCAAATTGCTAAGTGGTTCATAATTTAGACGGTTTTCCGCACGATGTTCCGAGAAGAGGGCCCACATAAGACTCAATTATTAAAACTACGTCGTTTACGGTTTGGATGCGTCGGAGAGAAGAGTTTTTTTTTATATAAACAAAAGTATGGTTGTGTTAATTTAATAATGATGATTTTCACACAAACAACAGCGTGTTGAGTGCCTACCTTAAACTATAATGGATACAGATGATTATTTCAATAGCTAATTTTCATAGGTATCTTACAAATGTAATGTATATGAAATAATATTTAGAATGAAACAATTTCTTCGACATTTGAAGTATAATAATATGAATAGATACGAACAAATATTTATAAATAATTATTTCAGATTCCAGAAAATATGCTAACTGTACTTATGTTATTTTTTATATAACAATAAGCAGTAATCCGATCTGTACAATAATATAATTCTATGTAAAACTTTTATTTAGTCAAAGTTTTATTTTTTCAGAATTTTGAATGCCATTTATTTACCTATTTCATATTTTGTAAACAAAACGTTTTATTATTTTGAATATTATAAATTATTACTGAAAATGATCTAAAGCACATACATCTGCTAAAATGGAATGTGGTGGTTTTTAATTAAGTCTTTCAGAGATGAAATTGTTTATTTTGTTCTTCGGACAAGGTCCAAACGCTATTCCTAGCAGTAGCCAAGTACAGCGAACATTCTTGAATTTATTATTAATATAAAAACGGCCATTGTGTTAAAAGCAAAAGCCCATAAAATAACTTGCAGCTTTTTCTAGATTTAAAAAAAAATTATCAAAAATATGTTTCATCGTGAAAGAGGAGTTTTTTTTTTTAATTTTAAACATTTTCCTACTTATTGCATTTATACATAAGTTAAGCTAAGTAATTAAACCCGTAACAGTATTAAATATACCACATAATTTTTAAAATATTCATATTAAATTGATAATAACAATAATTTTGAATTAGTTAACTTTATAAAAAATACGTTAGCAAAAATGTTTTTTTCTTTTTAGTTGAGATAAACGAAGAAATATATTAGTTTGGTTGAGGTATTTTTTTCCCACGCATACGCTAAATTGGTAACTCTGAATTGTCTTGGTATTTTCTTTTAGTGTAATGAAAATCAAAAGGAAAACTATCTAGGACTGGAAAAAATAACAATTTAAAAAACCTCTACTAGTTAAGTATTTAAAAACCTCTAACAGAGCTTTATCATTTCCTTTCAAATGCATACATTATAATAATTATTATATACCAACCTCAACTATATTATCTTTTAATGGGGCCAAAAATGAAAAAAGTAAGACGAATATTGACACCAGACTTATTTGGCCAAGTTTTTAAAATTATTTTACAGCCCTATGTTTTTCAATAGTATTTTGGAGGAAATTCATATAATACATTCAAACTTGTACCTATATTATAATTCTAAAAATATATAACTTATACGACCTACCTGTAGGCAAACCCTAGTGAATTAACTCGACTGCTATAGGTTCACATTAATATTGATAGGTATTAAATTGTTTAAATTTCAATCCCAATACTAGAATTCAATGCGATTCTAAATTATGTAACAAAAAAATTTTCACTCGTTATAAACAAAAAATGTACTTTTGCTATTTGCTAACTAAATATTATAAACATTTAAAAACTAAATATTTTACGGGACGTATTAAATTCTTGATAAATGATTATAAATGAGTCTAATATATTATATACGTCGCATTGACTCAATGCTTTCGTCTTCAGATTTAGTGGCATAGACCTACTTAATGCTACACTCGATTAATTTAAACCAAAAATAATTTAAAATAGATTAGGAAAATGTTTTTAATTTGCCCCATACCTAATTATTTATTTCTATTTATATTGTTACTAAATATTATTGTTGCTATAAAAATAATTACCGGACACGCTGCGTATCTCATATAAAAAAATAAACTGCAGTGAAAATACCGGAAGACATATATAACTTCGCGCAATTACTTTCCCCCTAATACAGGTGACCCTTACTGACAGAACAGAAAGTTTTTCAAGAAAAACTTGTGCTTCCGGTCCACGAAAAAGAGGGAAATTAATATTTCATACGTTCCAAAGGGCCAAAATCTGTCCCTTTTTTTTTCATGGTACATTAAGAAATAAATAACGATGCGACTTAAACTGTTTCACTTCCGAATCGTTTCTCATACAGTCTCGCACAACCACCACACAGTTTCGAAACAATAGCGAATTCCGTGGCCAATCGAATCGCATTTATTTTTGGCCATCGCAGACAAGTTTGTGCGTGAAGGAAGACGGTTGTTTCATTAGCGATGTGGACCACGACGAAGAGGTGGATGGCGCCAGACCATGCACGGGTACTCGCATTTTCCAAATTTGACAGCTGACAGACAGCTACTGAAGTTCGGTGTTTAATGAAGTTTAAACAAGATTGCCCAAGGTTTGTTGGCGCCTCGTAAATGATTTAAAAGTTTAATTCCTCGTGTCTATCGAAATTATATGTGCCAGTGAAATAAAAAAAAAAAGTCGAGCGTGTAAGAAGTACGCGGGGATGAAGTGAAACTTCTTTCAGTCATACAACTGATATGAGGTTTTGTAATAATAATAATAATAATAATCTTATGTTAATTAATGGTATATATATATTTATGGTATTAATAATGATATATCAAGTAGGTACCTTCTACAAAGTATACATGTAGGTTACTTATATATAATATAAATAATTGTACTTGTACCATTTTCTATCCAAGTGTAAAGGAAACATATTGGTACGTTGGTAATGGTAAATATGTAGATGAAATCAAGTATTAATTAAATATTTATTATTATTATTATTATTATTTATTAAATACTTATAGTATAGTCATATAATATGATGAAATTCATCGAGTTATATTTTGAATATACATAATTTGACTCACCTAAAAATAGTATATTATATTATATTATATTATATTATCGCGCACTCTGGAATATTTATTATATATGCGTTTTCGCTTTTATCAACTTGACTACGGAATATTGTTTATACCATGATAAAATAACATGGTATGCTGGCAACTTTATGATACGCATACCCCTTACCCCGCCGACCATCATACAGAGCTGTATCCAGTTCGCCGCTTTTCATTGGTTTTCATGATCAATATATATACATAGTGCATTATGAGGAGAACTGGATACAATGAAATGCGCAAACTCCGACGATATTCAGTTCGTTGCCATCATACCATGTTATTTTATCATGGTTTATACGTTTATACTGGTTTGTTTATAATATCATATGATATGTTTCCAAAAAGATTACAAAATATTGAAACGGAAAATATCAAAAACTTTATAAACAAAACATCGTACCGTTTTCGTGACGCGCGAGCGTCCGTGACGCCCGAGCGTCCGTGACGCCCGAGCGTCCGAGCGTCCGTGACGCCCGAGCGTCACTCTCTTTTTTTTCAATACCCCTCACATAAGAAGTTTAACTTCAATAAAAAATCGCCAAAACTCCAAAACTCCATAATATTATAATATATAATAGCGTCATAATAATATTATTATCACATAATTCATAAAAAAAAATACTAAACGCCTGTTTGACGTTGTAGTAGTAAAAGGAAAATAAAAAATACTATGTCATGATAATAAATACAGTCCGATGAAATGCAGTATTCGAGTCACACTGTAACAATTTTATGCCAACAATTATTATTACGTCTCAGTCTTATAATAAATTGAGAACAACTCGAGTACTTAACGTTAAAGTTCGATTATTTTTTATTTTTTAAAGGACGCTTCAGATATAATTATGTTATAATAATTTATGTCAGTACTGTTCCTTCCATTTTTTTTTTCTCATTTGCATATTGTTCTCTTGTTTCTGTCAACGTTAAGGTTGTTAATTAATATTTTGTGTTTTGATCATTATTATTCAGAGTAATAGTAATAATAATTGTTCATTATGGATATTTATTTATGTATAAGCGAATTAAAATCATATAGTTATTATAGCATAGATTAATCGAACTTATTCGGTTCGCATGCCATACGACGAATGATTGAATTAATTAATTTGAATGTGGTTTCATTTTACAATTAGTCAATATTGTTACGAATACATAAACAATGTTTTTAGGGTTCAGTGGTGGTGCCATGTTGAGAATATATTTTTCCACGCAAACCATACCTAAATTAATTTGAATCCGATAACTTGTCAAACTATAAACACCCGGGAACGGTGATAACATCGTTATACTAGAGGAGGGGAAATATATTATAGAGCACTTAAGTAATTGATTATAAAATTTACGACTTCGCATAATGTTTGATAGACACGGGACGGGACAGTTTCGTGGTGTGGAAAAATACATGAATGTTTGAGACTGTAAGATACAACTGGTAACAGTGGTAACACGCTGTTTAAAGGTATAGCATTATAATATACAGACGTGTGAATATAAAAAATAAGTTTTCTTTGAACAACTTATTTGCGTTAGATCTATCCTAGACGGCTATGCCCCAAAGGAGTATTGTCACTTTTATATATACTTCTTTTGTTGTTTTGTTCGACTAAAAACTTCTTTCTTATTCGTCACGTGGCTGTCAAGAGAAAAGAACGATGACAAGGTTTCATAGAGAATGTCTTTCTAAAAAGCTTTTCGACGGAGCTGAGGCGAGGAATCATTCCGATGGATGGATATCCGTCCGGCAGCCCAAAGATAAGGGGGAGCTAACACTGAGAGGGTTGTCACCCCATAAGCTCGACTTCCAAAGTCGACGAAACCCTTCAACCCCGTCCAATCGATGTGCGTATTCCAAAGTTTTTGGATGACAGTTCGTGTGGTTGTTTTCACGCCCCCCGTATCAAAATGCATGCCGTTTGTTTCAAAATAATCGATAATATCCGAGTTTATTATTCTAGAACCGTATCAGATTGATGGTCAGATTTTTGATTCTTATTTTTATATCCTTGTCTGGTGTCTTCGACAAATTCCGGGCCGAGGGAATTGAAGTTAAAAAAAATTATATACATTCTTACAATAGGTACTTATAATAATATGTACTTTTGTGCATCGATTGCCTTAAAAACCTTATTATCGTCTAAATAGGCTTTGATCATGAAAAAATGATAGTTACTGTACCAGCTATATTATTATTACACTGTTTGTTTTTTTTATTTCCGATTAAAGTTACAATTTTTTTTAAGTAGGTTGAAAAGTAGATTTACAAAAAATAGTGGATGTTCATAAAAATAAACTATACATACCAAATTTAAATAATTTCTACCTAAAGTTACATCTGCACATTAAACTAAATATTTCAAACGTTTATTAACTTTATTTTTAACTGCTAAGATTCAAAGTCTTAAAATCTTTGTAGATACATTAAAATTAATGGAAAATCTGACTGAACGAAAAACATAAACGTTTTCACTGCAATACTTCAATCTAAGAATTCTATGATGACATTAAAACCATCGTGGAATTACTATTTTATGATTAACTGCTTGATTTGCAGAATTGCTTTTTAATATGGTTCATTTTATTTACCTATTAACAGGAAATCTATATTGACTTTTACATTAAATTAACACCGACTATAATGGACTTATTGCAGTATACTTTTAGACTTCGAAGTAACGTATTATCGACGTTTACGGAGTTAATCATGATTTTAATGTGTCGATATAATTAAATATTCGAATTTATAGTAAGCAATATAAAATATGTATTATGAAGAAATCGAGACATTCAAAGTTTCATATTTTTTTTTAGCAAAACTGAATCATAAAAAAAATGGTTTACTTTATAAAATATTATTTGTTTTTAGGTTAAAATCATCTACCTCAAGTACATAATACAGCCCGTTATAGAATAACGAGGGATATATAATGACTATACGTTTAATAGAGATACTTTTAGACATAAATGTTGATATAATAATATTTTGTTGTTAAAATTTTAACCAGTTTTTATGTTCTTTACAATGTAATCATGTAATAATAAAGAGAAAAACCGTGTTAAAAAATATTTCCATTTACGAAGTTATTAGCTATTATTGCATAGATAGTATCTAGACACCCCCCATTTAATATAGTATAGATACTAAAATATATGGCCATATGAATGATTCCGACTGCATAATATGTAGAGGTACCAGCTATATATTATTATATTATGGGTAACACTATGTATATAGTATATGTAGTGTAATCGCTCTGATGTATATGTGCTGCAAATATCCGTTATGCATATAACACGAAATTAAATTTAACGCACACGCCATTAATTTTGATGTTATTAATTTTCATTTTTGGTCTCATCCTGGTCGGGGATTTCCCTTTTTTATTATTATTATTTTTTTGAACACTGGACTATTTCCGTGGCGGAAATTGGAAATGACAGCGGGAGCCGGATGCGATTGGAAACCCATCGATTTTCTCCCCGGTCCCTGGTAACGTCACGTACTTTTCTTGTACCTAGGTTGCTATATGTGTGTGTGTGTGTGTGTGTGTGTGTGTGTGTGTGTGTGTGTGTAGTCGGTGTAGATACCCGCGCCGCCGTACAGTTTCCCATGATGCACACACGCGTGCCATACCAAACCCTTGTTTCTGCGCCCGGTCCCGCCGTCATATTAATTATCCGCACGGCTGTCAAGATTTATAGATCGATGGGTATATATATGAGAGAGGCCACGGGGTCTACGCGATATGGACGTGTTGTACACGAGGACAAACAACAACTACTATAGCACTGTTTGCAAATAAAACGGTATCGTGTTTACTACACCTCGCCTCGTGCATGGACATAATAATATATTAATATGACATGTGTGCTCATCGAAAAAAAAAACTCTCGGCAATGACCACACTCTAGTTTTGTGGTTCTAGCGCGAACAAAAAAATAATTATACGACTACGACGAAAATACGAATATAAAATAATAATTATAATGTGGCATCGGCGAATTTCGATCAGATCGCGATGGCAAATTAATTAATAACAAAACGTTAAAATAATAAAAATGTGTTGTATCAAAAAACTCTCGGTATTGACCACATTATATGCTAGTTGTGTGGACAAAAAATATAATAAAACTATGAATATGAAATTACAATATGGTATATCGGCGATTTTTGATCAGATCGCGATAATAAAATAATTCATATCAAAACGTTAAAAGTTAAAACCATATAAATATGTTGAATTCTCACTAATCGCTATGGATATAATTCATTATTCCTACCTACTTAATAACATATTCTATTGTAAAAATTCTATACCTTGTAAATTGTAATTATATCGAACGCGTTTTCAATGCCAAAATGACTCTAACAGGCAACATTTAAAGTTAATGCATATCAACGAGTTGGTGAAAAAAAATAAACTACATTTAACACAACTAAAAGGATTTATTACCCGAACATTTTTGACATTTCAAGTCCTAGGTAATTTTTTACAGTCCAAAATCACCCTCTCTATATTTTATAGGTGGGTCGTATATTTTCGATAGTTATTTTATTTTGAAATGAAAAATAAGGGTTTCTGCATCGGAAATCGGCAGTTATCAGTGATCCCCCTCCTAAATTCAAATATTTCCAAAGGTGTTGTATAAGGGTAAAAATATGTGATTTAGAAAAAATAACCATTTCAAATATCACGAAAATCCAACCCATATCTTTTGGTGTTTATAATACATATTTTTTGTTTATAGATTTTTGAACAATACATAATATGCATTAATAAATGTGACTTAGGTATAAAAAACATTTAAATACTGAATTTACATAACTATTCTTATAATATCAATGAAATCCAGTCCTTGACAATTAATATAATATTATATTGTATAAAGCTTATACAATTTCAAACTAATACACCTATAACGTTATTTATACTCTACATTTAATAATCATTTGTAACTTGCATTTTCTGAGAACAGACTATTCAGCAACTATTTTTTTATTGACTTATTTAGTAACTATTAAACTTTCATTAAGATTATTGAAAAATATTAACACTATAATATAAATAAAGAAAATGTAATTACAGGAATAAGAATGAATTATATCATTCAAAAAAGTAAAATAAAATATTTCACTATTTATATTGTTTTGAAAAAAAAAACGGTAGTAGGACTTCGTTTTTTTATGATGTAAGTTTACTTTTATACGAGAAAAATACCAATTACATTACCTGCAGTGCAATAACAAAAGGGAAACTGAAGTAATTAATTCTAAAGAAAACACTCTATGCAAATTAACTACAGAACAACAATATAAGTACAATAATTTTTTTGGTATTTTGGTGTTACAAAATATACCAACATTTATTAAAAAACTTATTTTTTTAGTTGTAATATAATAATAAGTAAAAATGTACGTGCGACAATAGTCTTACATACACAATTGTTATCAATCAATAAATTTTAAATGTACAGGCTGTTAAAAATACATCATATGAGTGCTGCCAGCTAACGTTGTTTGTATTGTAGAATGAGTTCAATACTACAGGTAAAAACATGATTGACGATTGACAAAGACGTTTTATGGTTGGAATGCGAACAAATATCAAATAACACTATTTTTATTTTCAGACGATAATAATCTGCCTTCATATTTTATTTGCATGCAGCCGTTATGAAAATACGATGAAAAAATCAACAAACAAAATAAAAAGAGAAAAATCTGTGAACCAAAAAGCTATAAGCTATAAGGTCCAAATAACCTCGTTAATAATTTTCAAGAGCCATTTCCGGTTATAAGGGTCGAAACGAAACTGTCGTGGTGGAATTCATCAATTTCGCGATCATAATCAAGCTTCCCTCCCTCCTCGATACGATGTAATTCCTCTCTTTTGACCTCTTCTCCTCTCATTCCTTCAATTTTGTTTGTTTAATCATATATATAGGGTATAAATTTATTTATATTTATTCAGTCATTATTATTCAGGTTGATGTAATAACAATAATAATAATAATATATTATACTGACTATACTGTTCTCGATGAACACCACGAGGACATGATTAAATTGTAAATGTGCGAGAGAAATAATTAATTTAAACAAGGTTTTCGAAAGAAAATATCTTGTGGACAGGATCGTGAAGTAAACGAAAACGCTCGACTATTCGGCACCTGACAGTTTCAAATGAAATTAAGAATTACTTTTTAAAAAACCCAACAGACTTTGAATTTTTTTTTTTTGCAATTTTTATTTTGACGTCATTGTCACATTGTGTGATTGGAATAAAAATATTATTAGGTCCTCCAAAGATAAGCCGTTTGGGAATAAAATTCAAAAACAAAGCTTCAATAATTTGTGAATAAATCATAAAAAAGACATTAATGCAGTCGAATAATGGAAATCGCATTTAACTTAGAATCGAATCAATACATATTATATTTTATTTATATTATCTGAACCATTAAAAATTAAAACACGAACTTCTTCTGTTGCTTTTTTCACAATTTATAGTTATTTAAAAGAAGAGTTATTGCATTATTTGTTTATTATTATCTTTAAATCGGATTCTATAATGACTAACAATGTTAAGATTTTTCACTACAAAAAAACGTATAATATTTTTCAATTAAAAATGTTTAAATCATTTTGAAAAAAATGTTGTTTGTTTGATAATCAATAATAATATCGATGGTAATAATAATGATAATAATCATAATAGTATAATGATCACAATGGTAATAATAATAATAGTATTATTAATAATATGATTAAACAAACAATTAAAATAGCGGTACCTGCATACAATAAGTTTTAATATATTGTAAAGCTGATAAAATTCATTACAACTTTAAAGTGTGTGTATTGTTTGACATAAATTCGATTAATGAAATACCACTACCACTGCGGTGTAATTGCACATACCTACTGTGAATTTCCTTAAGTATATTATTTAAAACTGAACAATTCAAAAGATAAAGTTTTACCGACATTCTTATCACAATAAAATAGTTGGAATGGCTTTAAAATAAAGTATTAATCGATGAATATTATCAGTACAACAGTAGGCACTATAGGTACCTACTCACCATGTCATACGTTGGATGAATTGTAAATTCTGGTATAAAAAGTTTGAATAATTTATGTACGGACTAATAAATAAAAACGGTTACACAATTTTATACTTAGAAGATGTTCAATTTCTTTGGTCATAGCATGAGTTTTAATATTATTACACATTATTAAAAACTAAAATTATCTATAGAGTCTAGACTCCAGGCCATTGATTTATTCCCTAAAAAACCTCCAATTTACTATATTATTTATGATTTTATTCACGTTAAACCTGACTCGTAGATAAGTATACTATTATTACTATAATACCCAGGAGTGCCCGCAGGCCAAAGCGCCAATCGAAGTTTAAAAAATACCTTTTGACAAAAATAAAAATAAAAATAAATTTTTTCAATACAATTGGAGGATATCATTTTTAAATTGTTGTCACCAAGTGCAGAGAATAATAATTTCTGCGGGCGCCCCTGATAGTACCTACTACCTCTATATAGATACCTATACAGCACATTAATTGTTACAGATAAAGCACTATGCCATAAATTCGATGTGGGAAAACAGTGGCATCATTTCAGTTTTTAATAGAGGGGGACAAAAGTTTTGACCCGCCCAAATGGGTAACTTAAAAAACAACTGCGTATTAAAATTATATAATGTTCCTTTTCATTAATAACACACACACATTACATACCAACTTTCATGCACGTCCACGCATGCGTCTAAATATAAATATATTCTAACTTCTACTAAGTATAATTATAAATTTATCATTGTGACAATAATTTCTTAGTTCGTGTACAATATAATATTTTACAATAGGCGTATTCTTGTGCTAATAAAATATAATAATGGTTAATCGAAAACAACAGGGCACCGGCCCTACAGGCTACTTTTAAAATCAGAAAGGGACATATGCCCACCTTGCGACCCCCCCCCCCACCCCAAAATCAGTGTAGGAAAAAATGCAATATTGTTGATTTAAATCAAATGACAGATATCGAAATGTAATCAATAACCGTCATAAGGTGGAAAGGTAAAAGAAAACTGTCTGTTCAACGATATGTATATTTCTCTCACCTTGCAGCGCAGGATATTAATGATACCATCATATTTGATAAAAAAAAATATTCTAAAAGGATAATTTCAACATTTTATTTAGATCGACAATATTATAAAATAATTGTTTTCCGGTCGTTTAAAACTATTACGAATTTAAAGTTTTGATTATTTTTATCACATCCACGTATTTATTATAGAATTTGCCAAATGTTCGAATGATTTAATTAGTTTTATACGAACGCAATTTGAAAACCAATAAAGCATAATTGTTTGAATTTTAAACTATTTAAATTGTAGAAGCCGAATAAATTCACTTCACAATCAATCTTATTCTGTTATAACAATTTTTACATAAATTGTCTTCTTATGAGTATATGTAAACTAAAATATTATATTAATATTTTAATGAAAAATACAATTTCAATACAATATCATAAAAAAAAAAATTTAAAACTAATATAAGATGTCTTAATACTATCCATGGATATCTAGTGATATCATTAGACAAAACAAAAATTAATTTAAGAATTTTGATCCAAGTCTTTGAAGTCACAAGTACAGATATAATAATAATATTGTAGGTATTTTAAAACTGCCAAACGATTATTTTTGTAAAATTTATTGAAGTAATCGATTATGGTCTTTTACAAATCGATCCACAGGTTAGGTTAGGTAAGGTAATAATTATATATTATATTTTGTACATGGATAATTTCTAATTATACGGTATTTTCCATATTCATTATGAAATATTAAATATGTGATTATAAATTACTATTTAGGTAAATACCTAAAGGCTACCAACAATATTATTGTGATTTTCGTTGTTAAATATTATTGAAGCCTACAATCAGCATAATTAACTTATCGATTTTAAATATTCTCCGTTAACTTTTGTGGAATAAGTACAAACGTAAGTCAAAATATTATTTTTATGTCTTGAATAAATTCCTAAAAAAAATAGATACTGAAATTAAAATATATTTTTTCATAATAATGTGTTGAGCCATAAAATACATTTAATTCATATTTCATAATAATAGGTTGAGCTACACTGTTCGAGGAGTATGCACAAATTTTAAAGAAACGAAAACAAGTAACTTTCAAACGTAGGCTATTTAAACAATGCGTTTGAACACCTGTACAAATTTGTATATGTTGTAGTTTGCAGTAAAACTGAACACAATAAGTCGTTCAGTCAGTGTATGTTTCAGTTCGTAGTATAATGCATGTTGCCATCATAACAAATCGAATGAACTAATACATATTACGTAAGTACCTATGTACAATATAGTATTATATAAATATTTTGTAAAGATTTCAGTCTACAGACGAATGTTTCTATAAACGTATACATTTTTTAAGTTAAAAAAATTATTATAAATTACTATGTTTGGTATATATAATTATTTATTTACTATATTCATTGGTATAGAGTTAAATAATAATATTATAAATCCAAAATGTATATATAATACATTAGACTGTGATACAGTAGATACTTAACAGTGTTTATTGCCTCATAATCAATAATTATAATAAGATTGGCTATAATTGAAATAATATATTTTTGTATAACACCTATTTTAATGTAAAACTAAATTCAACAATAATATAGTATAGCTGTAGACTGTAATACGTTTTAGTTATTTTCACATCGATAATATTCATTGTAAAACTCTGATATGTAGGTCATAACTGAATATCTGAATTCATATTTAACATAAGTCATTGCATTTACAGAAAAAATATATTAAATAAGTGTGGCTAGAGGTAGGTAGTTATTCATTTAATATATTGAGCATTTTGTTAATATAGAAAAACTTAAACGACAATATTATTTTATAAACATATGTCTAACATATATGATATATGTTATATCCTTTTGTTATAACACCAACTTAAAAACCATAGGTCAGTATTTAAATAATTAGATTTTGAATATACCTACATTAATATTAGAAAACTGCTGCGGTAAAACAAATGGTAACCTAACAAATACGTTTCTGTTTAGTGCAATCATTATTTTCAATTTTAAACGAGAAGAATGTATTGGTTTTACTATGTTGACATTTTTTATGTTTGTGTGTGAAAACTAGTTAAGTGTGAGCTCAACAAATACATGTGTGGCATCTTACGAAAATTGTGTAGGTACCTATTTACTATAACTAGGTGTTTTGTACTAAAGTATAAACCATAATAAATTGTATGTCTAAAATTTATTAAATTTAAAAGTTTCTCCACCCCCAGAAATTGGTCAAAAAATGCCACCGAGCTCCGATCAGAATCTTCTTTTGAACTTAATGATTTTAAATAGTGCCCAACTTGTATAATTTCTTAGCTAAAATTAATGTATAAGAAAACTTTAATAAAATGTTTGTAAACTGCTCCTAACCTGCTTTATACATACGTATATTTTCGTCAAATATTAATTTTAGTCATATATACCAATAATAGGTACATTTTATCGTTTAAAAAACTGAAGGAAGTCGTTCTGCTGTATATTAGGCATGTGTAGTAGTGCACCTAGTCATTGAGTAGGTCACTGCAATTATATAGATGTGTTAAATTTCAATTCAATGATAAATCAGTTATCAATTTATACGATGAAAAACTGTTACAAGAGGGGACGGTCTGTCGGTTAGAGCTCTTAATTATATATTTTATATTGCCATTACTAACTTATTTTTCTACAAGTAATACCTACGATATAAATAAACAAATTTCTCCAAAAACAAATTGTTTATATAATTATTTATTGAATAACATAATTATAATATTATTTTATTTAATTTTACCAGCGGTATTTGACCTATATAAATCAAAACTAATACCGACGTATTGTATAGAACGGCATGAATAGATACGTCGTATAAACGGTACAAAATTAATATAAATATTTTGAAAATTGAATTGTGAATCGTTGATAGAAATACAATGATATAGGTATAATAGGTATAATATTATATGTCGTGGCGAAAAGATGCAAGTCCCTACAAATAGTATTTTATAAATACATTTCAAAAATAACTAAAATCGTTATTATGCTTTTGAATATCCAATATACTAAACATTTGAACTTCAATCGATCTTTAAAAAAATGTATTCAGCTTTCTGTTAATTATTTTTTTTTTAAACTTCCAGTGAAAAAAACTAGCGAGGAACCTATAATATGTTCAAGCTTTTTACTAAAAAATTAGAAATTACGAGTATGTGTCATACATTACATAAAACTTATACTTTTGAAAAGTCTATAAAATGCCTCAAAAGAGTCAACATGTTTTAAAAACTATACCTTGTCCAAAAAATACCATTCTAAATATTTAGTTAAATGTAAGTCTCCACAGTTATTTCTTTTTGAATTAAAATAAAAAACAAATTCGATTCTGTCAAAAACTAGTTTTGTGTAAAAACTAAAAAGTCCTATTTATCAATATTTTTTTTTTATTGATTATTTTTAAAAGAACTTCATTAGTACTTTGAATTTTTACTTTTGTCTCTCAAATATTACCAACTTTGTCCAATTTTCTACCAGAAACCAACATCAAAGTAGAATATTGACGTTTTTCTGCTCCAAAAGATGATGACAAACACAAAAAAATGCTTACATCATATTTAAACCAATAATTCATGGATCACTCCACTTAGAATATAAAATGCAATTTTTTACATATTTTGTAACACATCTTTTTGTTTATAGGGAAATGATTAAAACCGTTTTTTTAGCAATATTCGTAGGAGTTACTATTTGTTCGACACAAGCAAATAACTCGAAGGAATCAGAATGCAGAGAAGAATTAGAACAAGAATTGCACGAGTATGTCAAATTGGATGGTTGGCAGAAACTTTTCACCCACCATTTTAAGTTTATTGTTAATGAGAATGGTGAAGTCTTAAGTGAAAGGAAACGACTGAAGTTTAATACAATTATACACAATGTTTGTATTACTTTTAAATGAATAATAATATTTACTCATAAATAATAAAAAATAAATTAAATTATGTAAAAATAATAAAAACGAACTTTATTAATATAACAGATAGGTATTCAATGAAAAGTTGGTGTTGATATAGATATAATATAATTGTAGGCAATTTTATGGGTGCAATCATGAACGTGACGACGAAGTAGACGACTGCCCAAATATTTACCATGGAAGTATAAAGTCGTGTAAGCATGGAAAAAATATCAGATCCGCCATGTTTAGAGCGGCAAGATGCAGTTTTGTCGAATTGTCCGTCAAGCATATAGTTCTCAGTGATACTTTGTTAAATTCATATCCATTAAACAAGGTATGAAAACATATCTGTTTAGGTTTATACGTATATTTCAATATTTGTTTAGTTTTGTACAAGAAAAAAAAGTAGATATTTGAAATTCATAAAGTGACATTAATTTTTAATATAAATAATATAACAATTCAACTTTGTTTCAGTTCGAAAAAGTGCCTGCTGTTGTCGACAAACCAATCAGAGAATTCGGTGTGAAACTGTTTGTCAATAGGTTGACCATACTTTCTCACGGTGAAACAGGTGGTCTCGGCGAATTGATGGCTTTAAATTTATACTTGAACAATGTATATGATACCGTATTCCTACAAAAGATACCAGTGGAACATGTGACGTCATCGGTTGATGTGGACATTGCTAGGAAACACATGGGAGACGTCCACATGATGCTTTTAGATAAATTGTACACTTATTGGGACACTTGGTGTAGCGACAAGGACATAGTGACTCAATATCGATTAAAGTACAAAAACGACGAGTTCATAGTCATTTTAGATGAAATGAACAAGAACATCGAAGATGCTGAAGAATTGATGCGGAGTTTAAACGTATCCGATAACGTAGTGGATTTAGATTTTGATCCGAAGAGGATCGCACTAACAGATTTTTGTGAATCATCTAGTTCAAATATACCCCATGCCCAATGAGCTCTTGATCGACTTGAAATTTAAAATCATTTGAGGCATCATTGGAATTTAACCCTCAAGCTATGTACGCATTACCATAAGTCCGTGTTCAGGACTATATAAATTTGTTTTTATGGACGACAATAACTCACTTAAAACTAGGTATTCAGTTTATAGACGAAATGGAAAACTATGAAAATGTAACGAAATACCGAATGAGTTTTATAGTTAACTTTATCAAATACTTACGACCACTAACAGTATTTAATATTCACCGATCTCAGTTTCCATTAAAATTGTCGACGGAGGCTTCGAGCAACTTGACTAGTTTGCTTTCCTTTTTGTTGAAGTTTTTTGATGATTTAAGAAATTCAAATTTCAAAGAAGTGATTTACTATCGAGGACTAGAAATTCAGAAATTTGTAAGTTTATTGAGTGCCGACATGGAGACCATGTTAATATTATGAAAGCACCGGAAAATTATTATTTTGATACTATAAGTTACGAAAAGACATTGAAATTAATGAAATCAAACTACCGAGTATTCGCTCGTTTAGTTTTAGCAACAAGTGGTTTTAAAGAAGATCGAATGAATGTGATAAAGTTAAAGAAATTTTTTTTCTTTTTGTCCGAAGCCGTCGAGTTCGACAATAATTCATAATATTGTAACATTTGCTGTTGAATTATAATAATATGACATAATATTTTGTTTGTAAATAGTAACCTGTTATTTAAATGAAATGACTAGTTTTATCAACTTAGGTACATTTATTTTGAGTGTATATCGTTATACTTAACAACTAAATATGTTTACCTATGTATTTATTAAGACTATAATATTATATTTTATTTATGTAAATATAAATAATTGCTTTTTAGACTTTAATGTTAATAAAAATATAATTTGTATATTATACATTTTAAAATCACTTATTAATTGTTGGTAATTTATTGTTAAATGCTATATTTATGATTTATTTGTTTGGATCTTTGTGGTAATAGAATGATATTATTGTTTGGATTTACATTCATACCATTTTAGAATCTATACACCATTTTAATAAACAATCGATATTGATGACGATGCATCGTTTATTACAAGCACATAATATATAGTTATATGGTCTTATAGCATGTAAAATATAAGTATACGGGCTTGCCTATAGCATAATATTATACTGTGCATCATGCCTTATGCCTCATAATATAATTCCTCATGTCCTAATTTCCTATATGGTTAATAGAATATTTCAGTTGAAGAAAAGCCACATCTAAACTGCAGTTGTATAAACCACCACATATTGGAAAACGTATTAAAAATAGATGAATATAAAAATGAAAACGAAAAGAAAAGAAAATCTAATCGCATTTCCATCCATCGAGTACGCTATCCGTCATATTAAACCTGCAGCAGCTCCATATATATACCGAAGCAGGATAAAAATAACAATAACCGCGGAACCCTATTCCCTGCAGGACCCTCTGGACCGCGCCTCAATCCATCACAGAGATAATACAAAAACAACGGCCGCAAAAGCCCTGTCGTCGCTAATTCAATCCGGTCTGCCGGTCACCCACACTCGGCTACCTAATGGCTTCGGGACGGCAGGAAACGACGAGAACATTGGAAGTGCCCTGCACGTGTATCGACAGGCCAACCGGATGTATATAATATTGACTTCAACGCGGGTATCTGCACCGCGATATATATGTACGTATAGGTATTATCGTTATATTATAATAATATGGTCCCAGTGTGCATAAATTATAATTAGATGCGGGACGTTCGGTGGTTATGACGTAAAGCTTTTTAGTAGGATAATGTAGCTGGTATTTCGATATTATATTATGATATCCATCATGTCATGGCTCGAGAAATTAAATTTTCTGACCGCCTTTGATAATATTATATAGTGTATAGGTACTAATATACTATAATTACGTATATAATATGGCATCTGTAAGTTATTATTTACGAATCAAACAATAAACCAATCAGTCCTACCGCGGACAATTCAGGTTGCTCATAGACCTGTGTAGGTACTTCATATTATGACGTGCGCGTAGGAATATTCAAACAGAACATCTTTTAAGTATACACTTTAGTACTTTACCAATTTCAGCAATAATAATAATTCAAACAGTAGTGTATCAATACAATCGTAATGAGTAGTAGAAATTCAATATCCACAAAGTATTTTATGTATGACTTATATTAATATAGGTGTTAAAATGTAATACTGTTTTATTATTGATGAAAATAATATAAGTAGGTAACTATATAAAGTTATATCAAAAAAATACAAATAATTTTGAACTGTTCTAATATTTGTTTTTCTCTTTTACAACAAATCGACAAACGTGCAAAGAGCAATTTATTAATTTTTTTATTTTGTTGTTTCATTTACTCATTTTTAAATTACTTAGATAAAATGTACCATAAAAATGTAAATAACATCTGTAATTTCTTTCAAATAAAAAAACTTTTTTGTGTCTCCAAATCCAATTATTATTATATATTTATAGGACTGCTTTCCACTTAGGGAAATCGAATTTTTTCGTTGGCAAAGTTCGGTTTGTCCCGAAGGGAGAAAGTTCGATAACAATGGGCGTGGCATCAACGATAAGGGAAGACAAAAGGCCCCGGAGATACTATATTATGGAAAACAGAGGTAGTCCGAATATGTCGAGGTCTCATTAATCACCAAATCCATCAGACAATTGCCAAAAAACATTATTTAAAAAATAAATATAGTTACACATTCCGAGTTAGGCAAATTTGGGTAATAACACAATGTCGTTTAACACTTGCTTATATAATATAATTATTACTTAAACCCAGTTAAAAATGTGTCCGTACAATTTGTATTTCAGAACTCATAAAAACAGTTTTTGAATAATAACCATGATTTTTTTAAAATATGATACAAAACAATATTATAATATAATTTGTGTTGATAATACTACGATTGTAACGAAATTCAGACACTACACTGAACATTAGAATATATATAAAATTATTTCTGATTCGCAATATTGTAGTTGAAAAATATTATATACCTATTTCATAACCTTATTATAAATGCCATTGGTGCCAAATGCCAATATATCCTCTATGAAATGTACCTACTTATCAAAATATATAAAACCTACTATTAGTTGAAAAATAACAGAGTTATAAATTAAATGAAATATTTTACTATATTATAATTATAATTTCAAAAAATAAATCAATACACTATCGTCAAACAAATTATTTATGGGTTTTAAATAATTGCTGTAGTACGTTTTGAGAATGTATGTAGATATAAATATTGCTTATATGCATACAATTATTATATATAGGTTCATTATATTAGTGTCTAATATATTATAATATAATATTATGTGTGCTACTTTATAATAGTTTCTTATCAAGTGATATACTACGAGGCTATAATAACAAAAAAGTAAAAAAAAAAATTACTAAGAAGTAATAATTATGATACCTGTTTAAAGTACTATGGTATGCATTCAACGCTCAATTTATAGACAGTTCGTACTTTTGAGTAGGTGATTAACAACACAGAACAATTTCCTTTAAAAAATAATCACGAACCAATAATACTTCTTTCACAATTGAAATAATTGTTTAGTTAAAACGAGCCTTAGCTGTATACATAATAATAATAATAATAATTCAAACATTAAATATTGTTTAATTTAGAATTGACATATTTTTTGATGATATTGGTCAAAGGTAACTGCTCCGTTCGTTTTGAGAAACAAACGGAATAATCTAATGTAATCTTTTTATGAAGAAAAAGTGTTAAATCGTTTGCCGGGACTTTTGTTACGTTTATAGGGTGACAGTTTGGGCATTTAAAAGGGTTTATGTCATTTCCTTGACGTTTTCCAAGCAGATTTATTTAATTTATCTGTCATGAATTTAAAACAGGAAACTTAAATGAACACTTTCTGAGCATTTATTTATAAAATAATGATTTAGAAAACTAATAATAATAAAAAATACGGTGGAGTGTAAACCGTATTATTTTTCTCCTGCTGCAGGAGAAGGTGAGGGTAGTAAATGTCTTAGTAACACACGACACACGTGCGGAGTCATCGCTAAACGTGACTTGGATAAATATAATACTGAGCAATAACTATCTAATGTAAATAATAGAATAATACAAATTTATTATTGTAAAAGACTAACGGAATAAATAAAAAATATTAGCCAAACGACGTCTTGAAAGTAAAAAGGTATAATCGTGTTAATAATTTAATATATTTAATACTAATTTTAATAAAAGTTTCAATTATACTCGATTAAAATACCTAGTGGATTGTTTTAAATAATATTAAGTTATATTTAAGTGTATTCCTTGACAACATTTTATTATTCGAACGAAACGTACATAGACATTAGACAGTGACAATGTGTGACATTAAAATATAGTTCAGCTAATACACATGGTACTTAAATACTTAATTCGTGTAAAATAAGTAAAAACTGGTATGCTCTTTTTCTTTGTGTGCCGATCGATAAGAAAAATAATAATACTCCATTTGATAAACATCGGTGTCGAGGTTTTTTCTGTTGCTAAAAATCGTTTTTGTAACGGAATTAAGGACGGCATAGTCGGCACTAAGTAAATAATAGAAAGGAAAATATTTTGTTTTAATTATAAAACCCTCAAGAAGCTCTAAGGGTCTTTTTTTTTTTACACCGTTCTATTTTCTCTTTGTGCAAAATGCATATAATAAGCCTTTTCCTTTCCCCCCCCTTCACCCACTCCCACTCAATCACACCACCCCCATCACTCTCTCTCACTCTATCACTCTCTCTCCCTCTCTCTCTCTCTGATTCTAGTTTGTCCGCAGGGCCTGGTCCCGCGTGTATTAACACCACCACACCTCCAGCCGACGACTATACCGTACCAAAAAACCAAATTCCGAGCCCCTGAAGGGTTAATTGGCCGTGCCATTAGCGAGGTATACCCGGCCGGGATCCCAGTTGTTTATATCATTTAACAAGCGACAATTTATAACTGCCAGTATTGCGCAGTTTGCACGTACATTATACGGTTACGAGTGTATGCTGTATATTTATGTATATATAATGGGTGTTTGTGTGTGTGCGTGTGTGTGTGTGTGTGTCAGACAGGCTGACGACGAATTAGACAGAAAAAAACAATATTCTTAACAAACATGTACCCTTTCACCAATTGCCCCGAGTCATTTCTCTGAACGATATCTCTCGAGGGGCCAATCTATAATATAATATGGAGGAGGTCCCATGTCGAATTGATCACAGTCATCTACGCCCGAGACAACTTTATAACGACCGCGACGGTCGTCTAGAAGTTTAATAAAAATGATTCTGGAAACAATGTTCTATGTCACCGCATCTATATACCTATACGTTTCTTAATTAAATTCTCTACTGCACCCGCATAATCAATTTGTATTTATTTTAACTGCAAATGTTCTTATATAATATGTACTTATGTTAATCCTTATGGAATAATATTGTATTATGTTATTCAACGCTGTAAATCAGCTTTTAAATTCATAATATACTACACAAAAAGTGATAATAATAAAAAAAAATGATTACTAAAGTAATTAGGTATAGGTTCGTAAAATCATAATACGACATTGTAGCATTAGCGTATCAAACTACGACGGTAAATTGTATAATTTAGGTCGAGTTAAAAACGTAGAAGTAATCGTATTAACTTGCATAAAGTCAGAAAAAATATTGACTTGGTTTATTCTTTTTCAAATGAATAAAAGTGAGTACTTTACATTTAAGTATATATAATATTCAGTTTGAATGATGAATGCCACAATGATTCTTAATTTCAATGTCATTCTTGTTTATATTATTACCGACGAACACTACTTAAAAAAAGGTCTTAAAGTGCTTTCATAAATCATTCGGTTTTTATTTTTTTTTTTAAATTGTCATAATGTTTAATTTTAAATTACATTGCTTCTTTTAAAAGTCACCATTATATTAATTTCATAAGAAAATAAGTAATAACCCTAGAGAAATTATCTCATGAACGTTATAAAATAAAAAGAAACGGTTTTTGTAGAATTAAATTAATCAGCAGTTTTTACTTTCATTAACGGCAACACGTTAAATGTATTTTTTGTTTAGTTTAGTGTAAACAATTCAACCTTATCCTTACATTTGTCTAAATTAAGACTGTATTACGTATAATATATTATATTAGTGCTGTAATAATAATACGGTCAATATAAAATGATATGTGACAATTATTTCAAAAATACCAGAATATCAAAAAAAAAAAATAAAAAATTATATCCATCTTAATAGGAATTATAAGTCATATGATTATAATATTATGATGATATTATATTATTATAGATCGAAGTAACGACTGAAGCACAACACTTTCATTTTTTGTTCATTAAAAAAAAAAATAATACTCATTAATAAAACTAAACGGTATGCAAAACCGTATCGGTATTATAATGATTAATAAAATATATTATGTACCGCATACGAGTTGAATTACAATAATTTTAAAGTAAAATAATATACCCTCCAGTTTATTATAATTTTAACATATATTATAAAACAAAGTCCCTTTTTCTTCCTGTATGCTTAGATCTTTAAAACTACCTCAACGGATTTTGATGAGTTTTTTTCAATTGATAGAGTGATTCAAGAGGAAAGTTTATATGTATATAACATGCATAATATAGAAGAGAAACACCCCCGGGAGGCTGGAGGTCCTAAAAAAGGAATTTTGAGATTTACGATAGACATTTTTGTTTATTAATGGTTACTATGGACACAAACAAATAGAAAATATTCAAATTAAAAAAAAAATATAATACTTACATCTTAATCTTAACAAAGTCCCGCTGTCTGTCTGTAAGCTTAGATCTTTAAAACTACACAACGGATTTCGGTGCGGTTTTTTTTAATTGATAGAGTGATTCAAGAGGAAGGTTTATATGTAGGTATATTATAACATGCATAATATAGTAGAGAAACACTGCCTCTTTTTTGCATGTACGAGCATATCTCGAAAAGAATTCTACTTATTTTAATACGATTTTCAATAATAAATCGGTCGAGTAAGAGGGAAGGTTTTAATGTATTAATGTATTATAATTTTCCTTGGCGAAATTAATTGGGAGGCCGAAAACAATAACAATATATGTCTATATATATAAAAATAAATGTTTGTCTGTATGTCATTGAACTCCTCCTAAGCCACTGGACATTTTTGTGGGTTTTTGAGTGAATCTTTGAATGGTTTAGATTCACAATTAGACCCAGTTGGTTGATCCCTGAGAGGTGCTCAAACAGGCATTTTGAGATTTAAGATAGACATTTTTGTTTATAAATGGCTGCTATTGGCTATAGGAGAAATATAGAAAATTGAAAATTTGAGGGTGTATACAGATTGATTTTCAATTCATGTATAGGCTGAGATAGTTAAAGAGTAGCTCACACATGATTTTTTTTATGTCAATCTAAATGTTTGCAATTCGTTACGTATTATATAAATACTATAATTAGAAGAAACATGGTAGATATATACATTTTGTACAAATATATTTATTAAAAATACAAATCTTTGGCATGGACAACGTCGGGCGGAACAGCTAGTCATATTATAATAAAATACACTTTTTTATTTATTATCGATCCGATTCCATAGAGGTACTTTTTCTGAATTTTACAATTTGTCCACACTAATATAAACGTTCAGTCGTTGTATAAAAGTAGTAAATGGCTTGTAAATCGAAAGACTATAAGGTGCGTGCGTATCTATGTACCTATATATAAACGACGCACAGATGTGGTAATTTTTCAAATTGATTAAGCCGACATTCATCTAGTAAACATAACAACGCATCTTTATAGAACACGCCGTATACATAAATCAGTACCTATATACTATAATAGTCAACAGACAGTATATTATATATATATAGAATCGTATATGCCGGATTTTCCTTTCACTCGGTAAATCCCATTTGTGCGATAGCACCACTGGCGAGGGACTGCCGATGCTCTTTTAACTCGTTAGCAATACACACGTAGGTGTAAGTGTAGATTTTTCGGACCGAGGGCAATAGATAATATGGGAAAAGGATGAGCAGGATGGACGCGTGTGAGAAGTGAGCCATTCGCAGGCCGATAACAGTTTCTCTTCGTCAGGTGCAAAGCTCTGATTCGAGGCCTACAGCAAAGCTTTTTAACGGAACGGACAGCCAAAATTCTGGGGCCACAGCACGGCGGGGGGTAATCCCTTTGTGTCGTGTTGTTCGGCGACTGTAAGCCTTACAAATCAGCGTTAGTCTACGAGCAAATAAATAAAACCGTCACACCGTCCGGACGCAAAACGGATTTGGCACTACTACGACGCCGACGACGACGACGACGACTATACGAAGACGATTTTTTCCAATTTAAGTAATCGATACTACTGCTGTTGTACGCTGTTACTATATAACTAAATGTACGCACTACGAGCATAAAAAAAAAAAAAATAAGGAAAAAAGTATTCATTCAAAGTATTTTTTTCATTATTATTATTTTGTACCAGTGTAGTAGTTGCTCGAGAATTCCAAACGTGCTTGTTCCCGGCTCATATATATAGTGTTTTCCTTGAACATAGTATAACTGCTGCAGTACAAGGTATATAGCACAACAAAGTGTTAAAAATTCATCTGTACCGACATTTGTAATACACGACTCACAGAGGAAACGGGAGCATATAATTTTTAATAATATGCTGACATTATAAATTAGAACACTCGAGCTTTTAACATGACATTTTAAAGAGTAACTTTTTTCTCCATCAATAATATGTTATTATTATCAACTACGAAGTACAAAACTGTCATTCAAATATAGTTTTCTGTTATTATAAACGAAGTTTCAAAATTTATTTTTGTGTTTTGTTCATCTCGTGTACTTGACGCACTAGCACTATAATTTCAAGACACATAATATGGTAAACAATAATATATTATAGTTTATGAACAGCAGTTTTCACCTATTAATATAAAAATAATATATTAATATAGGGTAGCTATACGAATTAAGAATTCAAAAATAACCGCGGAGATTTCGACCTACATAATATTATTATACAATATACATTTCATTGTTCAATAGATTATTAATTCCTCTATTATTTTTAATTTGTTAACAAAATCTTCAACATTGAACGTGGTATAAAATACTTCATAACGGAAATAACTAAAAAAATTGTGTATAATGTAGTATTCAGTGTCGAGTTTACGCGTTTTGTACAATCGACAAAAAATATTATATTGCTGAAAGTGTTATGATAAAACTGTCATACCTTGCCCACACCAGTAAGTTCTTTGCCGGCAATCCGTCGCTGCAACAATGCTGGCAGAAGAGGTGCATGCTTGTGCAGGCCACTGGCGAATCCGTGAGGCGTGGTCATAGCATCTTCTCCTTGAGATCCCCGTCTTTTTCTGCGATGAGGCGAACCATTTAGATTCAATTTTTGAGAAGCCCTAAAGTAAGCACAAAAAAAACAAAAATTATAAATTGTGTGTCGAGTCGATTTTAAATATTTTATTACAATAATTATTACTCTAGGTAAAGATTTATTTTGGAAAACAACGCCATTTTGTTTTCTACTTATATTATTGTAATAGCAATAATGTAAACGACGTGTGCCTTAGTATACATCACCGGTGTTTTTCAATTTCCTCTAACGTAATTTGTTCGATGGGTCGAAACTCTCAAGCATATTAGGTATATCAGATTAAAAGATTAAATTATATTATTATACTACAGAAACTATTTGAGTAATATAAAAATAGAAATAGAACTTTTTTTTTATGGGTACCTTGGCAGAAGGGAGCTAGGTATAGTGGATCGCCACATCAAACATGTTGCTAACTTGCTGGTGATTGCACAATCTTATTTTTTGATAAGACTTTTTGAAATAGGGAACAAGACTCTCCAAAACTAACCACACACACGGCACACAAAATGTTACAAGAAAACATTTTTTTTATAATATACTATAGGTTTTAATTTGAAATTTTATGTTGATAACGATTTACAACACGATTTATTTCTGGTTACTATTATCCGTGATGGCTGTTATTTTTTATTTAATAATATATTTTCCTCGACTGCGTTTAATGATGTAATTATAATTTGGAGTACCTACTTGCTGCATGATGTATACAATAAATTTGATCCCTACTACGCATTATCGGGTTAATGGTTGGGCACTTACATCACTCTTAACCTGAACCTAAATGGAAACATGAAATGCAACCCAATCATATAACAATGTAAGTATATAATGTTAAATGGTCGATGAATGCGGATGACAAGCATAATAAGATCTTTAAAACGTCGAGGCACGAAAAAAGAAACTTTCACTACAGCAATTTTTCGAATAGGCTTTTCTTTCTATAACACATCGAAAGTATCGTTTTCATCCGGCAAACTACCCCACCACAGCAATAACCTAACCCCAGGGAAACACAACCGGTAAGTGCATTGTATTATTCTTTTCAAGGATATTTTTTTACGATTTCAACAAGTTTTATTCGAAAACTTTCCAGTTCATTGAATCATTTAATTGGTTGAACGTCACCAGATATTTAAAATTTATGTGCCTACAATCCGTTTCCTATAAATATTGTATCGTCAAGGAAGGGCTAGAAAATACAATAATTTATCGTTTAATGGATAAAAAAATACAAAATGTGTAAATAAGGCAATAAAGTATTATTTTCAACATTCCGTTTTACAAAGTATCACCATCTACATAATTTATATTAAGTGTAGAAATTACTTTTACGTAGGTATCTTATATAATATTATAAATGTTTTTAATCTATATCGATTGAACCGTAATACGAATTATAATTTATATAGGCATATCGAATATCTAAATAATTTCCTATTTGTCTTTGAATAACGCATACAATATTATTATGTTTATAAATAAAATATAATATATAAGCAGGTATTTTTTTATTTATTTTTTTGTATATCACAATCCATCATATTTTTATTTATTTATAATAGCGGTAGACATCGATTTAGCATGACAACGTGATCGAAAAAAATAAGAAATGATGTAAAAATGTAAAATAACTTTTCTTAGTGTATTTATTTTTTTTAATATTATTATTAACTACGCATCATGCAGCACCTCAACTACCCATGCGAATAGTATTATGGTTATTCGCTGGGTTCTAATGTCGTTATGGTCACATAGCGTCTGTAATTTGAACGGACCAGCTGGTAACCTTTGTACCTCTATACGGATGTACATAATAATTATTACGAGTAGGTACTGATCGGGATGAGCTCAAAATTGAATTTTCACATCGGGTCGTCTTCCGTTATACGCACGACCAGATTTACCTATCGGTTATACACGCAATGTACAGGGTGATTCACCAATACCCATCCCCATTTTTTCATTTAATAATGAATTTATTCAAATTCTAATTTTTGGAATATTTTAATATACTCAAGTAATGACCATGGTCATAATACTTATTTTTAAATTCTTGAATTTTTTTTATATTACAGAATAATTAGTGGCAATACAAACTTTAATGTGCTTCAAATGAGAGCCCCCATTTTGTATTATTTATGAACTTAACTAATAGTTTTTTGTTCATACAAATGTTTACACTAAGGATATAATCCTCAATCCTTACAAATGGGTTTACAAAAATATATAATATTTATAATATCGGATTTAGTATTTAATATACCTACTTGTCCTACTTGGATCATTTATATAAATAATAAATACAAAATATTGATAGATTATTATTAATTACTAAAATTTTCAAATGTCTTTAGCCCTCATAACTTCTAAACCTATTATCATGGAGTTATTATCCATAGTACTCATATACTATTCATTCGAATTTTGATTTTGATATGTCAAACTATTCATAAAACGTATCTGCTAAACAATTTACAATAGAAAAGGGGTGTTCTCGTTTAATAAAAAAAAAAATTGTATCTCCACAGCAGCCCTAGGACACAACATCTCATAAGTTTTAAAATACGATCTATAAGTATATTTAAAAATTCCAAAAATCAGAATTTGATTAAATTCTCTATTAAATGAAAAAATGGGGTCGATCATGCTTGGTAAATCACCCTTTATAATATAATATTATAAAATAAAATATTAAGCCTAAGTATCACTCTCTATTCCCTGTCGAAATGACACCGGCCCAATCTATATGTAGGGGTGTGGTCACGGGTTGTGGGGATGAGGGTGTCATACCCCCACCCCATTTTGGCTTATTTTTGTCATATCAAATATTAAAAATAAAACAATGAAAGTACCTGTATTAAACGCTATACAGCGTGGTCTACGAATAGTCAAAAATTCTGTATAGTACTGTCGAACAGGAATTGTTTAGCCCTACGTCTAACTTGTGTAATAACTAATAGCAGGACAATACAATAGTTTATGAAAAATCGCCCAATAAGACTGCTCAACGTTACTCAACAGCGATTCGATTGAAGTTATAAATCATCTACATCACAAACATTTTTTGGATCAACTGGCCGTTATACGACTAGAGTTACTTATTTTTAAATATTCAATCATCGGACACGGTGTCACTGTTCTATACCAATAAATATTAATCTGATTGCAGAACAAAATATACGTAAAATATCTGTACGTAAACTCGTGTAAAATGAAATAACATGTTATACCTAACCTAACAATATTATATATTAATATAAACAAAAATATAAAATCAGACTCATAATAGCAATAATGAATATAGGTATGTGTTTAGGATAAAGCTTTATTTACTTTTCATTAAAACTTCCAGAGTTTGAGTCATGTTGATAAATAATAATAATAATATAGCAGTAACTAAGGTATGGCGAGATATACCAGGTACCTGCGTATACATATATAATGCTAAATAGATTTAAATTCGTCTGCTACTAAACTATTAAATTCGAATAAGTTTTTGTGAATTTAGACTTGTTACTCGTATTATAATATGTGCCTCGGATATCAAGAGTATAATAAGGCACCCTAACAATAAAATCATAAATGATTAATTAAAACCATGTTTTCTTAATACCTATTTGTCATTGTTGAACAACACTAGTTTTTGACTTTTACTCGCACTTTGGCCTACGTTATTAAATTCCGCAAACTTTAATGGAATTACACGATAAATATTAATTATCATTGCACTTGCCGTTCTTTTTCTTAATTACATGACCGCGAGGAGGACCGGCAATAATGTCCTATTATATAGAAGTCGCTGATAACAAAATTCAGCTGTTGTATAATATGAATAGGTGTATTATATGTCGTTAACCTGCCAGCCCTTATTATTATTATTATTATTATTATTATTACCCTCGTGGGAATTTCTAGTTGTATTACAGCCACCAATTACATATATATTATAAAATATAATATTGTAATAAATCATACCTATAAGTTCGGTTTGTTATTTCCGAAACAATGTGATTATTTGTTTTTATTACTATCCTATAAATGACGTCGGGGAAACCCTTTATTATAAGTTTTAATATTTAAACTATTTATTATTTATTGCCAAGATCTAACCATCTTTTACATTATATTATACAACAATTATTACAATTAAAAATAAAACTATAATAAGGCTATAACGATTAAAAGTAACTATGCAAATTTAGTTTTAATTTTTTAAAAAAGAAAAGGTTTTGGCAACGAATTTAAATAAATAAATTTATAGACACTTAGAATTCTCGCAAATATATTTCAAGAAATGCCCTAAGTTTATGCATATTTAAAGCGAACAATAAAAGTAATTAAACGCATCGTTAAACTAATCTCGAGTAATGATGAAAATTTAAACAAAATTATTAGTTAATTATCTAATTAAAATTTAGATTTGCGAAGTGTCAAAAATGCGTTAATACGAAACATATTTTTTACTTACTAATATTCATATAAGTATACGAAATAAAAAACGTTCATAATAATATGTATGATATTTTATGATAAAAATTAAAAAATATCAAATATTAATTTTAAAAAATTTAGTTTTATGTTGATAATTCAAATTTAAAATAGGATCAAAAACGATTTTTTTCATGAAAAATAGATATTATACGATATCACATATAGGTATCCGTATAGTTCTGTAGATAGTTCAACATATGAGTACATATTGTGTAACCAAAGGCTACAGTTTGAGGAGATAAAATCTTACCAGGTAACGGTAGCCGTAAAAGATGAAAAGTATACAATAAAAACTTTTCCTGCTTAGGGTTTACGACACTAGTGTAATCGTATCGATTCACTATAGGAAAATGCGAAACGTTTCAAACGAAAGTTGTGACAATAAAAATAACGACTGGGTGTAAAATGACGACAGTTAAAATTCGCTTGTTGAAGCACAAATGAAAGAAGTAAATTCAAAATGGTTTCTTCTGGTTTTATATTTTGCTCAGCTGTTGTCGTGGATCAAACTTCTCATCATTTCAGAAACAAAAGTACTTTAAGGATAGAATATATATTCCATACAAAGGATATTAAAAGATAATAATATGGGTAGTTTCTGTACAACTCTTTTGGAGTAATTTATTTTATAGGAGTAACTCTCTTTTAAAAAAACAGAATATTAAAAAAAAAAAAAACATTATTGCCGCTTATAATATGCTGGTCATTGAGTATTGACTGGCCTAAAATAGTTATTAATAACTATAAAAATGTAATCTAATTGTACATAGGTACTAATGTTACATTTTATGTTTCAAATATGTATAAAAAATAATAATAATAATAATATAAAAAAACTGAAGCATTCCGAACAACAAAAATATATTATATGATGTCGGAAAATAGTTTGAGAACCTTATTGCAATATCACCAAGACGAGTGGCGAATGCACTATAGCGTGGAGAGATTTTCAGAATTTGTCGAAAAACCTTTGAGAGCACGACATGTGTGAGCCCAGTCACATGGTGTCCGAAAGTTTTCTTATTACACTGCAGTCCGTGGTCGAGAGAAGTGGTGGAAAGAAACTTTGTTTCTTCCCTCTCGTACTTAGAAATCATTAGTAGCCGGCAAAATGAAAATGAAAAAAAAACCCCAAAGAAGAAGTGCCCCCCGATGGGGCTTAATTTCATTAACGCATCATCTCTCCACGGTGGGGCACGAACACACACCACACACACTACACACACACACACACCCACACACACACACACACACACACACACCCACACACACACACACACACACACACATACTTGGCGAAGTCGGTACAACAGAAGGCAGCCGCCGTTCATTACCAAAGGAATATAACGTTCACGTGTGCCCATGCAGGCTGTGGAGGTGAGTGACGTCACTATATACCGAAACCCGATCACGTCCAATACTACGGTATAGAAGGTTGTCGTGCCGGTCACGTCTTCCTTTATCCCCTCTATCCACCGCCCTGTCGTATTCCTCCTGTGTTCACCGACGCCGATCCTCTCCCGCCGAATCTTTGCGTCCTTTTTTTTTTTACCTCCACTATACGTTCTACTTTTAACTTTGACAGCCGCGTTTCCACCTCCACCTCCGCGAGGAAAACATGTTTTGAATATTTCACCCCCTCCCCTAATAGCTTCGGAGAAACCTCAATTTCTTCTTTATACTCCCCACTATATATATATTATATTATACATGTATAGCCATAATATATGCCGCTGCCGCTTCGTCTTGTTCCATATTGCCACCCCTCGTCTCGGACGTACGAATATATATATATTTATATATTTTATTATTCCCCGTGTCCGACGCGCGTAATAACACGGTAAAAAAATGTGTCCTCGGATATGGGAATTCCATATATAATATTACGCAGTAAAGTTGACGGTGAGTTCTTTTTATTTTCAAACCACAAAACACATGTAATAATAATAACATAGCCGTTAAGTTTTTCTGAATAGGTGCGCTGCAGACGTTTTCAACTTTTTGAATATTCTATGTAATAATATTATAATATACACATACACATATAATAATATATGTAAATCAAACTTTACGTTCAAGCTTGAATAAATTTGCGTAGTAATACAAATAAAAAAATCTGTGTTCTTTAATGGTAATAGACCTACATGGTTACATAGACGTTGGGTAGTATTATATTATATCTATATGCAAAAGTATATGATGAGATCGAGTTGTTGAATAAATACTATAGAATCAACATATTTTAATGGAACCCTTTGAACGTTCACATTGATGTCTTTAACATTGTTTTTAATAATTGTAATATCTATACGAAGCATACAGTATACTGCAGTTACATTATAATTATGTAGTGCTCATAATTCTTCTATGATCATGATTTTTTAATCGGTCATTAAAATAAATTATCTAGTTGGCGAATAAAAAAAAATGTTTATAAACTAATTTAAATAACAAACACGTTGCATAATATTAAATTTATATTAGGTATAATAATTATGTTTTAAAAGTATAAAACCGTATGACAAAAATAACATATTTCAAATTTTTAGGTAATATATTTTGCATGTTATAATAAAAGTGTACAAAAGTTTCCCTTTTCTGGACATAAAAGAAACATTAAGCTGTTTTTGGATAATAATAACGTGTCCTCCCTTTCTATATGCGTTTCCGATAAGGAAGAAAAACGGATCAGAAACGCCATTAGGAAAATTGATCAAAACAAATCTAGTAGAAAGCAAGATAGCGATAGGAAAAGAAAAAGGGATACTATATGGGAAACCTACAAATATATAAAATTATGTGGCAAACGAACAATAGAAGTTAAAATAATATATAATGGACGACCTGCAGTGGTGGTCACACAACATATATTACAATTTATATACAAGCGTATTGCACATCATAAATTTTCAAAAATATAAGCATGGCAGTTTTTCGGTGAATGGCAAAGTATTATTTACCTAGAACCTATATAACATATGCAAATACAATATTTCGATAAGTGAGTGCATCTTTTTTACGAATTATGCAATTTTTAAATTTACTAAAAATACATTTTAGTATATTATTATATAGATTTTCTTTAAATTTAATATTTTCGTAATGGCTTACGACCACTATCACGACAATACGGATTTAAAAGGATCTTCAGATATGGTTTACTGTGGTCTACTCTACGGGCAATATATAATTGTATAATTGGTGCTCTGTTTGTAGATAGTTATTATTTTTGTTTTTTTTTTTTTTTTTTTTAATGACTTAAAATGTAAATAAGAACATCCTAGCAACATAATTTCCGAGAACAGTTTTTGTGTATAAATGTTTTCCACGTTTCTCACTTTTTCAAGCACTTAACTTCAACCGTAGGTCCATTTTTACTTATAAAACCCCATTTATTATTGCGCTTTTACCTTTTTATGGGTTTTTTGATTAACGACAGTTTTCATTTTTGCGATGTTCGTACGGTAGGTACGTGCAAGTCAGTGCTATTTTTCATTTCACTGGAGTTATCTGGCGAAACAAAAGTACGATGATATATAAATTAGCCAACTCGAAATGAAACTTTTTTGTTTGTAGTTTTAAATTGCCACTGATCCTTTGTAACGGGCGTTCGGATATATAATGAGCAATGTTATAAATATGACTAAATCCAGATATGGTCCTGAAGTATGGGCTATATACCTACGCCTATACCTAAATAATACCAACGCGAAATAATGAAGGTAGGTAGGTATTAGATGGGATTAATTTTGCTGACTTATGATAGGTCTCTTGAAATTTATTAGAATACTAACTTGATCAGTATCAGCTGTGTAATATACGGGGTGGTCCATTTAACGTAAGACACTAGGTATCATTATTATAGGTAGGTATGCCAGAAAACGCACTAACGGATTTTTCACTATTATTTAAGCTTTATAGTTTTTTGAACAATAACATAATATATTTTTTTTTCATATTAAGAAGCAAAATATTATTTGGATTATTTTGATCCGTAAAAATTAAATTTTGGACAATTAGTTTAATAGAAGTTATAAGTATTTAAAGTTTTAATGAGCGGAGTAGTGGACCATCAGTTTGCAGAGTACCCCTGTGGCCCTGTACCACTCCACTCCACTCATATTAACTATAAATACTCAAAGCTCATAAACTTCTCGTCCAAAATTCAAATTTTAAACATCGATGATCTCCGAAAAATATTCTTTTTTTGAATGAGAATTCAAAAATGCGTGTTTTTATTGAAAAAAGTAAAATATTAAAACAATTTTAACTAGGTACAAGAAATATATTATTTTTAGAAAAATTTTAATTTTAAAGAGTTTAAACTATGAAGAAAAAAAACATTAATTATAAAAACGTTAATAGTTAGGTTAAATGGATCACCCGGTTTATTTATAAGTAACAATAAAATAATGCGCATATCTATCGTTTAAATTAATAATATTATATAAGGTAGTATAATATATTTATCATTCATAAGATACATTGTTTTGATTGTTTGACGATACATTTAAAGTTCTAAGATAAATAATAATTGTTAAGAGAATAAGTTAGTTTTAATTAATAATCGTGTTACGTTTTTTGATTGAATAATTATAAACTATTGTACATTATATTATTGTATATGGTCGATGGTAGGTACGTACTACGTATATTACTGAGTATTGTTCTTAACGGAAAGAGTCGTATTTTGTTACTTTGGTATTTTAAATGTCAAGAATAAATATTTAACATGTTTTATTTTAATCTTGATATAATAATATAATATTGGTTATGACTCCGACAAAGAGATCCACAGCATTATATTTGTCTTAATTAAGTTTGAAACAATAATAACTATAGGTATAGTCCTTTTGAAAACGCTTCGAATAATTTAATCTGGCAATGAAAGGGTTTTAAATAGCAATAATTAATTATACAGCAGTATAGCTGGTATGTCGGTACTACATAGAACATGTATAATACAACGCGTCTTATACGGGTCGGCTACGTTTCGCGTCAATGTTTGAACTTATTTAACCCTCTGAACCCCGAAGTTTACTGCATAAATAAAATATAACTACTCAGGCACTTCGATATGTTTTGACCGTAAAGTATGATGAAATTAGTTATTAAATTTGCTCTCGAGGTGAAATTCGACGGAGAAAAATACGATGGTAATAATAATATAGTATTAAATACCTGGGTAACCGCGGATTGTGCGACGGAACGGAAGTGGTTATTGAGCGAGAGGAAACGGACTTCCTACGTCGTATATATATAGGAACATATAGAAGAAGAGAGAAAAAGAGTTTCGGCGGCTGCGGCAGAAGGCCCTCCGTCACGCGTCGTATCCGTGTGTATAGAGGAGCTAGTGGAGGAGTGAGTGGAGGAGGTGTTTCGATAAAAATAACAAACGGTGTATATACGGTGTAGTTTTATTATAGGTGCCAAACAGTGGCAGCAGCAGCAGATGGGGTAAGTTATACTATAATAACGTCCCGGAGCCACGGTGACGTATTCGCCCCACCTGCTGCTCCGCGTCCGACGTCGTCGTCGTCATCCTATAAACGAGCTTACTGTTTATTATTATTATTACCCGTCTCTCCACGGGGATGTATGGCATTTTTCAGATTCAACGATGTAAAACGATGTTTCAGTATTTTCTTTATTTTTTTTTTTTGTTTATACTCAAAGACGCGCGCGCTGCGTACGTATGAGAGAGACGAAGGGTTTTCCGCTCTTTTTTTTATGGCCGAAAATCGTTTTCTCCCCATAAGCTGTTTTTACGGGAACTAGCTGCTGAGGTCCCGTGCGCGCTGCAAGTGCCGGCGCGCACACTACGAACGATATTTCCTCGGACGCATAAGCCACGTGTCACATTTTTATTATAATGTAACACATCGGAGCACTTTAAAATAGAAAGCCTATTGTGTTTCTTTACGACGGCCGATTCGCGTGACTGGAATTTATACTCCCGATCCGGGACTTCACCCCGCCGCCGCCGCCGGCACCGTCTTTTCCCTCACCGCTAACCGTTATATGGATCCCCATTAAAGCGGTATAATTTTATTGAATTTAATTGAAAGCCGTTTTTATGTGAGTCGTAAAAAAACGGGTGACATGGGTTCGGTATATTATAATATTTATACAGTATTAATAATAACAAGAGGCGGCGGCGGTGGCGATAGCTGTATAGAGGTTAAACATCATGTACGTCAAGTCTTAATTATATTAATGAGCAAATCGAGTTAAAATATCTTATTCGATTCATTACTGTATAGTGTATAGGCACTTAAAGCCCGTTTAATAACAAATTAAATGCATGGTACATCTTAAATAATATAATACGTACATTCGGTTCGTACATAATATGAATATACCGGGTATATGGTATATTATGGTGCGCCTTGAAACGCTTTTACTCCCTGCCGCACAGTAATACGCGTACGATCAAATCTTGATATAACTATTTATAAATGATATTACAAAATAGTAACTCAAGTCTTGTAGTCATATCATTATGATAATATTAACGAACGACATACATTGTAACGGAGTTATGTTAATTTCAAACACTCGAAAAACATCATCGTAACTATTGTATTTGGTAGATATAGTATATACTATCTATATCAACTACCTATACACTATGGAGGTAAGTACTATTATAAGCATTTATTATTTTTATTATTACACCTAAACTATTATTATAAAAAGTCTATCTATACGAATAAAAATACGAACGTACGCACGCGGACGCCGCGCCGTGTGGGTTTCATTGAAGGACTCTCGTAATTTGTTTCCTTTCGAAATCCTGCAGCGGCAGTTAGGTAATACCCCGATAAGATCGTACCTTTTTCATATATATATAATACACTTGTCAACCGTGAGGATTTTTGTGTAACGAATAAAAAAACTATATATGCTTCAGAAATGAGCGGGGAAAAAATAGAGAATTTTATTGTGAAAGATAAAAAAGGCAACAGAAAAAAAGTGTCCACTCATTCTTTTTGTTATAAGCTCGGAAAAGTCAAACAGTTAATTAAACTTTTGCAGTAATTTCCACGCGTATATATGAGTGAGAGAGAGAGAATTATCTTTGGGGACTGAAACGTGCCTTGGATTTATGTGCAGCCGAGGCGCAGATAGGTGTATAGGCGAGGTATATACTGCAGCTGATATAGGTATGTGTGTACTGTGTATGTATATATATAATAATACATAACATAATAATAATATAAATAAAAATAAGCGAAAAATCCGTTAAGACTCGTTCGCAGGACGTTTATCATTAATATTACGGCCAGGACACAGAATTAGTTTTGGGAATGAAAAACCCCTCTGCCGTGGTATAATAAATACCAGCTGGAATCCCTGCGTGTGTTCAAATTGACTAACGGACCTAATAATACGCGTGTACCGGTATATAGTCGCCCACCCTGCTGCTTATTGCCCGCATATGTATTTTGACGGACGATTAAACTCGGACATTTGAATAAATTATCCGCCGCCCATGAATCAATCAGAAACAGATTTCCCTATATTATATACAAACGTTGATATAGGTAGTGCTTTTTCGCAGTTAGGTAATGGATTGTTTTTGTCCTTTATTGTAAACAACTATAGTGAAAAATAAAAAATAAACCTTCTACCCTTATATTTTGTATATCAGGGAAGTAGATATAGGTGCATAATGAGTAATGACATTTGTACATTGTATAAATGGTTAATATTTTTATTTTGAATTAAACATATTATGTATAAAATCCTTTTTAATAACTCATATCCTTTTCATATCACACTGTATATTATTATTCAGAACAAACAGAAAACGTAAAAATATTATGTTTTGTATTTTGTAAACAACAGCCGACTACTATAATTATTACAATAATTTATTATTATTATTATATTACATGACGTTTATGATAGTTTAATGATTTACTGGTCTTACGATTGTGACGTACATATATTATGTAATGTATAATAATATTGTACTTAATTTGCAAATAAGTTTTCTTTTTACGATACAATACGATGCAAAATCAATAAAATAATGTTTAAGAAAAAACCTTATGGAAAAATGTACACTACCAAATTCAACTTTTACAAAATATTAAAATTAGTATTAAACAATTAAACTTTGTGACATATAATATTATCACGACTTGTGTTTTAAAATGTTATATCAGTAATCGTCATTATGATAAAATAATTAAATAAATATTGCCAATTGAGAACATTTTAATATTATATTATTATAATATACAAGAAATTGCCTTAGATTAGAATTTTCACTTTTGTTGGTATTTCAATTACTGTTAAAGGTTTTTTTGGCATTCGTGGTATTTCTAAGTGTATTGCGGAATTAATGATGTGCGTCTACGCCTATATGTTATATATATATATATATATATAATGTATAGCTCTACATATATTCGAGATTCTATTCTATAATAAAGCTTGGAACATTTATTGAGCTTTTAATAAAGTTGATCGTTGGATTTCAATATTAATGAGAAAATTAAGTAATGTCGATATTAAAAATATGTTGTTTAATATTCAAACATCAGTAATAGATTCGTAAAAATTAATTTTACAAAAAGTAATAGTATAAAATATTGACCTGGGTTTGATATTTTCATTATTTTGCTTACTGTCACAAACGTCGGAAAATGGAAAAAATAATAAATATATATTATATGAATAAATTGTTGTATTCGAATTTTGTTTTGTACTTTTAACCCATTTTAAAGTTCGGGGATTGTAAATTGTAATTTATTTTAGTGTTTTAATTTTGAAAAAGTATAATAATATTTTTACAACTTATTAAAAAGTTTTTCAGAACCTAACATTTCAAGGAAAAGAAGTATACAATATAGTAGCATATTTTTAAACATATAAAACATAGTGAAATATTGGATGCCTATAAATTTTATCAATATTTTTGTGTGTATATATTATTATATATTTTACGAAATATTTCAAGTTTATAGGCAATACTAAGCATAATACCTAAACCTAATATTTAATAAGTTCAGGAATTTCGTAATTTTTTTTTTCTTCATATCTACAACGGTTGAACGGTATAGCCATTGTTTATAAAATTAATAATGGATCAATCGATTCTTATATCAAAGATACGCTGTTATCTCATTTTCTTTATAGTATGACAATTTCAACGTTATTGGTATTATAGACAATGCTTTTAAGAAAGCGATCGCGTTAGATGAGAATTTCTAATCTGAGTGTTCGTTTGATTTTAGCCATTCCAAATTTCCGCACGTATTATTTAATTTTATTAACGAATAACGATGTGCGGAATTCTCTTAGATCGTAATACCGTCTTGTTTATCTCTTCCAAAAATAGCGTGTTTGAAGATTTCTCGAAATTTAAATGGAAGAAAAACACTATTTCCCAATACCTTTATAAATACTCTCCGCATCACCTTCCTAACAACTCGGAGGCGCTTGTAGTGTTTTCGTTGCCGATTCCCCCCATCGAGAAGATGATTACGGTTATGAATAATTTCCGAACCGACCGTTTTCATCGACATCAAAATTATTATTATTTTCGGGGGTACTACGTTTAAGTGGAAGAGAAAAAATATAAGTATAATAATAAATATTAAATAAGAAATAAGGAATCAGTCGTGACTGGGGTAGCCGGGTAAGGACGTAGGGTATAGCTATTGGATGGTTTCCGATATAAAATTATATTTCGAGGTTAAACTTAAACCAACACCGAGCTTAATTAAGGTGCGTATATCCTGCTGACTTGTGCCCGTCGAAACGTTCTGTACGAGTATTTTCGTTTCGCTAAACCAGAAGTCTGTGAAATTGGAAAATTGCGTCTTCGTCCCATCCACTTATATATCCTCTCTTACTCTGTCTCTCTGTCCCTCTGTCTCTCTCTGTCTCTCTCAGTCTATCTCTCTCTATTATATGAAATACGGTAGGCCGCCGGCCACAGAGGCATCTGCGTTCTATCCGCCGACCCCGGGCTGATGATAACATTACAGATGAAAACCATATGACGAGGAATCGTGGAATTTTCACGGTATACGAACAAGCCGAATCATCATTTACTGCGGTTGGGTCCCCGAGGGCGAATTGAAATGTAATTCTTTTAAGGGCCACGCACGACGTTTAAGTGGAAAGAAAACACATTTCAAAGCAGTCGAAAAACAAACATTTGTGTATCTAAAACGACAGGCAAAGTCCTAATTCGCTAGTCACGTACTAATGGTCAAATATTTTATCTTGTATATAGGACATAGGTACGCGTACTTATGTGGTGGTGACGTAATGTTTTTTAAAAGTTGTTTAAGCCAAATATACAATATTGTTATTTCAATGATATTTACTTGTCTTATTTTTTTAACGAATTTTTTCTTTATCTAACCTAATATAATATGACAAATTTATTTCATTATTCGATGTAAAAAAATGGCCAATTGTTATAAAATAAGAGTTGCCGTATTTGTTAGTTCGAATAATCCTACATGTAAGTCATACACATATGTGTTTGTAAGTCAGTTAGAAAAACGCATAATATATACTTTAACATAGGAGTAAAAACAAATGCTAATCGACCTGGGATGAGCGAGTGGTAACCCAATATATGTTGCTATGTACCAAAAACGAATCTGGGAATGAGGCTAATCGAACTTTATTCATAGTCATTCATGTCGCATCCAAATATACTGAGTTTTTGATTAATGGACTATATGTACGTGAGCTTTCCAGGAAAAGTGTCAAAATCAGCTGACTCATTCAATTCGGAACAGAAAAAGTTTTTTTTACACAGGTTTTCAATTTAATAGTGCAAAAACGCCTACGGTCTCCGAATTCCAAATGTGCATGTGCAACGGCAAAAAGGTTTGGAATGTTGAAAGAAACTTATTGGAAGGGAGGATTATATCTAAAAGGATATAGAGCCTCTACAAGTTTTTTCAAACAGATTTTGAAATTAATTATAACTTGTGAAATGGAAACTTGTTTAGAAACTACCGTCAATACCTACATGTTTTCTTTTATATTTACTTTGATTTTTATACAACTGAGTTTAATTATATGCTAAAATTTAAAAATATACATTTAAACTACTCCCTCCATTTGAATTATTAAAATATGTATTTTATTTTAAATAATCTGAGTTCCGACATAACTTTAGTAATTCGAACAGTTTTTTTATATTAAAGTACCTACTCGTAGTATACCTATTTATTTATATTTTAAAACTCTTACATTACATTATATAATTCTAAAAAGTATATTTTTTATTTTATACATTCGTCCTTCAACAACGTATACCTATATAGGTACATATAATATATATACATGTACCTAAATACATAAATTATAATTTATTTATAATTCTACATTGTTTTATCATATTATATGTATAAAGTGCAACTATAACAAAAAATTAATTGTACTATCATATTATGACTATCTACTTTTAGTGAGAACCTTATGGTTTATGTACAAACTATCATAGTTGAAACCATAATGACAGTTTTAAAAAAGTATCTAAAAGTTATTGAACTTAAATCAATGTCTAATAATTATAGTTGGATTTCATTGATATACATTTATTACATGACAGTGTATTAGACGTCGTTACAAACATGGCGTTAGATAATATACCAAAAGTAAAAATCTGATCATCATAGAATATAATAAAGTTATAATTTTATGAACAGTAGAATTAATAAAATTTAAACAGATACTTTATATTTCAAAATATGTTATAGTTGCTAACCAAATAATAATTCATATGAATCGATTTTTTTTTATCGACTTACATAGTTACATTATTACATTTTTAAAACTTCAGATTGGTTTATGATTCAATTTGATCTCAGAACAACTTAAATTTAGGTAATAATAATTGTATTTAATGTTTATCTTGCGATTTAATTGAACGGATATTCATTTAAATTTTAATCCCTGAAAATACTGCCATATCATTATTCATTGAGCCCTGGTGTATAAACCATTGTGCACGGATTTGTTATAAGAAGTACAATAAATTACGACTGTAATAATCAGCACTAATCGTATAAAACCTAGGTGTTCATTGTAATAGGTAGGTACATCATATTAATAAACAGAGGGTGTTTAATAAAACTACAGTTTTCACAACATGATGAATATTTCGACAACCCTTGAAACCTGATGTGAAGATCTATTTTCTATAAGTACATACATCGGCAAAACTATAAAAGAGGCTTAGTCCCCTGCATAGGCGTTTTAACTTTTAACCTACCTGTAGGTTTTTAATTTTTAGCCCCTCCTTCTGGTTAAAATCGATCGTGACTGGTTCAAGGTGTAAAATAATTAATAATTATAATATGTGTAATATATTGATAAGGCCCCTGCAAAATAAAGAAATACGTCTCAAAAACCAAAAATACATACAATTACAGATTTGGATTTGTCGTAACATGAACAAATTTGTATCTCGTTGGTTTTTTACGATTGTGCTATTACACAAATATGCAAATACTGGTAGTCATCTGCCCTATACAGCTATATCTGTATTTTTTTTTTATTAATTTATAATAATACCTATAATAATATTGAGGATTTACTATGTACAAGTTTATATTGTATGAAGAAAATCGAAACATACATTAGGTCGAGTGTGACTCAATACAGAATATTCGGCATCCTGGCTATAGAAAGAGAATTAGGTATCTAATAAGATTGTCTACATAATGATATTTTATAAACATTTGCATCTAAAAATAAAGTCATATGCCGCATATAGTTGTAAAATGTATATTATACTAATTGTATTGTTTACATTTTATTTTTAATGACGAAAGGGGTGGCGATGGCGCCTTTACTCTATGGTTTATTTTCAACTCTGATCTCACAGGACTCTCTGCAGTGACTGCTAAATCCTAGTGACGCTCATCATGATGGGGGTTATTTTGAACTTTGGTTTTCTACTGGACTCTAGCCCCCGTAACTATTAAATCCTAGTTGCGCACATGCACACGCTAGTATAATATTATAGGTGACGATATAAAAAGTAAAAACGCACTCTAAAAACTCGTCGCACAGTCACGATGTATCGATCGCATGCATTACATCCAAGCGTATACATTATTATTATTATTATTATACACATATTATATTGTTTCACCGTGGCGATAAAGTCACTGTGGGTGTGTGTGGGTGGTGTGGGTGTGTGTGTGTGTGTGTGTGTGTGTGTGTGTGTGTGTGTGTGTGTGTGTGACGTGTGTGAGGGGTTAGGTTGGAAGCGCCACCACGGTGGACGGTGGCTGGGTGAGGAGGTATAACGCGCGCATTAACTGTATATACGTACGGTGGCGTCGTCGTGCAGGAGAGATAGGGCCAACGCGGATTTATTATTCGGTTTCGGTGGCGGTGGCCGCGCGCGTTGTATTATTAGCAATAAAACTCGCGGCGACGCGACGTTTCCGACACACCGTGAGAGGGCAGCGCGGAAGAGGTGCCGCCGCTTTTGTTTATGCGTTTTAACGGGCGCGCGTCACGCGACACACACACACACACACACACACTGTGCGTTTATAAGCCGAAAACCCTCCCCTCGCTCGCCCCTCTCCACCCGCCTCCGACCCGGCGCGTTTTAGCCTAGGGTATATTATCCATTAGTTAGAAAACATTATACCGTAGAAAACGTTAGTGCGACGCGACGGTAATAAATATAGTCACTATAGGTATATATAATACGTATTATATAGAGGAGTGTATACCGCTCCTACCTGCCCTATACATGCATACACGATATGTTATACGACTGCAGTGTGTCTACGATTTTCGTACTTTTTAAGGGGGTAATTGCTAGCCCTCTCCGGCGAGAGGTACTGCTGCGGCATCTCTGTACGTCGCGATGTAAAAGAAACGTCCAGATGCGGAAGGAGTGACTTGCAAGAGACGACCGAAAATAAGTGTAATATAATTGTTATTATTATCGTGTGACGTATTAAATGCTTACTTATACCATAACATACAAGTGCCACATGAAACCGAACGGATAATTTTGACGAGCGTCAGCTGCAGCGCCCCGAACAGCGCACACGTGTACCTCCGACCGAGTATAACTATACGCTCTGCACATGCCACATCACACCGTAATAATAATATTATAATACTCGATGTACCTACAAGTCCTGACTGCGATCAATGACTGCACGTTTTTATATACCATTTAACTTGTAACTGTGTTTTAAAGCAAAAGTGTTTTCGAACCGGGTTTCTGTGGCTCATATACGATATATAGATGATAATGTGGGGTGGCCAGTGACCACAGGTCCTGTTCGAAACGGAACTGTCCCTCTTGGCCTCTTCCGTGTATTCACGAATCAGGATGTCTCCTTTTATCGCGATATACTTCAAACGAGACTCTTTTTTCTTCCGTTTGTAGTATATTATATTATATGTATAGTCCCGTTATCTCCGTATTAGTATTATAATATTAAATTATAGGTACCTATCTGTACCTATGTGGCTATGTGTGAAAATGAAATCCAGTACAAGTGTACAGGATAAAAAAAATACAAACAATGTATATTTTACTGTTTTGTATTGAGTCATTGAAACCAAACTTAATGAAGAACAATTTTTTGTTACGAGCGTCGAATGACGGCAAACAGTAGTAAGTTATAGTCTGTAATAAGCGTGGGACACGCCCTATATTGGCGCTTATTGCACAGCACTAGCACTGTAATATTATAACCCCCCCCCTCTACAAAGTCGACCCTTTACCTCATATAATTTCAGACAAACATCATCTCCAAAATATCATTAAAAATATGAAAGTCTGTGTAAAATTTTAGTTTTTTTTTTAGAATTGAGCCAAAACCGTTTCTCTCATTTTTTATTTTATATAATATAGGTATTAATGTGGTCACTGTAATGAATTATAGTGTTCAAATCAAAATCATAAGACAGCTTCAATATAATATTGTGTAATGTATATCGTAATTATATTTAGGTTTGTCATTTAACGTTAATAGGAAAATTTTTTGTTAGTGCGCTCATTAAGTCATACGAATAAATAAATAAATTTACGTCATTCTATTTACAGAAGTTATTCACTTCCGGTTGATAAGTAAACACTATAATATTGTTAGTACGTCATAATAATACCAAATTATTTCTGTTTTATTTACATATATTTTGTATCATACGAATGCCTAATAACAGGCATGTATGTGACCAGCTGGGTAGTTGGTTAAGAATAAAATAAAATTAATATATAAAATATATATAATACATTAAATATATTAAATACGAATACAGAAATGTATTATATATTTATATCAACGCTTCATAGTTTAAATAACGTTATTTTTTAACAAGATATTACGATGATGGTTAAAATTGGAAGAATTGTCGTTCCGTGTTCCTTTTGTATTCTACGCACGCATGCTATTGATTTGCCTATACGGACTACCTTGCTTTACTTTTACCATGTACCATGTTCTTTCTGCGGGGTTAATTATTATACACTACAGTCGTGGCATCGTTATGCATTTTTAAACCAGCAAGTTTTCCGCAAAGTCACCAGGACCCACTGGGCTTGGCAAGGGTTGACGGGGCCCTGTCAAATTAAAGCCATTCTAATCCCTGGTACACGAGCACGTATACACGTGGTCATTATAAATGCAAATCCCAAGCAGGACCCAGGGATCCTTGTCCGATAGAGTAATCCGACGGCAGGATGGATGGGGAAAATTGAAAATTGATTATGAACACGAGCTACTGTTGTTGTAGGAGACGAACATGGGAACCGTCTAATACGACCTTTGAAAGGGTTGCTTGAACACGATTAGCCTGGAAAAGGGCATCTTGACATTTCCTATATAAGTTAAGTGATAACATTTTTTTTTCAGATGTTTCTGTTATATTATAATGTGATATTTTTCATTGTTTCATTATTTATAATTATTGTATTCATTATGATATTATATTGTCATTAAACAAAACAAAATATATGGAACCATTACTTAAAATTTTAAATTATGCAAACATAAAATACAATGGACTGCAAAAACAATTAAAATAATTTTTAAATGGCATAAGATAAGGTAATTCCTAAAATATAGTAAAAATGTCACATAAATGAAATATAATAGTATTTAAAGGCTAAAACAACTAGTTCCAAATAACTTAAGTGAAACGTAATGACTATGAACATTTAATTTGATAAAATAAAATATATTGTATAAACAAAATGTAAATTTGGTGTAGGTTAAAGTAAAGTCTTGTAAAGTACTAATAAGTAAATATAACGGTTAGGTTATACGTAATAATATTAACCATATTTTGTCTAACCATCGAAACTATACGTCAAAACTAAAAAAATATAATATTGTAAAGAAATAAACAACCAATTAGATTGTTTTGTTGACGATCAATTGGAAATTGGTATATTTTTTAAGATCAATATTTAAAATTAGGTATTTGTTTGTTTGATGGGATTATTATTTGTTATCATATACATATATAAAAAAGTGATGTGACCTTTTAGCTCTTTTTTTAGTAGATATATGGCAAATGCAATTTCGCCGGAGAATAAGTCCATGTCCACTCAACATCACGTACATCGCTGTTTCCACGGTAACCGTCTAAATCAAACCACCAGGACCAAAGTAAACAAAACAAACGAAAAAACTTGGAATTTCGCAGGAAACCCAATTGATTCTCGGGGCAATTTTTGCGGCCAAACGTCTTGCTTAATCAACCGAAATCACAGAAAACCCTCTTAGAAAATTGAAAAAGCCCGGGTTCTTGCCAAATCATTTATATCTCATTTCTTTACAATACAAAATGAAAATAAAAAATTGAGAATTTAAAATATAACATGGATTTAAAGATTAGTTACATCGACGATTCATTCAATTATATTTGTCAATTTATTGAATAGGTAATAATGTATTATTATATATTGTTTTATATGATATTAAATAGTCAAAAGCCACATGTGGGTATATTGACGAAAAATAATTATGATAATTATAATAATACTATGATTAGTTATAACATCGATGTCACATTGAATTAGTAATTGATTTAATTTCCATAATATTAAAGTCATATCAATTTAACTAATTTAAAAACACCGTAAAATTAGACTTTTTTTTTAAATTTCAAACATTTGATTTGCTTAACATTTAGGAGATTTAATTTTTGTTCCAGTATTTAAAAAATGCCCAAGTTAAATATTGTTTAATAATAAAAACTGATATATTTAAGTACGACGTTATTAGATTGTCAATTAAACAGCTCCTACAGGGTGTCAGTAAATATTTTTGATTTTAATTTTTTTTTAATCCAACAGTTGCTTTTAATGATTAATGAATGCAATAACAGTTTAGACAGATGGAGGAGGGGTTCAAAAACGTCAAAATGTGCATATGGATGCTTACAATGTCGTTGTAATTTCTCTTCGAGTGTAAAACGTGTGTCATAGCGATGGAATCATTTTTCCAGTCACTACTCATGTAAACACTAAATAACAGTCCATATATTATATATACATATATATATATATATCAGATCCATTCAAATTATTTAAAAATAAAATAGTATTAGGGTGATACTGGTGATAGATGTTTTCAATATGATATATATTGCAATACATCAAGACAATACTTAACATATGACTACAATTAATATTTACCTACTCAAGAGTCAAGAACTATAGATAGGTACCTATGTAGATATAATTTATTATTTAAACCTGCATTAATTGAGCCATGTATAAATATATTACAAACATATTTTTTTGAAAAATCTTATTATTTATTTTTTAAATTCGTATTAATTTATGTTCTGATAATCAACTTCGATGGAGAATTCTGGTAGCAAATTGGGTCTAGTTGGTACTTTTAATAGGTCAAAATTGAAAATTCTCAGTAGGTACTTCAAAAAATAATCGGGAGAAACAAATAAAATACAAATGAATTTGTTAATATTTTAATATAGTTACTAAAATAATTGTTTTGTAACCTATCGGTTACCAACAAAGTAGACCATCTTTGATTAAACCGTTTTCTATTTTTTTTATCTCTAATTTGTGATAAAAAATTGACTGCACGTTCAAAAAAACTTAAAAACTAAGTAGACAGGTTAACAAAATGAATCTAACAAGTCTCCTTATAAGTTGTTAACACATAAATTTAAAAAAAAATTCTCTGTAATTTTACGAATAATAATAATAATACAAAAATATCAACCTTTCATAAGAATAATAGTAAAATAAATTACTTGAATAGCAATATCAAAAAAATATATCATGAAATATATTTAGCAATATAAGGCTGACGACTGTCTTCGCTCAGAATCGTTTTTCATACGTAAATATTTATCATTGAATTTAAATTTAACACACACATTACAGTGACTTATTCCATGACGAGGTTTATACTTGACATCTACTATTCTACTGTACTGACTACTGACACTTCTTATAGTAGAAAAAATGATCTAATCACTTCTAGAGTGGTTTCTGGTAGAAAAGTGGATATAGTTGGTAGTTTTGAGAGCTCAAAATTTTAAATTCTCAGTACTTTTAAATATAATCGTAAAAAAGTACAAACATGTATTCAAACTTTAATATTACTATTGAAATAATTGTCCGATAACAGTAGTAACTGAAAAATTGGACCGTGTAGCTCAGAACTGTTTTTCATTATATACAATGATTTAATCAATCACCGAATTCAAATTGAATACACCAATTACATTGTCAACACAATAATAAGGAATACTCGACACTTACTACGATAACCACGTACAACAAAACAGTTACCTACTTGACGGCTCTTAATATTTTTTCTAGTTGAATATATACAATTATTAATGATTAACTTATACTTTATAGACGAAAACGAATTCACAACACTTTTGGTTTTTGTAACTATTTATAGTATTTAAATATACTATATTTACCTATATAAAATACCTATTACACATGAATTATTCAAAATGTTGGCGTTCGGATTGAACGAAATAATATAATATTTGATTTATTTATTTAAAATAGAAATCAGGAACGATGTTTTTTTTTTTTATTAAAATTCCATAGAGCATAGAGTATTGAATGAGTGTTTGATTCATACATTTTCTTAAAACAAAATTTAAGAACATTTGGTCAGTAAGAGATTCTTTTAAAATTACAGTTGTATTCTACAGATTTATTAATTTATTTTAAAATATTATGTTTATATTAAAATACCTAGTCAATTATAATTGTCCAAGATGTAAATAGTGTTGACATATTAAACGATAGTCATAACAATTTGAGGATCAATCTTTTAGAAACATTTACTAGTTAATTTGCTCAATTAAAAGTCGTCTTAGTGTTACTTAATAAGAAAATTTGTATTCAAAATTATTAGGAAAAATAATTTATCGATAATGGGTCTTTCGTAAGAAAGAAAATAATTCAGTTTGCACGAGTTATTTAACTTTTATATTTAGGAAAAAATCATTTCTATAGAACATTTTTTTTAATTTAAAATATCAATATATACTATAATGTGTTGTATTTATAAAATGTAAAAATACCTAAAAATACATTTAATTTTTCGGTTTTCCGTGTTCATTTCTAATATATTGCAGGTGGTATTTGGGAGAATTTTTGCAAAATATCATATTATAATATATTAGTCTTGAAAAATAAATTGATTACATATTTTGCGAATTTAAAATTATTACGAACCTCCGCCAAATTTGACTAGCTATTTAATAAATACGCATTGTGAAACACATTGATATTTCCTATAATTTCTATTATAAAATTGTATTTAGAATTTATTACTACAACAAAAATTAGTAAATCGACTATATTAAATGCCTACGATTTAATGGGGTAAAGTTAAAAAAAACATAATAAAATAATAATAATAATCTGTCTAATCAGTTATTATATTATATTTTAAACATTACATATTATATACAATATTATATTATGTCACCTACCTATAATAACCCACCAACTTTGTATACCAAAATAATAAATAAAAAATAAAACAATACCTACTATCTAATAACAGTCTAATAATAATTAATAATATTGTACTAACATGATATTATTCTGTCGTCGAGGGTTAGGATCACTGTTGAATGGCGAAGCGCGCGAGTTGGCGGGCACGGCAGCGACACAAGGCGGCCGGCACGTAACTGAATGTGCTTGGGCGTAGAGTCGGGAGCGTGCGACTAACAGCGCACGGCGCGCACACGTGACCCAGTACACTACATTCTTTTCATAGGGAATATTGCAGTGAAACCCTTCCGCCTGTTTTTTTTTTTTTTTTAATGTGCCCTTTCATATATTTCATCGCATTCCAAGCACACCACACAGGTACATGGGTATTTCGTCCTATTTTTTCCCGAGGACATGATCCCATTTTTTTATTTTTTTTTTGTTAAAGTTTAGGGCGAGTATAAAAGGTAGATTTACGAATTTGAGTAAGACGTATACGTATATCGTATATGTGTATGTGTTTATATGGACTTATGACGTTATACAGTTATAAGTTGAAACAAGTTACTATATCGTTTTGGCCGCCGAGTGAAACGATAAAATGTATTGGTTTATCGATATGATTATGTCATTATAAACTTTTTTCTATTGCGTCTATTAGAACTTATTAAACTTATTAAACTTTTCGTGAATTGAAGGTTTTATAGATCGGTAATCGAGTCTAGATGGTACTTTATATGAGAAATAATTGTTCTTGAGTTGGCCTCTCCAAATGTAGGTATACTATATGTCTATATTTATTTAGGAAAGCCTACTCACAATCAGTTATTAAACGCGGAGATTTGCATTTGTTTTCAACTTGACAACTCTCCACCAGGGGCGTGCTCATTGGGAGGGTGATTCTTGGGGTTTAGCCCCCCCCCTCTCCATTCATAATATATGATAAGCTATGACACATTTGACTCTCATAAAATAGTATACCTCCACCTTTAACCATATAAAAATGTGTGACCAATTACCATCACCTCCATGGGAAATTCGTAAACAAGCACCTGCAGGTTTTTTTTACCGATCAATGAATTTTCCACAAAAAATATAATGATTAATACAAATATAAAGCATTATTGTTAAACCATATTTTCATAATAATTAATCCAATAGTACATCATTTATAAGATTTAGTATAATCAGATAATATTTTCAACTAATATGTACATAATTATTATTTTTATTTTTTTATTAATGCGAACACCCCAAAGGGTAAAAGTATAGATAAATAGATAATATTAATATAACTATGTATGATTATTCTAATTCCAATGTATATAATTGTGTGTTAGTTGTTGGTTAAGGTTTATAATACCTAGTATTATAAGATAAATTGTGTACCGATTGTCTTTTAAAATATTACAAGTAATTTAGATAGTTTATTAAAGATATAAAATAGTTTTGTTTAAAGAAACGATTACACTTTGTGTATTTTATTTATATAATAGTATTTACCTTACATATAATTACTTTGGTTAATTTAAACAAACATAAATATTGTTTAATATTATTTAAGCCTCTTACTCAAAATATCAGTTTATTTACATTTATTTTGCATAGCTTATTTTAAATGCTATAGACATGATAATACTACGTAATAATATATTTATAATTTCAGTTAACATTTACAAAAAAAAAAAAAAAATGGTTATTGAATACTAAATATTTAAGTACCTACTATAATACTACTATACCTACCTACCTATTATAAAAAATGTATACCTTTCAATGTGCTTTGAATTTTGAACACAATAATACCTATCAATAATTAAAGTTGCTTTTTACATTTTAATTTTAAAAACTTTGTTACTGTATGAAATTTAAAAGGAAAAAATAAATATAACCCTAATACGTACATGTTGGTAAAACGTCAAATTCTCGTTCACTGAGATCCTTTAAAACGACGAAGCCCCTTTTACAGTCTAAAGTGCTCGGAATAACCGGAAACCCGATTCTAATTTGGAATTCTTAAGAGATTAGTAGGGCCCGAGTCCGTTGAATAAATGAGACGGAAAACAAAACTCGTTGCGCCCGGGACGTATACATTCCTGCTCGATTAATTTGACAGCGCTTAGAGTCGTCGTCGAAACGACATCTCCGTTACAGGTGGTTCCATCTTTTTTTATACTTGGTATAACATTTTACCCCTTACTCGGAAAATAACATTTTCGTACTGAAATTAGTGATAATCAAAATTGTAATGATGTTTTTTAATTAATTTTTCCGTTGATCGCTCAAATCATTATATACGAATGGTTTCATTAATTTTAGTTTTCCTTTCATATTCTATTTTAGAATTTAAAATATATATTAACTACTATAATTTCACCATCTTACTATAATGACATGAGGCCCAACAGTTAAATCTTTTTTAATATTCCAAGTTTTCTCTTTACTTCACTTTCAAAACCTGCATATTTTGTAAATTGTAGAATTATATTATAACGTCTTCGCAGTTTTATAATACTATACATTACTACCAAACATTAAACGTTTAATGTGACGTACAATACCGAATGACAGTAATAGATAATTTTGTATCACAGGTACATATTAACTATTGTCATTTTAATATTAAACTCAAACAAAAACAATCACATTTACCTACCGTGTTTGTTGAAAGTTTCAGTGGCCCTTCGGTTATAAATCATAAGGGTGAGTTGAAGTTGGTCTCTATATACATACGACCCGGGAAATCCGTTCTAATGTCTATTATAAAGGGCCAAAATGCAAATTCAACATCGACTACTGCCGCGAGTTATAGGCTTTGACTATAATGTTCCCTCCTCCTCTCTGCTCGAGGCACGTCCTCGTATAACAATTAAGTGAATCCCCCGCGATGCCATGTATAGGAGCACCATATTCGCAAGATGATAATGTCAACAACGTTCATTCCTCCAACTGGGATTTCTCTCTTGAACGTAATTAACACTACACGAGCATCTCAAGTCAAAAATACATTAATACAATTATGTATATTATATATTATACATATAGTGATAAGTGATGGGATATCATGAAGAAAAATCAATTCGAATAAGGTTCAGTCACGTGAAATATTTTTATTTTATTCTTAGACGTAAAATTGTGGTGTATAATAATAATATGATACATACTATAATATGGTTGGGGTTGCTGAACCGTGTATTTTTAATTTCTAATTTTATAATATCAAAAACAATATTAGGTATAGGTACCAAAGCAAAATAGGTACATATCACGTAGTGTAAAGTCACGATAATGTATAAAACTGTCAGTTTTCTGATTTACACGTAGGTGTTGCCTATTAAATATAGGTACCTACTATTACGCTACTACAAAACAATACGGTTCGTGAATTTGTCAGGTCACTTTACGCGTAATTTTATTGTGTACATTAATTATTTCAGTACACATTACTTCGAAAAACATGTAACCCATTTTCCATTATATAAATCAAGTATAATATCAAAAAAGGACTTCTATATAGAAGGGCTACATAATTGTATAATATACCATCGATTTACGAGATTTAATTCAGTCACATGATAAACGGTAGTACGTCAGGTGCACATTTTTGGAAGGGGAAAGTGCACATGTTTTTCTGTTATAATAATACACGTTAATTTGATCGAGACAATGTGATTAACGACGCTTTTGCAGTTGTCAGTGGCACACGCGACATGTTCTGACAAATGATGTAACTTTTGTAATCATGTATAACTGAAAGAGAGAAGGAGGAAAATATGACCTAAGTGTCCAGTGAAATTCTGTTTCTTGTTTTCCACCATATATATAAGCCCCTCGGAGAATTGAGCATTTCCCCTTTTATCCTAAAAAAAAAGTTCAAAAGTCTGAAGGGTTTCTCGATAATAACAGAATCGCTAACGAGACACTACTAAACACTAATAAGGATTCTGTAAAATGTTTTACAAAGACTTTTCAATTTTATATGATTCCATTTTTCAATATATTTTAGTTGGAGTTTTTACGCCAATATTTTTTATCAAAAAAATCGATTCAATATAATTTTCACCTACTAATTACCATCGATGCGTTAATAACCAAACTATTTTTATTATGTACAACATTTAAAATATAGATATAAATTATTATAACTTATTAAACTATTATCTTTTGGTTTAATAATATAAATATATAAATCTCGTACAGTTAAATAAGTATAAATCAGAATGTTTATTACTTAGCTAACTATTATTAAAATCCACAAACGATTCCCTAATAATGATAAAACTATAACGTTCCTACGGTAACGACTAACGAGTTATGAAGTATTTAAATGGTAAAAAAATAAGTACAAAAACTGTAGTTACACGTTTTATAGATGTTTATAAACAGCTAAAACATCTCAAGTTTAAAAGTAAAAAAAGTTAATACATTTTGAAAATAAAAAAAAATATATAGAATTTCATGATCCATAAAATTCTTATATTTTTGAGAGTTTTAGTGTGAAAATTTGAGTAATTTTAGCCACACTAAAATTCAGCATCGTCATTAAAATATTATGTACAACATATTTTACGTATGTATACCAGGTACTTAAGAAAATTTCCCACGGGATATATTTTAACCATTGTTGCTATTTTATTACTCAAAAGCCAACAAGGTTTTTATTTGAGTAGTATAATTTTATAAAAAAAATTACGTAAAAAGTTTGAACGACTTTTGTTTATTATATTTATTTATTGTGCAATCAAACGACACGTAATATTAAAACGAAACACTACAGGTAATTTGTGTAAAAAATAAAGAAAATGATTGCTAAAACAGTATAATAATAACAAGGAACAAACATATTGTAAAAGCTTTAACAAAATGTACTTAATAAACTTGATCAAATTGTTATAGGTAGCTATAGTGGAAGAAACTCGATTGAAGCTCATTTAATGAAAAAAAAGTAAAATATATCTATTTGGCATAATGCGAGCCTTATTGATTTATGTCCATTCCATATATTATATCCTTCATAATTGAATAAAAATAATAGCACGCATAATGCATTTGTTGTTCTTTAAAATGTTTAATACCTTCCTACAATAGTTGTACTCAATAAAGTATTACAAAGAAAAATGTGCATTATAAATATTATTTTATATACGCAAACTGTTATTCGTATTTTACGGTGATTTGCTAACAAACCGTTTTTTTTTTTTTTTTGTTTGGGTTTACACGGAAGTATTTTTTGGAACTGATTTCGGATTCCGGATGTGCCGTATAACAGATCGAAAAATAAATCTTCATTGCTTACTAATAAAATCGGGTCATATATTACCAACAGTTTTTTTATATATACATATATATATATATATATATATATATATATATATATATATGAGGTATCTTGCAGGTAAGTATACACGTGTTTATATACGTTTGGCCGTTCAGTAATCCCGTCCGAATCGAATATCTTTATCGGCGACGGTGGTCAAGCGCAAGGAATATCAAACGGCCCATTGCCAAGGGGAATACTGATGGACCGAGATCTCCACGCAAAGGAAATCGTAAAACCAAAACAATAGAAGAAAACCCCGAATAAAAGGATAGTGGTTCATTGGAGTATTACTTGACACATCAAAACTGTGGAATAGCGGATTTTTATCGTGTTGTAGAGGCGAAGGACCTGTCCGCCGTTCAACAAAAAGGTTTTTGCAGGAATACAGATACTCTGCAGAGTGCGTATGCTTTCTAATTTATTGAAACCTCCGTGTCCCGTTATTGTAAAGTCTATCAAATAAAAGCACTGTATTTAAAACGAGTTTGATTTTAAAAATCAATCGCGTTGACAAAAACGTTTTTTGAAAGATTAGATACTTAATATAAAATTTGCAAATGTGTTGAATATAATACAATATAGTATTCGTAGGTGCATTAACAATAATATTAACATTATACAATTTAAAATAATTTTAGAAATCAACTAATCGTTACATTTATAACTATTCGTAACATTTATGCAAGAGAATAGAAATAAGATTGAAAATTAAAATATTATAAATATATTATCATCATCAATAATAATATTTTATTAAGAAAATCGAAAAGTAATAAGCTAACCAATAACGGCCATCCGTTAAACTAAATTTAGTAGCAACTGTAGTATTACTTGTGAATTGATACGTCTTTATTCAAATTTAGTAATAAGTTTAGTAATTATATAAAAAAAATATATGACATAATTTCTGTACACAAATTGGTCAGTTAAAATTATTTAATATAAATTAATATTACAACTTAAAGTTGATACCTGCATTTTGCATATAAATAACATTAATTCTGTAACCATTGGTATAAATAATAAATCGAAAGTGTAATAAGCACTTTATTTTATAAAGAATATAAATTATTCCTTATTATGTTTCTCTATCTCTATAGGAAAAAAGGGATTAGGTATCGACGATCATATTATAGTATCACACAATAGGTAACATAAATTATATTATTAAATAATATTAGTTTTTTCAAATTCTGATATGTCAGTGATTTTTTATTGGAAAAGGAAAATATTAAAAAAAAAAATTTATCGAAGAACGTCAAAAATAAAATATAAATACATTATAATAAATAACTTAAAAATAAATTCACTATTAATAAAATTAGTACTATAGAACAAGAGTACCTACGTAACGTATTTACACGCAGACAGCATGGACAGTAGACAATGTTTTATTGGACAGTGTGCACTTCCATTCATGTTGTGAGTATTATTTACTTAATTAGTAGATTACATTACACAGTCCTATAGCCTATAGGTCAATGAAGTAAGCCACCAAAATTCAAAGTGTTTTATTCAAGTTTTCTCAATAAATAATAGGTACCTAGTAGGTACATGTCATTTGTAAGTATTATTTGTATAGTTGTACAGTATAACAAATTGTATTTGTTTTGTTACTCTTTGATACTATTTGCAGACATTTGACACTAAAAATGTCACAGAAAAACCAACATATATCTTTGTACTTCATAATTATACATTAATTACTAAATACAATTCTATAAATTACAATACAAGAACAATTATATTTTAATCACATCCAAAATTGTTTATGGCATCGCAATATTTTATGGAGTATCCCATAAATGAGAAATAGTACGTTATGTTTATGTACATTATACATTTCTGAGAACATTAAAATGCCACTTTAATCGTCGTAGACAGACTTAGGTCAGCATAAAACTGGCGATATTGTACAAGGTTTAAATGCAATTTTGATAAAATATCACTCTCGACATGCAACATAAAAATGTCTATTTTTATTACCATACGAGAGCTTAATTTATATAAAAAAAAATCTAGGTCAAAATGTATCCTTCAACGATATTCGTGTATTCAAATTTAAACTATACCGATTCATTCAAACGGGTCTTCTTAGTTATTATATGAAACCTTTTTTACCATTATACAAAATATTAAAACAAATAATTTTTTGGGGGAAAATGAATAACTGAGTCAAACAAATAATACTTATTATTACGTGAAGCCGTTTTATATGACATTAGTTTCACCTGCATTGCGCACGCAAAAAAAGACTTTTAACGACCGAATGGTATAGTGAGTTTGGGAGGTGGAGAGACGTTTGTGTTGAAATTCAAACGACGTATTTCCGATCGCCAGGGGCGACCATAGTACCATTGTTATTGTTCTCTGGGCAAAATCCCCCCCTTTCTTGTCTGCAATGACATTCCCCTTTAGTAAGCTGTATAATATTCTCCATAAAGTCCCCAGTTTTTTTTGTTAAAAATATGAATTTCATTCGGGAAACGTTGATCAAGATCGCAATTGTATAAATTTATAACATTGCGTATAATAGCCGTAGGCTATATAGTTGTCTAAAGACGAACCCTAAACGTGCCATTAAAACGTGCAATATATCCCTGCAGTTATTTTTTACTGCATTTAACAGGTTTTTGTTTTCCATTCAAACGACGAATCAATTGCTTTCGTTACACGTACCATGTACCTACCATTTTGGATTGAAATATTATGTATTATTGAGTTTATTAAGCCATGATAAAACCGATGTACCAACAACTACCAAACTGTTTAAGACCACTAACTAACCTTGGCGTTTGCTTAAAACGTATGCACGATATATTATAATATATTTTCCAAACCTTAATATTTTTTCTCCAAAATAAACTTACATTTTTCATTTATTATTTGTTTACACTTACTGTACTAAACTCAATAAGACAATTTTGATATAAAAATATAAAATATATTAATATTTATTATATGCCATCTATTACGGTCGTATTATGACCATCTCTGATCAGAATATCTGATTAGTTTTTTCGTAGATATACAATGATAATATATATTATATATCATTGAATTCTAATTTAACACATTCATTAGTGACCCAATCAATAAATATTATGTACACTGGACTGAATATCTACTATACAGAATACAACAGACTGCAGAGTGACTACCCCAATTTTTTTTAAGTATTTTTGCCGATTATTTTAATAAGTGGGATTTTCCTTAAATAATTTGATATAATTAAAAAATCTCATACACACACCATTGTAAAACCAAAACATCGCTCCATTCAGAATTTAAAATAGGTAATGTCAAATAATTTAAAAAAAATTATAAAATAAAGATTTCCAAGCCTATTACAATTTAAAATTGTTAATTATGTAAGTACATATATGATTCAAATTTTAAGTAGGTATTTTTAAAAGATTATAATAGGTGAAAACTAAACAATGGGGTCATATATATGTAACATTATACAAACTAAAATTCTTATGAACGTATAATCTAGTATTATCATATAGAATAAATTAAAACTGTGTTTCGATAACGATATCATGTCAAAAATCAGTATCCGTTATATATAACATAAGTTAGCAACTGCAGGGTCATAAAGTGCAACGGTGCAATCATCTGCAGAGCAGATAAAATCAGAATTGTGACGAAGTCCGCTTGGAAATGAAATGGAGGATTTAGGCAAATCCGTAGGAAATAAAAATAAAGGAGGTGAAGTAAAAGACTTTGGATAAGAAACAGCATTAAGCAAAATTCGAGTTTTATGAGGTAGCCATCGGCTATTACGACCCTTGGGGCTGCCGGGTCTAAATCGGCGGAAAATCGGATGGAAATGATTCTTAGGCTACTGTTTTTTTGTTTTCTCTCTCGCTTTCCGTCTAAAGTGGGGAAGGACCTCAGTGTTTTTGGCAATGGCAAAAGGGGGAGTTGCAACTTTATTTTTCTTATATCGACGCAGTCAACAGATGCCAGCGTAATACAGACGACGTAAATGCTGCGGGTCTTTTAGTGAGTTTTACGATAGTAAAAAGAAAAAAAATCCGATTTTATGATGGTCAACTGTTACTTGGTTCTTTTGTCTCAAGAGGGTATTTCTCCAATGTTTGGAAGTTTACGTTTTAAAATAATTCTCTCAAGAAAATATTGATATTGATTAAGTTAAAATTCAATGTACACAATACAAGCTTTAAGTAGACTGACATAGAAATAATAAAACGCTAATAACTGAAGCTCTAAGATAATTAATAAAAGTAATAATGTAATAACTATAGGGTTTAAAGAAAGACGTACTCTATGCATAATACGTTCTAATTTTTAACAGTGTATTTCTTTTTAGTTTTTTAAGTAACTGTAGTATCAATTTACCTACTAGAAAAATTATCATTTTATAATATTTAATTCTTAATTAGTAGGATGATATAGGGGGCTCTATATATCTACCCCCTTAAATTTACCATACAAAAATATGATGTTCCTCTATTAAACAACCCGCAACACACGTTTGTGATGTATTTCCCTCTCCAACTCGTATTAATTATATCATATACGCAACCCGCAACACACTTAAACCACAGACTGAAACCTTACACCTAAGCTAACTGAATTATTATCAAAATTTTTGTTATTATTTCTACGTATATCTAATGATTAGTGGACATTAGATAATGGTAGGCTTATAAAATAAACTGTGATAAAATTGTATGGGTACGTGAAATCATGTTTATTATCTGAATACGTTCAGAAATAAATACCTCCATAGATAAATCATTGTAATCAGTTAAAAACAAATCTGACCAAAGTTATATTTACAATTTTTTTTTTTGCTACCATTAGCTGTTAAAAATATTATTAATGTCAAATATTCTACCTTTAGAAATGAATTATGAAACTTTTGGAGCAGTTTCTGTATTCTAATAAGTAATGAAGGTATTATGCGTGAGCAAACATTTTTTAAAAAAATCCTATAGCTCCCTTGCCAACCTATATCATTAAAATTGTAGGTATAATCATTATTCATGAAAAATCACTATAAGCTCTTGAAGAAATACGACGTAATAAAAATATCCAATACTGACAAATTAACTATTATAATACTATGTTCTACAATATTTTTAAGGTTTTATTTTTAGAATTTCGGTATTTTTAAAGTAATATAGTAGGTAAAATATATTATGAAACATTTATTTTAGTTTATGTTTAAGTTTAATTAACTAATAAAAAACATCTGATAAGAAACAAAAGTAAAGTTTATATAGACTCTTATAATAGTTAATACTTCGGTATATAAAAATTATGAATTCGGCCGGTAATAAAATCTGTTATCAGTTGGTTAAGCTTAATCGAAGTGTAATCAATGATTGTAATACTGACCCTTATAAATTGCTTTAAATTCATATTGACCATAACAAAAACATCATAAATTTATACAATATTAAACTATATCAAAAACCTTTACTTCAGTTCCTTACCTGACTTTTTTTAATCAGTTAATCAACTATTATGTTGTACGTTATTTAAATAAACTAAAGCTATTGAAGTTAACGTTATTTACCTAGGTATACTTTTTTTTATCTCAACCAACCATTTTGGACTTCAGTACATAATTATGCAAATTGGTACAATAATTGTGTACTTACTGAAAACGAACATGTATAATGTATATTATAATGATTTTTAACTTAAATTTAGTATTAAAATATCTTAAATTCTTAAGCGACTAATGACTATATACATATTAATTGTGCTTTACAAAATATTAAACAAGATCGATAGTTTAATAATTATTATTTTTCGTATTATTTTAAATTATATAATTTACTCGGAATTGATCTACTTAGGTACCTACTTTTTAAATTGTATTTAACTTTCAATTTTTTTTTTTTGACAAAGTTTTTAAAATAAAAATATAATCAACTATTAAAATGTCTACTTCAAACTTCTCAAATACTATACTTTGCACACTTTTATAATGTCAGTAATCGTATAAGGTTAAGTACATTTTTTCATTATTATATTACATTGATAAAAATTGAAGAGATTAATTATTAAAATATAACATAAATAATTAAAAACTCACAGACTTTCCAACAACATTTTACAATATTTTATTCCATATTGATTATTGATACAACACGAGTACACGACCAAAGTAATTCCCTATTGAACTAATTACAGGCAACATACAAATTAGTAATAACCGACAATTATTATTGAATGAATAAATATTTAAATCTTAGGACTTTGGTGCAAAAATACCAAACTTACTATTAATTAAAAAATTTAAATCAATGATAAAGAGCAAATTTTAATTTGAAAAAAGAATGTCTAAAAAAATCCATAAGTGTTAGAGATATGAAGATAATAATATGAATATTGTACACGGCGAGAAAAACATGCACGACACCATTTGTCCTTAACAAAAAAATAAAAGAAAGATTCTATAAGAAAGATACTGAAAAAGGAATAAGGCTATTTTTCGCGCAGAACCACAAGGGGAAAACGGTGGCGTACGTCGACGTCATAAATAAGATGCCCGCGGGGGCTCGTGATGAAAATAATAATAATAATAATAATAATAATAACAACGTGTTCTCTGCCGACACATATCCCTCTCCGATTTTGATTCCGTGGCCACACCACACGCGCAGGTTATACTGGCAAGATATGAAAAGCACGGTAGTTGTGGCAATGTCACGCGATATAATACGCATACACTTGGAAATCTTCCCCTTCGCGCCGTGGGAATTGAAGACAGAACACACCCCCGACCCTAATATCGGACGATATTGTTGTGTACCAGTGACAATTTCCACACGTGCATTTTACATTCTACAGTATTATTATATTATTATAATACACGGATGATCATCACGCGTTCGATATCGTATATATTATGTTAAATATCATGCGCAAGCCACAAGGTGGCTCCATTCAAGCGTGTACCTATATAGTGTATTATACACTCCTCCTCATTATATTTCGAAAAGTTTTTACTTTTTTTTAAATATTATTTTTACATAGTTTGATGACACGTTCACAAATCAAATTTTTTGAGTAAAAAATTATATTCCTAACGATTTTTTAAGAATTTCCTTTTTAAAATGACAGCATAATATACACTTTAAAGTTCATATTCCGAAGCAGAATATTCTTCTGATTACTTCGATACGCATGTGTAATAATACATTGCTATAATCGAATTTTCAACGAGTATAGTTAGGATATCATAATATGAGTGTTTAAAATGTAGACGAGTGAAGTATAGAGGATCATATAGGTACGATAAAATTTGTAAAAAATATGATATTTAAATAAAATATGATTTTTTTTGCAATCACGTCATATTATATTACAAAAACATTTTTAAAAAAGTTAAGACTCTTAGAAATAATGAGTCTAGAGTCTAGACTATCGAATGTTTATACCATGATTACTTTGTATATATTATTCTACATTCTATGCGTATATAGTAGAACAATAATATAGACAAGTGGTAAAAAGAGGGCTGCTTCTATCTTAAGATACAAATATTGCATTTCCGTTTTATTTTTTTCGTCTGCGAGACAAACGCGGTATAAGTATAATATAGTGAATTTACCTCAACACATAATATTGGGAGGAAACCGTGTTTTCTGATCAACACTCGTGACATTTTCGTTTAGTGAATTTTGTGAACAAAAGCCCTCGAACGTAACAGCACGTGCACTCAAATCCCACAGAAACTACTGCTATATAGTACCTATACCAGCTGTTATATATATATGCGTTAGACGTATATTGTATACCTACTCCGTACCAATTCAATGAAGATATAAACAAACAAAATTAAAAATTGCCAACAATACAATTTTTAATCGTGCGTCAAAAATTAATATATTTTGATCGTTTATCGTATTATGGAAAGTTTTTCTTTAACGTCAAAATATTGAAATCATTTTTTCGTATTTAAAAAATAATATTAAAATATTAAATTACAATATTTTACTAACTAAAAAAATTAAAACATATATTAGGTATCTTATATCTATTATAGTTAAATATATATAATTTAATAAAGTGTTTATTTACTGACATGAAAAATAAATCCAAATTAAATAAGGTATATCTACATATTGGCTATTATATATACTTATTAATAGTAATATAATAAAACAATTTTATAATTTTCGAACTTATATTCTATAAGACTCAAATATCATTGGAAAAAACATTTAGTTTAATTTTTTTTTTTTTAAATCTAAACATTCGAAGTGATAATATATAATAACCATAAAAAGATAGACCAGCATTTTGCTATTCAAACAGTATTTTACCTATTCCAAATGCGAGTATAGCATACAAAATATAGTGTGTGTACTTACTGCCATTCCGTTAATCGATATTTCACTTAGTCAGTATGCGTAAATATCTAATAAGAAATACAAAATAAAGTATACTATTAACCCAAGAACGTATCTGATTTATCACAACAAAACTAAGAAAGTTAAAGTATCTATAATCACGAAAAAGTTTATCTACCTACAATATAAAAGTTTTGATAGTGTAGTAGCAGTACACATTTAAAACTTTCTAGTTACTGCCGTGAAATTACTGAAACTCTGAAGGATAAATAATATAGTAAATGCATCAGTAATTTATTTATTTGATTATATTTTTTTAGTATAGAGATTTAAATGATTTGTATTTGTTTTATAACAAAATCGAATTTTTCGAAAATTGGTGTTTCTCAAATATTACCGTTTTTCGGTTATTTTTTTTAGTTTTTTTCCGATTATTTTAAAAAGTACAAGATATCTATCAAAATACCAAATGGATCAATTTTTACCAGATAGCACCCCCACAATGAAAATTGAAATATTTTAAATTCTTTAAAAAGTGACGACAGACTAAAAAAAGTAAAAAAAAAAAGTACGCGTCATCGTAAAACCAATGCATTCATCACCCCCAGAATCTAAAACAATAAATAAATAAAAATGATCGTTTTTTATATGCATATATTATATAAGTTTAAATAAACCAATTGAAATATTTGAATTATTGACATATTATTATTATAATAATAAATTATACTTTTCTTAGGTATCTAATATATATTAAACCATCAAAATTCTAAGAATATAATATTAAATGTGAGAGAAGAGTGAAATCTATATATACTGATAAAATGATGAATAATGTTAAGGTGAATAAGGAAAACCGTTTTATTATTTGGAACTTTCAATTTAAATTTATTAGAGTTAATTATATAATGACAATCGACAGTAAGCATTCAGTTCAAAACCCCTTCCCGCTCAGGAAATATTAGTTAACTTGAATCTCTATTTGTTTTTAAAAACCTATAGGTTATTTGTAAGGGCTCATATACAGATAATTGTAAGTCTACATTGTTTTAAAAACAATTAAATTCTTGGTTTCTACTCCAAGCCAAAAAGCATGGTAGAGAATTGTTTTACATAGATATAAAAATATTTTTTCCTGAGTGAAACTTCATTCAGTAAGTACAACAGTCAGCGTCATTTATTTTTAATTTAATATTGATTACATCTCCCCAGTTAATTTTAAGATATGTCTATAAGTTGAGTTAATTTAAAATAAGATACAATCGAATATTATACATATTTTGTTATGATTAACTATACAACAATATTACCCTTACGGCCTTACCCTATAAAATCAATTTCATTTTAGAATACCAATACGTTTTTTTCATATGTATGGAGAATTATACTTACAATTTTCTAAAAACCATACGGTTGAAAAACTTAATACCAGTTGTACTGATAAAAAAAAATCTGGTAATATTATTTTTTCCATCGAAAAGTATCTTTTGACCCAAACAGACTCCGATATATTGTAAAGCATTATTTAATATATTCATCTCACGCAATGTCGTACATGTATCCGAGTCATGGTAAAATGTATTTATAATATAAAAATATAATATGTACATTTACTTATATAGATAATATATAAAACAAAAAAAATCTCTTAAAAATTTGGAATTCACAAAATATAAGTATAATAATATAATACGAAAATCATATTAAAGATATAAGTGAGGCATATTATACTAAAAATACTTAATTTCCTAAATGCCTATTTTTGAAAGATCATGAGTTCTAATAACTATATGTATATAATTAATATATAGGTAAAGATATACGATATACAATTAGATTAGTAGGTACATAATATGTATTTAATAATTCATTTTTATTAAAATTAAAATTTGTAAAAGGGAGAGAACTTATTTTACAAAATAAAACATTCAGACAAACTTGCTAATATTATGATATTATAGTATTGTAGAATTATTATATTTTATAACTACTTTATTTTCGACATACTAGCTATAACACAATACAACAACAAAACTTGGTTTTCTCACTTACTTATGAACAATTATTTCTAGACAAATGTATTCATATTCATTGTTTACCTATATTATATAACAACTAAACCATTAATACCACACTCGGTACAGCGCTATTGTAATTTGATTATTTATCAAACAATAACTCACGATTCATGAAGTCAACTGTTGACCAGTAGCTTACCAGCTGAATATATTATATGATTAATATTATTATATTTAATCCTACATCACGATTATATTATTATAGGCATTTCGCGCCCACGCGTTGTCATTAAATTATATTAAATTTTTTATCTATTCAAACAATCGTCACCATAATACGCGTCTAAACGAATCCAGCAGAGTAGTGCATGAACAGACGTAATTTATGAACAAACAATGGGGCATACGTATCACTAAACTGAAAGTGTTCATTGTCCAACCTGTTCGGTTAACGGTGTTTGTACTATGGATACATCACGCTTGTGAGTAGGTATATGTTCCGTGGAGGTAACATTATTGACAATTATTTCGCGTGAAAACAACAGTTGCCATTAGGAGCCGGTGAGCCTGTTAGAATCTCTGAAATATAATATGATATATTATACTGTAGCTATATGTAGGTAAGATTATTGATTACCTAGTATACATTGTATTAAATATGGTATACCTATACTTAGGAATTTAGTATATTATAATCAATCGATAATTATAGATATACACTTTTACTACGACTATATACATTATAATATACTAAGCAAAAGTTGGTATGAAATTAAATTTTCTACTATTTCAATAGATTCTTCGTAACAAATATAAGGATCAAGTAAAACAAGAAATTTCTAAAATCCTGTTAGTTTTACTCGTCAACATTTAATACATTTTCTCTCAAAGTTTTCACGTTGAATCTCATACCCGTCCACCACTTGCTGTGCTAACGAGCAAACTATGTCAGATAACGCAAATGCTACACAGGATGACACTAACGAGGAAAACATTGTTAACAGGCAAGAATAATGTACTCGTAGACACCCAAGACAGCACACTGTCATCGCGTGAAGACCAGTTGACTAGAAACAATTAAATAAACCTAAGGTGTTTACTTGAAGAATGGTACGAATTACAGAACTGTCAAAATACATTATCGATAAAAAGTTAAGCAAATAAACCAATCTTTTGAAATTCAACCGGTAGGTGCAAAAAAAAAAAAAAATGTTTTTATTTAAAGCTCTTGTTTATACAATAATCACTCAAATCTATTTATCGCAAAGTATAAAATTATAACTAGGTAATTAATTAATAATATTACAGAACTCTGTTCTAGTTGCTTAACGAAAAACAAACAAACAAAAACAATATAATGCTAATTAACTTTTTCTTCTCCCAAAGTCTATTTAGTTTTAGTTATTTTATTTTTTTAATTACAACATCTGCAATGAAATTATTTCCGTATTTTACACAAGTTCTTCAAGAAAAAAATATCCCCTCATGTTTTTTCTTATACATTTCTTATAAGCCTTTTTCGTTTTCCCTGGTGGACAGTTTTGTTGTAAAACAGATTTGCGTATAAATTGCTTTTCCCAAGCTATATCGTGGCACCTTTTTCGTAACAATAATAATTCTTATGAAACAAGTCTAATTGCTTACTCCGTTTTTTATTTTATTTTTGGGGGGAGGTGGTTTAAAGCAAAAATAAAACCAGTAAGAGGTACGTATAAAATTGTTCATCTAAAAAATACTTCATTTAGGTACTTCATCCAAACTTCTAACCAATATAAGAATATACAACAATTTATTTATACAAGAATCCCCCAAACAAATTTAAAATTGTTAATACATTTTAATAGATACACCATTTCTTTTATATTATCCCAATAGGTACATAGGTAGGTATTCAATCATAAATCGAGTCCGTACTGAATAATAATTGTTATTACCAACGAGTTTACTGAATTAAAAATAAATGTTGAAATGTAAGTGGGTAGGTACCTACCTATTTACATGAATGTAATGATTTAGATTTTAGAGATTCTACTGAAAAATGAATAAAAACTGATCTACGTTCTCTAACCATAAATAGTGGTCCATAGTTCAATAGTTGTGAAATACTTCTAACATAATACACAATATAAATAATAGCAACATGCTCAAAACAAACGAGGAGTACCTTCAAAGGTTTACGTCTTCTGGAATTTTTTTAAGTGATGAGATATAATGGTTTTTACTTTTTACATATCGACATATCATTCAGAACATTGTATAAACAAATTAAAATCGTGTGTTGTAGACTCATCAGTCATCACGTGTATTCCTATAAGGAAGGATTTTTTTTTTTTTTTTTTAAATAAGACATTTTAAACGAGTGAAATCCTTGTGATTAATTTTTAAATAGATATTAATTCATTTCTACTCTATAATTGTATTATTAAAGGCTATTATTTTTATAAATTTGGTTATTGATTTATTTGGAAATAAAAAACGATTAAATTAAGTTACCGATACGATGTATTTCAATAAACAAATATTGATGAGATTAAAACTAGTTAGGTGCCACAAAAAATAATATTTTTTTAATTTTCAAGTTCAACTAAGTACCTTATCCATTTCAAAAGAATAATCAAGCTGTTGTAATTTAATGGTTTTAAATGGATAAATAAAATATTTAGTTTGGAGTCACGCCAAGTATATATTTTTATTCATTTTTTAATCATACGATACAAATAAAATGATAAAATTACGAAATATATAAGAGATGATGTTATAACCTATGATTATATCCAACAGAAATTTCTGTTTTATCTCAATGAACGGATATCTTGGGATCACGATACCTATTATTCCTGGGCGTTTACCTGTTGTCTACACAGAAGGGGTCAGCGGCAATTGACATAAAACATGTACACGAGAGTAGAGTACCTATATACCAACAATAAACTTCCCAAACCATCGTTAAAAACGTACTAATGGTGTATAAACAAGTATTAAAACCATTTGCTTCGTGTAATGTTTTAAACTAAGAACAAAAACAATCAGATAAGAATAACCATAACTAAAATGTTTAACCTTAAAATCGTTGACACGACTAAAATAAGTAACTTTACTGCGGCGCGACAAAAGTAAATTAAAAAAATGTAATGTTATATTTTAAATAACTTTTAAATCATAAAATTATTGATTATATTACAAAAGAAAGAACATATTTTAGTAACAATAAAAATAAAAATAAATGTTAAAATTTAAACTAAAGTTGTTAGCTTTTAATTCGTAAGATGTATTCAAAAAATTATATTTTTATGACCTTCGAATTTACTTTAATTTGTTATGAACGCCTAGTATCGGCTTTGTATATATTAGGTTTTCGGTTTAATGCAACCGAACAATGATTTTAGTGCATATAATAATGGAAAGCCCTCTGTGTGCAAACTTACCGGAGTAATCTGCCAGATTGATGGCGGGAAATGATAAGTTGAATTCGTGACAAACGAAGAAGACTACTAACTTTAATGGCCTGATTGTTCCCATTTTGCTCTCTTTCCAGCCCATTGTTCACGAAGAGAATACGTCCATTCCAACCACCACACCCCCATCGTAAGTCTATGCTTATGGGGTTTAATGATTCTATTAACACAATAAAATATATATACGCTACTGCTACAGCGTAAAAAAACGTTTTAATATTTAGAAAACTCCTGTCTGTTGTCTGTACATTGAATAAAGTAGCTACAGCCGGTACATAATCCATTGATAATAGAGGATGGAATGAAAAGAAAGAAACAAATTTGAAAGTTTGTTGGACGAAAATTTAAGACGAAAGGTGTAGATATATTATAATTACAAACAATTTAAATTGATTAAAATAAAACAAACATTTTGAAGAAAAAATACATGAGCTGTACATTATCTCGTATCACTATTAGGCAATTTATTTCAGTTACACTAATTTTTAATTAGTTATGAACTAATTAGGTGTTTGTAAATTATTAATTTCAAGCATTTATTATTAACCATGAAATTAATATTTTAATACTTTGTTATTAATTAAATAAAAATTAAATAAGTTGACAATTAATAATATTAGGTAGATACATTCAATAGGTATCTATTTCTGAATAAGAGACAACAATAATAATTAATTCTAAAAATAATTATATGGTGTATTTTTTTCACGATGAAATTGCTCCGTAATTTTGAAAACTATTTTAACTAAAATTATTCTAAAAATGAAAGATTTTTTCTTAATACAAATATATTATATATAGTAACAACGATATTTTGTTCTAAATTATAAGTATTTTTCGTTAGCGATATGATTTTAATATTGAAAAGAAATGTGATTTTTGTTATCCAACCCTGATGCAAGTATCAACTGAAAACGAGCGTGCTCTGTATATTATATATCCCGTATTGTTTCATATTTAAGCAATAACAATAAGTAATAACGATTTACTTTTATGGAGCACAGATTTTTGAAAGTTCACTTGCGCAAAATATGCTTGCAATAACGACAAAAAGGTCTCTTTTCTTTCCATTACGATTTAATTCAATTTGAAAAGAAAATATGATGAAAAACTATCACGTTCTTTGATAAATACAATTCTCAGCTGCTTGTTTTACGATCATATTTTCTAATAATACATATTATGTATTAGTTAAACTTATTTTACCTTTATAAAGTGTAAAATGTGTGGATAATGGCGACTGTTATTTGAATATTAATTTTTTTATTATTATTTTTATCTTTGAAAAAAAAAATGATTAAATTAATTTAACTCAGATAACTCGTTTAATTTTTTAATTGAATATTAACAATACTATAATACACCAATATCATATAGTATACAATTATACATACAACTACAATATAGATAAAATCAAAAACTTGAAAACAATTTTCTTCTTCCAATAAACTGAAAATCGTAATTAATTTTTATAGTCTATTATAGTTTTATTCACACTCGCCTCCCACCCAGGCGTGGATCTAAAAATGAAAGAGAGGTCAAGATGAAAAATGTTCAATTATCAATCACTTCTAAATGTCAATAACCAATATAATATACATTTTTTTAAGTATAGTATCGTTCTTCTAACCTCTTTACTTTAGTTAATAAACTGAAAACTAAGGTAATCTTTGAAATTGTTCAAGCACCTACGGCCTAGGGGGTCTACTGGTTTCCACGCCTGCTCCCATCAACAATAACAGTTATTACTTATTAGTACCTAACTAACTTTAAATTATACTTACCCAATGCATCTGTCAAATAAGCCTATTAGACATTTAACCTCGTTTTTCGATTATAAACTTGTTACATTGTTCAACAATATTAGCTCGCGTAAATACTGCTGCACTGTCAGAGTACCTACTCTTTGCACTATTTTAGTAATATTATTATATAATAAAATAAAACATTACAATACACTTGCAACGTTCCGAGTGCTGTATGTGTGTGTACGCAGCGTCTCGCATAAAATAATGAAGGAAACGGATGGATAGCATATATAGCTTTTGCTGGTTTTAAAAATGTATAGTGTCGGCAGTAAAAAGTAGATGTAAAAAATGAAAAATATTGGATGCGGAAAAACTGAGGGACCCGTTTATGAGCGTGTGTGTCAAATGTCGCCAAAGTGTGCAAACGGAATGAGGACGTGGCGATGGCCGGGGGAGAGAAAATCACGAAGAGCACGAGCTCGGTGGCGGATGGCGTGAGATTGTCCGCTACGATATTATTACAATATATCACAAGCAGTGGCTGTGGATCCACGACTCTGGTGTGTGTATATATAGTGGTGGGGATGGTAGTAGTACACTTAATTAATGATGGCTCGTGACCCGTTTGTAGTTTCGTTTTACTTCTTTTATTTATTTATTTTTTTTTTTTTGGATTATATGTTTGGTATATCATGGTATACTGTGACAATTTTTTGTGTCACGTCGTCCGAGATAGTCTTAACGTAATGACAATAAACATCAAACATTTTACTAATTTAAAAGCACACAAACGTGAGCACAAAACGTCACTGTTTTTATAATATTATGAACTCCGTATAGCGTCCCACCTATCGTCCGACTCTCATATTGTAACCAAATAGTTACGTATATTACGTAACGCAAAATACGACGAGTAGGTACACTGCGCAATAGTGTCCAAATATTAATCGTTCAGTAGTTCAGTTGTTTCTGCTATTTTTAAATAAATCAAAGGTATACATAGTGTTTACATTTTAATAAAAGTTTAAAATCCAATGAGAGAAATAAAAAACACAGAAACATACCATTAAAACAAGTAATTTCTCGCTATAGTTTATTTAGATACATGATTTTTTTATAATTTGAACTTCATTCATAATAAAACGAATGAGATGAGTAATAAATATGTATATTTAATCCGAATATGGTTCAACACAACTTACAACATAATATCAATATCCAAATGAATAAAAATATTATCCATTTAAATAATATAATACAAATCAATTAAAAGTATAAATTATATTTGCTAATAATTATTATTATTTTCTCTTGAAGTTTAATATAGGTAATCATAAAACATCCCTAAACATCCCTTCTTTTTTTTTTTATATATTGATCATGAAGTCCGGCAACTGTGGCCATTAGTCGTTTGTTTTTGTTCGTAAGTGAGGAATTTTAGGTTAGTAAACACGTGTGTTTTGGTTGGGCAGATTTTTTAGTGGGCACCCATAGGTATCTGCTATGCCCGGGTGGGGGATGGCGACACTTCTCTCCGGACACAGTGACTTGCCCGAAGGAAAATGCCGCCCGCGGTCGGATTCGAACCAGCACCGTTGAGCGTCGCAACCTACTCCTAAATCCACTCGGCCACTCCGCCCCCCTGTTAGTTATTACTTATTATTATAATTATGGTTTATTGCACCAGTATATTATTATGTATATATGTATGCTATGTTTACCGGTACACAATATTATATAATAATCATATTTTTTTATTCAAAAATTAAATATATAGGTACACAACAATAGATATAAAACTGCTAATAAACTGAAAATATTTTTATTTTCGAAAATGCATCCAATTTATATATACGTAGATATCTATAATATAACAGATAAGACTGCTTATAAACTGCAAATGCATTTAACTATTTCATTAAATAAACATTTTATTTTAATCTTCATTGTATAACTGACTGTAATGTTCAAAAAGATAAAGAACAAAACTGTACAAAAAATAAATAGACTGTCTCTGCGCAATGCTGTAGTCTGTAAGCAGTAAACTCTTCAAAACTTTTTCGTTTTTAGAATTCACCACACAGTACCTACTTTTTGTTTATATTTAAAATAAAAGACATAATACAGTTATTTCTTATATTATATTACTTTATTTTACCATTGTTAAGTATTAACGAAAAACGGTAGCTTTATTATAAAATAATGTAATTAAATAATGAGAATTAAGTTTTGAACCATCCCCACTATAATTAAATGTTCTTCTTAGTTTCTGATTGGAGAATTTTTTCGGTTAAAATGTTTGTTAATAGGTACTTTTCTATGCAGAATAAGTGCCTCAAAAGTTTCATATTGTACATTTGTACCGTTATAGCCCTTAATTATTATATATTATAAGATATTAGTTATTTGATACAAATTATGGTAGATGCCCTGTCAAATTTTAAAAATTCTTAATAGATAACGACAACAGTTTTTAAAAACTAGTTACTTATAAGTTATAATCTAAAAAACCAATGGTGTACTTCAGAAATAACTAACTAATAAACTAAAATACTATTTTCTAGATCTTCTATAATATATAAAACAAGTAGGTACCTATCAACGTAATATCATTACTTATATTTTTTTAATTAATCTAAGTAGGTAAGTACAACTATTTTATTCAAAATAACTATTTTAATTATATCAAATTATGAATTTTAATATGTATTCATGATATAGTTTAATCTCATAAGAAACAACAGGTTCGTCAATATTTACTTCAACGGTTTCAAATTCAATCCATTTAAGTATTAACATATTTATATTTTCCTTGCAAGGACACCATTAATTATTTTACTAAAGACTAGAATCACATTTACAATGTGTATCCAAAAGTTACAAGCGCCATCTCATGTTTCGTCGATCTATATATAGTTGTTAAATAAGCTCGAGTACCTACCTAGAACGTATACTTAAGTTGGTTTGAATAATGTCCACAAGAGCCACAAATGGTTTACATTAAAACTGCTCAAATGGTTTTTCCGCATATTTCCTGACTATTTTAACACGTTTATCATTTACATGTATATGATATTATTATTAAAATGTCAGAAAATATATTACATACACCCTTAGCTGTCAGTGGGATTTAGAAGCAAAGTAAAAAACGACCTTTAGGCATAAACTTCGGCTTCTTTTAAAATTACATTGGGAGTTGGGACTCGTGAACGTAAAACGACTATTGAAAAAAATATATAAAACATAGTTATGATTAATAAATTCTGGATAGTCATGAGCATGTAGTAATTAGTAATTTATAGTAATTAGTAGTATAATCTACAGCACGAGCAGTGAGCACCATGATAATATAGAATCTTCCGGAATTACTTATGGATATGCATTTATGATGTCTTTTCCGAGAGATAGAAATATTTAATGTTTAAGTTGAATATGATTTTGTATCATTGTGGTATTAATCTTATTCTTTATATTACTAAATAATATTTATTTGTTTATTTATGAATAATGTAATATTTAACGGTATGGCTATTGGGTGACTGATACAACCCAATCACATACCTAGTACCTACCTATATATATATCAGCTGTTAGATTTCGGTTTTTTTTTGTAAACATTCATTCACACTTAGGTATATATACCTACTTAGGTGCTGTAGTCAAGACAAAAATAAAGATAAATAATGTACTAACAATAGACCATTTTATGTAAAACTAGTTTTATAACTTAATAGCATGTTGCACTGTATATACATTCATCACTGCTCTCACAAACACCGTCGTCGTGTTTGTTGAACTCTCTATTATAATAAAATATGGTATATGGACTATAACTAGCCCATAGGTGTTATACGTTATACGACCATTGGTCGACACTGAGCTTGTTGGATTTATATTCCGAACGAACCTCCTCATTATTCATTTTACGTGGTTATCCATCACTATTTCCATTGTCACAACTAACACCATTTCTGGTTGTAGCATTTTATCTTTTCTAAGGGAATTTATAAAGGTCTCTAATACTCATAATATAAAAACATGATAATATTACGTATTATAAATCTGGAATTCATTATTTCTACAAACATTCTGATTTGTCCGACTTATATATTATATACAGAAAGAAACTAAAAACGCTATCGATCATTCCCGCACACGACACACGCCAACTTTACATTTACACAGGCACGTAATAACCGTCGGTAAGACTTTCATCATGATAACGTTTGAAAGAAAAATGGAAAAAAAAGTTAAAATGGTTTATATGTGAAAAAAATGATTTGAAGTTAGTAAGTAATAAACTAATAACATAGTAATACTATATAATACAAGAGTTGTAGAAATAATTATGATTTATAACAACTATAAAACAATCATGAAATCTAAGAAAACGATTCAATTTGTAAATACAAACTATTATGTTATTTTTTTTATATATATTATGTACTGAAGAAACATGTCAAAATGTATTAGAAAAAAGTAAAAATTATAAATTTTGAATTTATTAGTATAATAATTAAAATTTAATGAAATAAAAATAGGTAGGTACATTCATTATTATTAAAACACACTAACTTGAAAGGTTTGAAAAACAAAAAAAAAGCTATCTACTATTATAATATGTATAGATATTAGGTAGGTACGATTGTTCCACTATATAAAATAAAAAATTAAATTAAGGACTTTATAGAATTGACTTTTATTAAACAACAATATATTTATTTTTATTAATTAATTTATAATAAATATATTGGAGTACCTATCTGTTGAACATAATAAATAATAATTATTAGATCAAACAAATGGAATGTACCTACCTACCTACCAGGAATATATGTATATTTTTTTTTTCATAACCACAACATTAACCATATATTTGTACTTTTCATTAAACCTTCAGCCTTTGATAGAAAAAAATTCAAGACGTCAAAATAATAATAATATAAATCATAAAATATGCACCCGCCACAGAGGTTTGCACGTACCTGCATATACGCGTATATCGTGTGTATATAATACATACATTTATATATAAATATATATGTACATTCAAACGAATAACGATGCCATTGCACATTGCTGCAATGGGGCAAAACTATTTATGAGATCGGTATGAAAAAAAACCGGACTTTATTATCTCATCGCACAATACCTGCGAATGCTTCGTTTTAGATTTCCATCAGTGCAATCCGTTTTGCATTAGATTATATATTATTTTCATCTTCAACAAATAATATGCGTATAGTATATTATCCGCAGTTGACCCAGACAAACCTAATATATTTTATGATTTGCTCGAGACTTTGAAAAACAAAAGATTATATGCAACTATGATACAGGGGGGGGGGGGGACTTCACAATCGCGATGACGAAGCAATGGATTGGCTGTCTAAGACCAATGTTCGACTTTAAATATATTATGAGCTCTTATTATTATTATCTTTGTTATTGTTAAATTTATTAGCTTATTGTAAATCTATCTACTCTAGTCCTCGTTACTTTGCTAATTTAATGTTTATTTAGTTTTGTTTTATGTTTATTTAATTTTGTTTTTCACCAATAAACCTACGCCATATGCAAGAAAAAAAACTATGATAGGATAAGCTTGTAAAATATTTAAAAAAAATTTTATTTTTTAAAAATAGGATAACATTCGGTATGCATGTAGCCTGCAGGGACCGTGTTAAATGCAAATCCAAAAATCTAATTTCAAAATTAGATAGACTTAATTTAACCCATTTAAACTATATATACAAGAACAGTTCCTGTTCAAGTCTCTGCTGGGAGAACGCACGATGAAAGTATTAATCATTACTTTATTTTTTGAAATAGTCACAGTAGTATGACAGGGGTTGTGTATATTTACATACACAGTTTGCATAACAAATTGAAACATGTGTTCTTCATTAGATGCCCACGATATTCTTTCATAATGCCTACCTGTGTAAATCTTATATCTCAGTGTTGTAGGGTGGTGACGAGAACAAATCGATTACGCAACTGTGGTAAAGAGAAAAACACGACTACTATATACAAAGCACATTGCACGTGACACATTTTTTTCGTGTCAATTAATACAGACATATCACTATTAATTATCGGTTAACATACATTATATCATATGGATAGGTACTATAGATTCTTTTTTTCATTAAACATACAAATACCACGGTAGGTACATTAATACAATAATAATTTTGATCTATTATTAGATATTAAAATTATAATTTTTTTGAAGTCGACAATAATATCGAATAATTATTATTGGTATAATATTATATTTTACTGTACCTACCGCTGCATCTATATACAGACTATATACTATATAAGTATAAATTATACGATATAATACTTTTCAAATATTTTTCAAAATACCTAAACCACAAAATCAAAAATAGATTTATAGTTTTTAGTGTTTTTACACTTTTAACTGTTATCATTATGATACATTTATTGAGTACTGATAACTTATACTGATTTACATTTTATATAGCTATATCCTACAACCTACTCGTCGTTAGCATATTATGTATCTTTACGTCTTATATGAGTATTCTCTGTTTTTAAATAACTTTGCATCAACTGAACTTTTAATGTTTAAAAATAATGATTATGTTATATAATATATATACCTACCTATACAATGTAAAAGCTTAGCAAATGAGCTTTACGTTGTTATACGTTGTGCGTATTTTTCAAATACTTATTTTATACACACAATTAAACATGAGAAAACGTTATAATGGATGGAAAGAAGTTTCTATCCTACATTCCTACCTTTGCAAGAGTAATCTTTTGGAGTACTTTTGTATAATAATAGTTGTTATCGTAGATTAAAAATCTTGTTAAAAATTGTTCGATTAAATATTAAAATTAATTTCGAGAAAAATGTATTCCCTGCTGTGAACAAATACGAAAAGTAATTTATATCAATATTGTATGGTTTTCTTTGCTTTACTTTTACTGTGGTTACTCTTCTAGTATCACGTGACTATTTAGGGGAGGGCAACTGGGGCATTTGCCCCAGTCTAGTATTTACATCAACCTTAAGTCGGCACATTTAGCACACGCCCCCCCCCCGTTTACCACTATGACACTATGCTATGAGAATCTGAGTGAAAAAAATGTTGAGTCGGAAAAGCAGTGAAAAATTGCCCTAGTCTAATAAAAACTGAAATGTCGCAACTGAGGTGACTAGTAACGTAAATTTTCCCTAATCAGTATGCATTTAAAGATTCATGTATATATATAATATACTAGCTGATCCCGTGTACTTCGTTACCCGTTAAATGTACCAAATCTATATGACTCAAACTTTGTTCAATTCGTTATTTAATATTCAGTGTATGTTGTTCAAAATTTATCTTAACTTTTCCGTTGCCCTGAATAATATAATAATTCTGATTCGCAGCAGTATATTATCAGGTAGGCAATCTACCTGCGGTAGATCGCGAACCCCTTAATATTTGTACGTAAGTGTATGATTTAACTCTAAAGTATTAAAGTTATACCAGGTTTGTTGTATTCTACCTATGGTGGATTAATATAATTAGCTAATACAAAATCCTAACCGTACTAATATCATATGAATAGAAAAAAACCAAATTTAACCATTTTTAAATTAGCCTGTCTTCTTCCCAGAGGTCTAATCTACACATAAACATTCATTTATTTATACATAGGTATATTGACAAAAAACAAAATACAAATCAACAAACATGCATAATTAACCAATAGCAACCAGTATAAATTATAATACACTATTGTATTTTTTCATCCAGATTTCCTACTTTTCCGGTTGATTTTCCTAAAATTGTATTTCGTTTCAATCTTCTCCAGGCAATTACTAGCATCTTAAAAAAAATTTGAGCCGTTCTCGAGTTTTAACGAGACAAATGAACCACAATTCATTTTTATATATCTATATATCAGAACAACATATTAAAATAATATATAAATATACAATATACATCATACATACTAGGTACGTTACTACATACCTACGTATACGCATGCGCGAACGGCGAACATATATGGTACCTATCTAAGTATCTAAATATCTAACTATATTATAGAATATTTCTGCTTATAATATAACTTGGTACATCAATATAGTACAGTATAATACCTATGTAAGTAACACAAGTGCATTGACTTAACGAATTAAAATATTTATATTGATTGATTTATAACAATATTATTTACTCCTTAAATACAATACGAAAAAGACGACCCTCGCATAACCACACGCCACCAGTTACCACCCATTAATCTGTTTGGTTTTCACGCCGAGTGCGTGCGAAACCCCTTTAAAATAATAGTAATAATAATAATAATAATAATAATACGTGTGCGCCTCTTCTGTGTTACGGATAATTAACTGACAATCGTCAAGAACCCATTATTATAGTATATATAATATTGTATGCTCATTCTATATGTTTAGCTTTTCGAAAATACTTCATGTCACCATAATTTATACCGTTTAGACTGTTTAGAGTGACTTTTCCAAGTTTAATTAAAGAATAAAGATGGGCAGAACAAAAAGACATATAGTCTAAATTATATAGTTATAATTTAAATATAGTTTAAATTTTCGAGTTACATAAATAACGACATTAAACATTTTAATAAATAGCGAAAAATTGCCTTAAATTATTAGTGTCTTACCTATAATATCTAAAATATCTAAGTCAATGATATATAGTTCGATAAAATAAGTCTTTTTTCTTATTTATTAAAAAATTTCATAGAATTAAAAACCTAAACATATTATACCAGCGCAAACTACAGCAACAATAATTTATGTTAGAACTCGTATAATATGATATTTATATATTAATAATGAGTAAAAGTGTTATACTTATGAATTAATTAGTTTAGTGTTGCATTAAAATATTACATTTTAAGTTATAACAAAATATAATGTTTGCTGTGTTGTATGAGAAATTATACTATTGTTTAATATTATTCTTTCAGAATTTGCTTATATTGTCCCCTTAACTTCTTTTATGATGTATAATAAATATTTTATTATTTACATTTAATTATGTATACCTACCATATTATTCTTACAATAAATAGAATAAATTAGTATTTCAATACAATGTTTTTTTATTTTTTACTAAGTACAAACAAAATGTTGAAAATTTGTTTCAAAAACCAAAATTAAATTAAAGAATAATATTTAAATAATTTTTTTGTTATGGAACTATTCATGATGTTTAATACGTAACTGCAGTATAGTAGGTATATACACTCTTATGTATATAATTGTAAAATAAATTATATTTTTGAATAAGATTATTTAATGAAACAGTTTCGTTTAATTTTGTTTCCATTATTTGAACATAAAAATACTGTAAATATCTATACATATTTAACAATTTTTAATTTACTAAATATCCATTCATATTTGTTTTGTGATTGTTATTTTGTTTTGTTAAACATTTCAATTATAATATATTAATATATTAGATGTATATCATATCATATAATATTATGTTAACCAGGATATTAATGTGTTAATATTTCAAGAATATTATGAGTGCATGGCATACAACATATATCTACCGTTGTAAAAATAAATAAATTAATCGTTCAAGAAAGACATTAAAGAGAGAAAACACACGCAATTGCTGTATGGACCCTCTTTTAATAAATATTAATAAAATAAGTACTTATTAATTCTACCGATTTGATGATGACGATCCCCGGTTGCATCGGTGTTCCATCTTTCGCCACCACACGTATTATTATATTATATATACGTAGTTTAATTAATGCGGTCTGATTTATGGGCCTTATGAATTATTTAGAGTGCACCAGACCGACACCACACTTCATAACAAGTCCTTCTCCCCTTGAAGCATTATATATATATCCCCAAAATGCGATAATGATAATCGAGTTTTTCGGTAGGACCCCATAAAGAGTAGCTCAAAGAAACGATCATGTGTTCCACAATCTCACGGATATCGGGATAGTGTCAAAACAAAAAAAAAAATCAAAAATTTCCATATTAGAGTATACACTGAGTTTTGACTGAATCTATACATTTTATCAATTTAAGTGTTACAGCTCATTGAGAAATGGTACATAGTACGCTATCTACCACTGAAATATTTCACGATAAATTCAGAAAACTGAAAGTTACAAAATAATAAATATAATACAATGTTATCATATTATTAATATGTAATACAAAGCTTTCATAGATAGTAGGATAATATAGAATTATGAGAGCTATCAAAATGAATAAATATATTATCGTTTTAAATAAATTATAGTTGTACTACGGTTATGAAAGTCTATACGACTACTAAGTCTACAACTATTGGACTATATAACACTACCACTATCTACCTATTCTACAACAAAGTAAATAACACTCTGATCTTTATTTTACATTTCAGAAATTAGCTAACCATAATTATTTAGAATAAACCAAATGTTTCACAAATAAAACTTTATCCGATAATTGTACATATATGTTTGCATTTTATATAATTTATCATTTATTATGCCTTTCGTCGATAAATATTATTTTAGTTCCAACAAATTTTGAAACACAGTTTCTGCATCAAATTCACACTGTATAACTAAAATGTAGGATTCCGAAAATATGAAGTTTCAAGTATAAAGTATATAATCCCTTTTATAGGTGCAAGTATATATAAATAATTATAAACTTATATAAATTGTATTTTTATAAAAATATATATTTAAATATTATATTATAGTAATGCGATAATACGATTTAAATATTGCATAAATTATGCAAATATATAGTGCAGTATATAGGAATTGTCAATTATACTCCAAGACTTAAAATATAGAACAATATTCCATATTGTAATATAGAGTGGATTAACTTGCGATTTTCATTATATTATTATCTACTTTCTGTAATAGTTTTCACAAGCCGGATACGGATATTACGGATACAAAAAGAACAATAACAAAAAACAACGACCAGACGATCAACGAACCATCAAAACCCCGTCCTATGGGAACCATGTCCCTTTTGCACCATTAAAAATGTATATGGAACTAATGGCATGGACGGAGATGATCGCATGAATAGTGCAACACGTCAATTGTTTTTTTTTTTGCTTCACTACATTCGAAACATGTTGTTTTCGGTATTACCGGATGTCCAACATTTTCGACAGAATCAATTGCATATAAAAAATGCATCATCCAACACTACTAATTTTAACTGTAACTTCTATGAATGGCTTTCAACTATATATTTATACTGATGAAAAAAAAAAAACAGTAATAGAGAATAATAATATTGTAAGACATTGTTATGCTCACAATATTTATTGAATTAAACAATACGTATTATTTAATTTCATGAATGCACTGCTCTTATTATTATACAATTTGATTTCTTTCAACAAAATATAAACGGAAACTATTGCATTATTATTTAAGCTGATAATACATATGAACATTCCGTAGACAAAAAAAAAACATCTGCAGAGTTCTTATATAATTTTATTTAAACAATGATTTTAAATTATCATAATAATTATGTTATAATAAGTTTCGATGTTAACCACTTAATTATACTACTGAATAAATCCATCTTCAGTTTTGACGTTATAATAGAGGTGAGAGAATAAATCAAAATGTTAAGGTAACAGCAAAGAATTTAATTATTCTATTTTACAAGTATTTTGTGAGTATAATTTATTATGATATATTATAGGCTTAGAGAATATAGTGAAATAAATATCAGGGTATACTAAAAATCTGATCTGATTTCAGATAAAAGGAATTTAAATTCAAAATATATTTATACATACATTAAGGGTTTTGCTTAGCTGTGCATATTTACGCATTACCCATAGCTTTATCATAAAAATTGTATCACATATTAGTTAATATAGGTATATTATAATATATAAAATATAAAAATGTTTAATATTTTATTTTCACTGTCTTTTCTGTTTAAAAGTAAATATAATATAATTGTTTTCGCTATTATTGATCCTTTATGTTCGTTAGAGTATTATATTAAAGATCAAAGGTCAGATAAGCTCCCGTATTAAAAAAAAAAATGTATCACATTCACCTCTAAAATTATAAAATCCATAATAATTGGAAACTGAACGTAGTAATTATCCCAAAGTTGTTACATACAATAAGTACTTGATTAGATTGGAAATATATTATATTATTATATCATATTAAACAAATAATATTACCTATATATTATTCTTCAAGGTGTTTACAAAAAAAATTAATCAAAACGGAGATGATTATTTGTGTCGTAAACAGATCATTTTCTTACTATAAATTTAATATATATGTACATGCGTTTAGGGATTTATGGTACCTATACTATAACTTCCAAACCTTTTAGAAAACACATTATCTCAATAATTTATTAAAATGGAAAGCTCCTCCTTTGATCCTGTTGTGGGTTCATAATTATTAGAGGTGGGTCGGACTCGAAAATATGGTCTCGAACCGAACTCGAACCGAACCGAACTCGAACCGAACTTTTTAATCGTATATCGAACCGAACTCGAACCGAACCTTAGTATGTCGAACCGAACTTTTTAGTGTGAAGTCGAACTTGAACCGAGCATTTTATTCAACATCGAACCACATCGGTAGGTGGCAATATCGTGGTTTTCATTTTAGTAATTTTACATTTATAATATTTAAAATTTAAATACATTATACATAGTATATAATATATACCTAATATTGTATTATTGTATAATATACTATATAACTATATAGATTATAGATTATAGACAATAGGAAAACTAAAAATAAAATAAACACCACAATAAACATCGGGAACATTTTTAGTTCGAAACGTTTGACATGTTAGAATTTTTTGCTGTTCGTACATTTTTTGAGTTCGAACTCTTTTAATTTTCGAACTATTTTGATTTTCGAACTTTTTTGTTCGAGTTCGGTTCGGTTCGGTTTTTTTAAGACTTGGTTCGACTTTCGAACTCGAACCGAAACCTAAAGTTCGGTTCGATTTTTCGAACTTCGAACAGTTCGACCCACCTCTAATAATTATTAATGAATTCATTAGAAAAAAATACACTATCAATAAACATTTTCTAGGTTATTTATAATTCATTATTGTATTTTGAAGTTATAACATAATGAAAACCATCCAACGATAATAATAAATATTATGGGTTCTCATTTAGGAATTGGAACCCCGTAGACCACCCGGGGGTTAGGGACCAAAAGTTTGTCAATATCAAAATGATTGTTATTAGAGATACCCACTAAATACGTACATTCGTGTTGTAGACTGTTAGTATTATAATATATTTATATATTATTTTTGTCGTGAGTGCGTGAAGGGTTCATTGATATAATAACTACAATACGATTATTAAAGCACACTTCTGATGATATAGTTTATGAATTATGATGCTCAATACCGACATAAAATATACATTCAATCGGTTTGACGTTTAAATGTTTACTATGTACAAAAATAATAATTGTGAATTCGTAACGATTATATTCTACAATTAATATTATTGTTAAATTAGAATAAAATATTATGTACTATGAACTTTATAAATTTGTGTATCTGACTCGACTATTATAATTTATAACACTATGTCTGAACTAATAAACATGTACCATTGATTAAACACACAATTTGTCATAATGTAATTTGATAACGCAAATTGTTTAATAATTCAGTATATAGTACCTAAAACATGTTACGACTGTACCCACAGTAATTTGCAATTATTATTAAAGTATTATTTACTATTTAGGTATTACATCCAATGCAATGAACTTTATGTGATCAAGAACAATAACGCGTAGGTACTATAATAGTATAGTTTGGTGACTCATGAAACGTTTTTCATAATATAATTGAATATATTAACTACCTACCTATAGATCGATTCCGATTGGAAAATTCGTTGATTGCCATTGAACTTTACGTGAAATCGCACGTTCGACGTTCGTTATGTCAATCGGAATCATAAAGAATCCAGAAAATGACTTGTTGACTAGCTGTTGTACTTTTACGAAATGCCTAACAGAGGTGAAGTGCCCTCCCGGCAAAAAACGTGATATTAAATATTATGTTTAGAATTCAGCATAAAAATACTAAATTTTTGGAAGCAAAAATAAGTAGTAAATATATAAATTTATTTGTTTTTATAATTGTCGTCACGCATAATAATACGCGTATACAACTACCCTATATAAATTACCTTTATATCATCAAATGGTGATTTATCTCACACGAACGCTCTGTATATTATATACGGGTATATTGTGTATAAAATAATATATTATAATATACTTAAGAGGACTACGCTACCCATGCATGTATTGTCTCCGTCATTCAAACGTACAACATATAAAATTTATTTAATATTTTGTATTACCAGCTTAAATAGTATAGAGTGACCTATTATCATTTTCAAACCTAAAGGTGAAAACATATTATCAGCTGTGCATTTTTTCGGATATTTTTTTGTACAATATCCCAAATCAAAAATGCTCACATCTCGATTAAAAATTATCGAAATAAAGCCGACGCTTAAGCACAGCTGATAACGTGTTAAACTCCTTTAAGTTAAAGAACACATTATCGTTTTCACCTCTAAGTTCGATAACACATCTGCAATTCACTCTAACAGTAATCCGACAACACAAAATCGGTTCTGTTGAACTCAAATTTACGACGAGGAGACGACAACGAGTGTGGTTGGAGAGGCGTCCTCCTAAGACCACATACATAGGTATTAGGTATAGTACTAGGCGAATTATAGATATTAAAATATTGTAATCACTGACCTCAAGAAGAATGCTGCGGCGGCCGACGAAGTCTTCGGGTCTTGCTGCGTCGTCAAGCCGGAGGACAGGCCGTACCGGTGTCCGTAACGGTCGTCCGCGGTCACGGCGGCCGTGGCGTACATGCCGTACCGTCGTCTGCGGTAGTCCAGAGCCGCGGCTGTAGCGGCTTCGACGTCCGTCGACGTCGGCAAAGGCAAGCGACCACGCGTTAAACGTCGTACTTCGTCTTCGGCCTTTGCGGCGGCGGCGGCATACAACGCGTGCGTGTCGTCCGTGCGGTGCGTCCGACTGCGGGTGGACTGTTCCGGGTTTGCGGCACTACTGCGACCGCCTCCGTTCGGCGGCGGCGGGACGACGACGGCACTGGTCCGGCGACGGTGCCTGTCTTCCCCTTCCTCGTCTGCGCGGCGGCGTCGGTGGCACGGGACGGCGGCGGTGGCGACGGGAGACGACAACTGCGGCTGCTGCTGCTGTTATGGACCGAAAACAAAAACAAACACACACACGTGATTCAAGGGTCGCCGTTGCGCGGTGGGCAGATCACAACACGGCGGCCGCGGATCGCTGGGTGGTCGCGGCGGCGTTCTGTGCGTCGACTGCAAGTGGTTGATCGAGAGGAGGGGAGGGGGTCACCCGTTTGGATTCGCTCCGCGCGCGCGAACGACAATAACAATATATCATATTATTTTAATAATAATAATATTATAAAAATACGTCCGCCACTGACGTCTTTGAACATGGTGCGCGCGACACGCGTACGTCGTGCTTCCGGCCGCGGCACTGCACGCGCATCGCTCCCTCTAAGTTCCGTCTGCATAATATACGTATATAATATATAGGTATATGTACGAGTGGTATATTGTGCGGTGCGGTTATTATGCCGTCATCAATATGGTCTAATGATGACGCGCATCAGCGTTCCGGCCTGACAATAATATAATAAGTAATAACGTATTCGTTGCATACACGCAACACACATAGTAACGCGTCGTCGTCGGGCTCGTTGATCGTTGAAAACGGATACCATGAGCCAAACCATCGTGATGATAATATACTGTATAATATGTGTGTAATGTCCGGCGTGAAATTGTCCAAAATCAAAATGTATTTGCAGGTGCTAATAGTTGTTTAAAATCAAAAATAGGAAAAAATATACCATAAAATCAAATTTTTTGTATCTATTATTATTTTCTTTAATTTTTCATTATTAGGTAACCTACATTTAAACTAAAATGTCCTGTTTTCAAAATAAACCGATGATCATCACATATATTACTTAAAATGTATAAAGTTCAATAATAAACATTTTAAATACCTATGTTTAATAGTTCTTTCATTATATTTTTTATATTTCACGCATATTTTAGATTCTGTAAAGCTGAATAAATATGTATTGATTTTACAATGATGTATGTGTTTTTTTTTTTTTTTAATTTGTGTCTTAAAACACTTTTACAGTAGAAAAAAGCTTTGATTTTTAACTTCAACATCTTTTCTGCTAGGAAAGTGAATCTAATTGGTACTTTGTAAAGACGACGAATGTATCTACATAAAAATGGATACTTAACTACTTTCCCCCTTTTATTAATTATTTTTGTTGCAAATTAACAAACAAAATTCTTTTTAGTGTAGGTTGTCCTGTACCTACAAGTGTTTTACAGTGTTTGACAAGATAAACTTATGTTATATAAAATGTCCCTCTTTTATTCCATTTCGATACTCATAAAACATTTTTTTTTTGGCACTTGATTTTGGACAGTTTCCCGTGGACATTCTCGATTTTGGGCATTTTTTCATGGACATTATCAGAGGACATTCTTGACTTTGTAGACTATCACGATATCCACGCGGGGGTGTGTAAAACTCCCTCGATTGCTACTACGTGACGCGACGTAATATACCGTTCGTATTTCCGCACGTCGATATTATAAATTATTCCATATTTTATAATATTATAATATAACATATTATTATTATTATCACGCGGGGTTATGCGATATTTATATTTACCTTCGAGTATATAGCAAGTAGCAACCCCTGTGACGCGGTTTATTCGACATATTAATATATATACATAATATAACATATGGAAGGAAGAAGTGAGTGAGAGAGTGAGAAATTGAGAGACTGCACAAACTCGTAACGTGTAAAAGATCCGTCTCGCGTATTATAATAAAATATATTATTATATTGTTATGACGTGTGGACTTACATCTTATACCCTCGACCGAACCGCATTTAAGTTTAATACGACCTTACGGTGCAGCTATATCTAACCCGACCTATATATATATATATATAAGACTAAACTGAGCGCTAAACTCGACCCAAGTCATAACCTTTAATATATATAGGCGAAGTGTCGGTCGCGTTGATATTTTGTATCCATAGGTACTGCTATAACGTCTATGAAGTATATAGGAGGAAATCGTCGGTCGAGGTTCCGTGACCGTAAAAAAGCGACGTATGGCGTATAATATCATATCATACGCCGGCTGGCCAAACTCTCCGAGTGCAATGTGCAGTAAATAATATACAGTGTGTAAACGGTAATCGAGAACACTCAATATTTTTGCGTAGAGACCTGCTATTTGAATTCCGTTTTTTTGGCAGTTGTTATGACATAAAAATACACATTTTTATGGTCTTTGAATTTTTTTTACTTAATTAGTCACGCGCATGCGCATGTCAACTTTTTTTTTTTAAATGGCAACCCCCTACTTTAACCACTAATTATTTTTTGCCTATTTTTTTAATGAATTTTGGTAGTTGAATCAACTTTCTAAGTCCAAAATTGACCAAGTTACAGCCAATCAAAAAAAAGAAAAAATTAGAAAAAAAATGCGCTCGATTTTCAGCTTTTTGATTTTAACTCTGAAAATAATTATTTTAGGATTGTTAAACATTGACATTTTTGTAACTATTTATTACGGTGATATTCATAAGTTATTTTAACTTCAATTACCTACTGAATAATTTTCTCTTTAATTTGTGTAATAAATCATTTAACTTATTATAGCAGAAAAAACGTAAATTAGTATGTTGTTTATTTCTTTACATTTAATGGATCTATTAGAACGTATTAATAATTATTAATTAATAACAAATTCAATTCTTATTTAAGTTACTAATTTATTTAGTTAATAAAAATCTAAAAAAAAAAAAAAAATCTAACGAATAAATTGTTCAAACTGTTCTCTGCCGTGAACAAAACATGATTCAGCGCGAGAAAATTATTCAGTAATTGAAGTTAAAATAACGTATGAATATCACCGTAATAAATAGTTACAAAAATGTCAATGTTTAACAATTCTAAAATAATTATTTTCAGAGTTACAATCAAAAAGCTGAAAATCGAGGGCATTTTTTTCTAATTTTTTCTTTTTTTGATTGGCTGTAACTTGGTCAATTTTGGACTTAGAAAGTTGATTAAACTACCAAAATTCATTAAAAAAATAGGCAAAAAATAAGTAGTGGTTAAAGCAGGGGGTTGCCATTTAAAAAAAAAAAGTTGACATGCGCATGCGCGTGACTAATGAAGTAAAAAAAATTCAAAGACCATAAAAATGTGTATTTTTATGTCATAACAACTGCCAAAAAAACGGAATTCAAATAGCAGGTCTCTACGTAAAGATATTGAGTGTTCTCGATTACCGTTTACACACTGTATATATAGTATATACCAGGAATGATATTATATTATATTCAATTATATATATGAGCATATTATTATAGCCGTATTGTGAACGCGACACCCGAAACCTCCTGTACCTGTATAATATATAATTATATATATAATGCCTGTACCTACAGCAGATGACAATATAGTATTATAATATATGAACCCGACACGTGTGACACATATTTAATATACGGAGTGATCCATAATTAAACCTTAAGACACTCATTATTACAGAAAACACTTACGTTTTTGAAAATATTTCTTTTATATACATAGTTTTATGTTTATATCTTGTACTGTATTCAGTTTTTTAAAGTTTTTTACTCTTTTAATTGACACCATACATTTTATATTCCGTCGCAGATTCCGAGTATTTCGATCTTCAAAAATCAAATTTTGGACAAGTATAGTTTAATAGTGATAACTCTTATAAGTGTTTAGAGTTAAGATGAGTGGAGTACCTATATAGTGTGAAAACATTTTTTGGGGTTCCACTTCGCTCATTAAACTTTTTAATATTTATAGGTACCTAAATCATAAGCCACTCGTCCAAAATTCTATTTTAATATAAATTCTGCTTTGGAACAAAGAATCAAAAATTTACGTGGCCTATAAAAAAGTAAAATAGTCTTAAAATTGTGCAAAAAAATATTTTCATAAATGTTAATAGTTCTTTTTTTTTTATTACATTAAACGTATCACCCGGTATGTGTTATTTTTCTCACTATCATACGATAAGATCCGTCGTAACTCGCATTCGTATACGTTTGGAATTGGATACGCTCACGTATATTTTATTGTTTAATACTTGCAATATGTGTAACGCGTGCGCGAAAAAACTCACGGCGTGCCTGCGGTCACGCGTATCGTCTTACGAGCCCGATTAAAAGCGACAGGGACCGTCATCCGACTGTCGGACCACATAAAAATAAACGTTTATCCCAGTGTTTACCGCATATTGTATATGGTATTCGCTCACTATGTATATAATATTATGTACCTAATGTACCTGAGACCGATGTAGGTCACGTGTAAAATATACGGAAAGACTATAATTATTGATGACTGTGGAAATACGTGAAACAAAAGTAATTTATTTTCTTTTGCACCTTTAAAACTCTATATTGATTATATTAATACCCAGCTGCAAAATTATACATATTTTATTATATATCTTTCATACACATATTATAAGATGTATATTAGGGGTTTTTATTAGCACCTATATATTCAGTATTCAAATAATAAAAATCTAATATTCAGCAAGTCAGTTGTATATAGCTCCCGAGTTGTTACGTTTAATGGGCCTGATAACTCATGTTTTCGTGCGCCAGAATTGTTATTCTCCGTAGGTGGTAATTTTGTGGTTATCAAAAATATTTTTAAAAGAAGAAATGATGAGCCATTATCAAATCTCTAGACTCGTTCTCGAATTAAACAAATATTAATTTGTATTTTAAAATGTATTTCTTGAAGGCATAATTCGAGAGAAAAAGTCAGATTAAATTTATTAAAGATATTATGTTATGCTCAAAACATTTATTTATACTTTAAATTTTATTTTTATTAAAAAGGATATCGATACCGGGTGTCGTCTTTATTTTCATATACTCCTGCTGTACGCCTGTACTAAGCCACTGAAGTATATTAATATATTATACGATAAGTTTTTGACTTTCTGTATTTGTACAACGATTCTGAGCGATGCTAGGTTTAAATTAAAACATTTAATGTTAGAAATATATTGATTATAGGACGATTCAAAGTTTTAAATATTAAACATCATGTGATCAACTTTTTTCAATTAAGTTTATCTTCACATTTTAGATTCTTAGTGGAACGATGAATGTATTGATTTTGCAATGATGTGTGTTTTTTTTTTATTTTATTTTTTTATTTATTTTTGTATCTGTCATCACCTTCTGGGAATGCTGTATATTATTTATAAAATATTAAGAGGACGCCACACCCGCATGTGTTGTCTCCGTCTTACAAATGTACAACATAGCAAAAACTCTTTTGCGAGGTACAACTTTTCTCGTACCACAATTGTTGTAGAACTACCAAATTTTCACAGCACTTAAAGAAGAACTTTATCTGTGCAACAGCGTGCTCTTTTTTCAATAACATATATACAATACAAGTTATTTGCTTCTAAACATTTGGTTTTTTAATTTGCTTATAAAGAATGATTGGATGGTGCTATTGAAAAAAAGAGCACGCTGTTGCACAGATAAAGTTCTTCTTTAAGTGCTGTGAAAATTTGGTAGTTCTACAACAAATATGGTGCGAAAAAAGTTGTCCCTCGCAAAAGAGTTTTTGCTATGTTGTACATTTGTAAGACGGAGACAACACATGCGGGTGTGGCGTCCTCTTAATATTATATTATTATACCATATTTTTTATTTATTAAATTGTCATTATTAAGTTGCCATTCTAATTATGTTCGTTGAAACCTACTAGTTTTTTGAACTGATATAGAGATCTTACTTCAATCGTTTTTAGATTCTGAGCGGAGCGATGAATGTATTGGTTTTACAATGATGTATGTTTTTGTTTATATTTTTGTATAATTTTTTATATTTTGACTCTTTTTGAGCTGTTTACGGACATTTTCAGTTTTCAATTTTTTTAGTTTTTTTTTTTATAATTGTCAATAAAATTTTATTTGGTGGGCCAAAAAGTCTGAAAATTTAATACAAGCTTTCTTATATATTGTTACAATATCAGTTGAAAATTTTTAAAAATACATTGGCACGATTTTTTTTTATAAGCATTTAAAGTTGGAATTTTGACAAAATTTATCAAAATCTCGAAAATTATCAATCGTTGGAATTAAAAAATTATAAAATGTTCAGTTTTTATAACTAAGAGTTGAAAATTTAAAACAAAGATTCTCTTAAATAATTCATACTGTAACCAAAAAATCTAAAAAATATATAAACACACTTATGTTTTACAGACATTTTAATTTCAAATTTAGACAAAATTTCATATTTAAACCAAGAATTACGATTTTAGTTATTTTGTTGTGATTGTATAATATTATTATTCGTGGGTACTTGAAATTTCTAAAGTAATCTACTATATATATCTATGATAGTATCAGGGTTTGTTGTTGGTGTATAACTCATTATAAGTACCTAATGGATATTGTGATATGATTAATTTGGAATTCATTATAGGTCAATTTTTTTTAATACCATATAGATATGTATATAATATGTCTTATACCTAGAAGGACATACCGTCTCCGCTCAGAATCGTTTTTCTTATACAATGATATTATATCATTGAATTCAAATTTAATACCATCCATTATACAATGACCCACTTGTAACCTACTGTACAGCAGAGCGACACCCACTTGCCCAACTTTTTTTTTAAAATACATTTTCCGAAAATAAGATGCAAAGATTAGATTCAATAAATATTTTTAAATATGTTAACACAGTTGTAGTATTTAAAAATAGATATATTTAATAAAGCATTTAATGAATAGTGATGGTTCTTTATAATTGCATTTTATATTGTTATAATTTTTGCCTGGTTTCTATTGGCTCTAGGTAAAAAATATCTTTATTTAATAACGACCAATTTTCTTCTAGGAAAAAACATCTATAAAAGAAACTGTGTTAGTAATTTTCATTTTATCAACTGTGATATACATGGTCAAATATATAGACGTAGACATGTCTTAATTATTTGTTAATACGAAGAGGAAACTTTTCTCGGAACCATATTATGAGTATAATAATACGACTTATTGTCATTTATAATATAGTATATATATATTATATATAATGAGGCAAGTTCGACATTATGGTTTTGTACATTTTTAGAAAAATGACTGTTTCCTACGAAAAGGTTGCTGAATCCCGCACTAGAGCCTATATAGAGGCACATGGTAGAAAATATCTTATTTATAACAACCAATTTTCTTCTAGAAAAAACATAGTTTTATAACTGTGTCAGTAATATTCACTGTATTGTTTGAGATATTTTTTTTATTTGACACTTTTCCTTTTATATACATAGATACATTCACTGTCCAAAATGGACGTAGACATGTCTTAGTTATTTATAAATACGAAGAAGAAAATTTTCTGCGAACTATATTATGTATAATGCAATTTGCAGCAGAAATTCTGATTACTTACAATAGTATATAATGATTTAAAAAATAGTATGAAAATAAAATTCCCAAAAGGCTAGAAATTGGGAAAACAGTTAACAAACGAAAAACAGCTGGAAAACGAGAATATATAATATTATACATTTATACGCAATACCAGTTTACAATAAAAATCAATTTTAGATTCTCAGTGAAACAATGATGTGTGTGTTTATTTTTTTTTTATTTTTTTTTTTTTTTGTTTGTCATCACCTTTTAAGACAGTAAAAGTGCTTGGATTTTCTTCAACAGTATCTTTTCTGATAGGAAAGTGAATCTAGTTGGTACTTTGGGGGGTCAAAAGTAAATTTTTTTAAGTAGTTTTCAAAAGCACCGTGAAAAACAAAAGAAAAATTAAGGGAAAACGGGAATTATATTTTGACTTATTTTGAGCTCTTTACGGACATTTTCAGTTTCCATATTTTTTAGTTTTTTTTTCCATAAATATCAATAAAATTTTATTTGTTGGTTAAAAAATCTTGAAAATGTAATAGAAGGCTCCTAGTATAATATTGTTTCAAAGGTAGATAAAAAATAATAAAAATCCTTAGTCACAGTTTTTTTTTATAAGCATTTAAAGTTCAAAAATTGACAAAATATGGAAAAATCACGAATATTAGCAAACTATTTTGAGTTAAGAAAAAATTTTTCTTTTTAAATCTAAGATTTTAAAATGTAGTATAAGATTCCTTATAAGATTATCTACCTTAATCAAAAAAAAAGTCTATAAGAAAGTCAAATTAAATTTTTATGAGCGTAAAACTATAAAATATTAATTATTAGTTATTACCTATATATTTTAATGTATATTATGTCAAATATGAAATATGTGTATAAGTGTATTCTCTATAATACTTGTAAATGTTATAGAGTTAACGTAAGAAAGAAATAATTATTATAACTGAAGTTTTCCAGTGCGTCAGTATTGATATTGGCCATGTTGCGTAATTTTTAAGTTATCGAAAACAAAAAAATGAAATTATGGGCCATAGTGCCATACATTTTAGAACAAAACGAGGTTATAGGCTTATACAACGCTGTCTGTTATAGGATCTCGAGTCTCGCGACTCGTTCTGGAAGTAAACAAACATTAATTTTGCTGTGAGATTCGGTGAAAAGTTCTACAACGTTGCAGTAAATATTGTTATCTCCATTATTTTAGCTGCACCATTATATGCGATGTATGGTGTTCTGATGACATCGTAGAACTGTAGAAATATAGTAAAACCTACAGTGTTATATACATTATTTTATGGGCAACATTTCACAGCTACAGCTAAAGTGAACTTTGTTTTTGGATATGCATATACGACATAAATAATGAGTACATAATACATATATTTTTGTTTTAAATACAAACACTATCAAATATTATAGTACATGTTATTAGTTATATAACAGAGTATTATCCATACTCAAAACTCGGGTGTGTATACATTATGAAAAATTATGATAATCACTAGATAATGAATCAGAAACATTTTATGTTGTAGGTACAGAATCGGAAGTGAAACAAACTTATACTCTACTGTACAATAATATGTGCAATTGTATACAACAATAGACATGCAGTTATACAACATATTAATTATACATTAAAATATTAACTCAAAGAGGTAATTTAAATAAATGCAAAACCGGTGGGCAATTAAAAATAAGAATACTTTTGTTAGTATAATAAATCAAAGAATATATCTTATTTGGAGCGAAAACAGTTGAAAAACAATAAAATAAACATATTAATATACATTGTATATATTTGAATTTATATAGTACATTAAATCATAACATTTTTAATTTATTCCTAAATAATGTTTAAAATAATGAAACTTACTATAAAAGCTATTAACGTCAAGGAAAAAAAATTAACTATTAAAAATATTTCACTATATAATCAGAATGTAGTAGACACTGACACACTGAATAATATATAGACAACCTTTTTCACCTACACTGGTCAAGCATATAATTCGAATTTAAAGTGGGCCATACATCTAAAAAACACCGGACAGGGTACACAGACCACGAACAGTATTATGGACATTCGTTTTGTTTTTCTCATTCTCGACGGATATAATATTATAAACCTAGTGCTGGATTATTATCATAGGTACATAAAAAAATGATTACTATTTATTACAATAGTTAATCGAAAAACGGTTTCAGTTAAAAACGAACATAATTATTGTAAGTTATGTAGGTAACTATAGGTTTTCTTTAAGCTCATAGAAATTGTTTTGATAAAATAATTGCTATACAAAATAGGTATAATTTATAATCATATACATATACAAATGATCATGTTAAACTATGTCTTATGTGACACACAAATTGACTATGTATACGAACATAAGATTTGGTAAAATTATTTATTACTATACACAATTAGGTAGGTACTTGATGAAATTATTGAATTCAACTAACCTTGTGGAAAGTTCTCCCCCAATCATCTACCATTAAACATACAATTATACAATATTATAGAGTCTATAATCTCTATAATATAGACTATAGGGTAGGCCACAACTCAATATGAACGTTTAAAATATATATTTTTGAACAATAATTTTAATAGTAATTTATATTTTATTCTCATTTAAAATAATAATATTAAATAAGTGTATAACATTAATTTATATTATTTTTTAAATTACATTAAATTATCATAGCTGTTATTATGCCATATCATAAGTCATAATACCTATTCATACAAAATTATACAATTTATAAAATGTATCAAACTGAATTTGAATATCTTATTAAATCAAATTTTCTGAAATATAGGTACATTATAAAAATAATGTCAAGAAAATTATTTTTTTTAAAAAACATGCTAATGAAAATAATTAGTAGAGATGCTCTCAAAATATAAAACAAAATTAGTGGAGTTCCAATGTTAATAAAAACGTAAGTCCGGAACGATTCAAGACTTAAAGATATTCAAATTTGAAATTACGTTACAAGCCAACTGTGGTCGGTACTCTCGAGTAGTAACACGGTACCACTTGAAAATTACACAGAAACGCATTTTTAAACATAATAGTGACACTTAAACTGTTAAATTAACATTTTTTTTTTATAAACTCTTACAAATTGCCTGCTTAAAGTACCGCAAAGAGCGGGTATACCACACGTGCACAAATGGTGCAGCGAGACTTGACAGAGAAATAAAATATTGAGGAGATTGAACGTGGGTAGATGGGTGGATGGGTACCTATTGGTTCGACAATTACTGCATTAGAAATGTACATTTTGGGCACTTGGGTGTTCCCATGTCGATGCGTACCTAATTACGATGGCATATGAAATAACGTGTCGATCGGCCCAACCGGTTCGCAGACAATTATACATACTATTATATTGGAATAATGAAGACGTGATGTGACGGAATAACAACTATGTTCGACGCGGGTGAGCATTAAGAAGACGCATAATATTATCATGTTGTATCCGTCTTACAAACGTACATTGTACAACATATAGCAGCAAATTAATTGTGTTCAGCGGTTCCAATTTTGTGTAGTATACGTTTAGAGCGAATTGGCCTATTTCTTCTTCTTCTTCTCGAGCTTTTACGGTCCTTGAAGGACTTTCGCTGCCTCTACTACGTTCCTCCATCTATCTCTGTCAACGCTGTCTGCTATTGTCACTCCCTGGGTGCACTTATTGAGATCATCGTTGACTCTGTCTGTCCAGAGCTGCCTAGGACGACACCTAGGTCTTTTCCCATTTATCTTTCCTTCCAGAGCTTTCTTTAAGACTCCATTTGACCTCCATACATGCCCTGCCCACTCGAATTGGCCTATTATCAAACTTAAATGTAATAGGACATACAACATTAACTGTGTTTTCACGTGGGTTTACGATGTTTTATTTTTTAAGCAAGTTATGAGAATTATTAAATTGTAATATTTAAATATTTTACTTACCTACTCGTTATACACGCCACTGGTAGTGCAACAAATTTCTGACGACCACTTTTGGCGACGATGAGCATGCAATCAAGTGCGTTGCCCTGTCACCCCAAGATGAAAATGTTGACTTGAAAGTTGTTTGGTATTATATAATTTATATAATGTCACAATTTATAATGCACACAAAAAATGTTGTAACCACACCGGTAACGTTTAACTGGCGCCCAGGGTTTTTTCTTTGATAGATAGATAATAAATAACATAATATCAAACAATTTTGAAGTCCACATTTTAATTAATTAATAGTTACTGTGCTGCAGAGCAGTAACATTACTGTGGCATCCAGAAGTATCGATGTGGTCATAACATTTTTTTGTGGTTAAAAATTGTTACATACCTAATAAATATAAAATAACATAATACCAAACAATTTTCAAGTCGAAATTTTGAACTTGGGATGCAAGCCGTTGAATCATTTAATTTTTTTTACATCGGCGCATTGTTTGAAATATTATCATTACTATATTATAGAAACTCCGTAAGCCACACCTCGCCGATGGTGACCGTGGATCACTCATCGGGATCCACGTTCGTTTACATAAAGGTAGCATAATAATATATATACGACACTATTATGACTGCAGTTACCATGGTATTTGTTTAACGCCTAATAACCACCGCACAGGTTATGTTAACCATACCAGAGAAGTGAACTGACGGTGGTCAATCGAAACTTAACTGAAAACACGAAGACTAGAATTTTTAATATAATTCAGCATGACTAAAAAATATTATATCGTTAAGGTTATGACGGCTCGTGACTAGTCGGAAAAAACGATAGTAGTTTAGTTGTAGTTTGAAAACTATAAGCATTGCAACTATATTATGCAGATAATATATAAAAACAGAAAACTATAATTTCATTAAAAATATATAGTTCATTTACGCCAACATAATATAATAGTTTACGCCGCGGGATACTCAGTGTATAGGCTGTTGCGACTATACTTCACAGCAGTGAACTTTTTTTATCAGGCGTAAGTGCAAGAGATAATATTGGTAATAGCTGATAATACCACAAATTATAATTAGTGGTTACTGAATACTGCTTAATACCTACCTACGTCCATAGGCGAAAATTGGGGGGCTTGGGGTGCTAAGCCCCCCCCAAACGTAGCCAAAGCCCCCCCAAAAAACTTAGGACATACAATTTTAATATTCTATATTGCAATGGCCTGCTTGCCTTTTATATATTCAGCCCCTCAACAAAAAAGTTGAAATTGAGGCTATGCCTACGTCTATTGTCGTCTAATAATAATACAATTAGGTTCATGCTAAATTATAAGCTGTTAACATTTGATTTAGAAAATAATATAATATGCTAGTTATATAAATTATAATTCATCTTATCCGTGGTGTATAGGAGTGTGACTATAATGCATAGGCTGATAGGCAGATATTGAAGTGGAGGGGGGGGAGAGTTTGGTCCTCCAGGATGTTTTCAAGAAGGTTTAGTCCGTCTACAACACTTATAATATTAATAGATTTATAACATCAAAATAAACATATCATCACTTTCACTTATTCTTTATTTATTTAGTTTATTTACATTTGTATACCTATAGGAATATGTCTGGAAGCAAAATATAGGCAGTACGATGAAGGTTAAATAAGGCTTAATTTGTATAATGTAAATTGTATAATGGATAAAAATGTCAACCATCCCACCACCACATGCCTGCACACACATAAAAACATACACACATGCACACACATACACATACACACACATACACACAATCGACGAAGTATCCCTCCCCAAAAAAAAAGTGTACGTTCCCTAACAATGAATTACATCTGAAATCAACGCTGCACAATTATTTAATAGTTTTTTTTTAAACACCCTTAAAACGTTATGTGCAACACGTTATTGATGATTTTCAACACAAAATTATATTTTATATATATTATTGTACAATAAATACATAAAGATAATATTATTTAAATTTAAAATCGATTAATATTAATTTTGTATTAGAATTTGAATATTGTACAAAAAAAACTAAAGTACAAAATAAATAGTTTTTAAATTAATTTAAATTAAATTAAAGCTGAGTTTAATATCGACATGATCATTTAATATTTTAACTAACAATATAACATGTAATATATTCTTTCAGATTTATTATTCTAAAGACTAGGGCGTTTTATTCACTTAAAATTGATTTGATGGATTTTTTAATAAAAAAAAAAAAAAAATGAAAGGGGTTTTAAGAATCAATCAATCTACCCCTATATAATATATGTAATCCTTCATCTCCGCACACCAAACAAAATCACCAAATGGAACGCATATACAGTGTTCTCAATTTCTCATTAAAAGTATATGTAAAAAATATACTTGGTAGAGTAATTAATCAATGTAAGGTATTTGTGTAAACTTTTACTTTTATATTGATTTACACTTTGTTGATAATTTTTTACATTAAAGTTAGGTACCAATGTATTTTTATATCAATTTTAAATAAACCAACAACCAAGGTTAACTTAAACACAATTTATTTATGTCATGCTTTAATGTTTAATAATTATTAAACCAAAGTTATAAAGTAATGTTCTGATGTTCAAAAAAAATTTTTAATTAATTATAATTTATACTGCGATTTAGAAATGTATAGAATGCTTTGAACTTATGGTTTACCTATATATTTTAAAATTTTCAAAAATTAAAATATTTTCAAATGTATTTAGTAAATAATGTAGTATAATAAAGTGTAAAACAAAATTTAGCTCAACAATATTACTATCGATTATAAACTTTATATGATTAATATGTTTTTGAGGAAACGTTTACGGCACATTGTCCTTACACCGCACACACATAAATAAAGTATAATATATATATCAGTATAGCACGATTACGGTGATATTTGTTGACATTTTTTTTTCACATCGAACCACGGACTCGAGTCAAGTTTCCCGACCCCCCAATAAGTTTCACGGTCTATAGGGTAAAAGCGGGCGCATAACGCAGTTACGGGCCCCGTGTGTGTCCGCCACCCTTCCGACAATTTGCACTTGTCTAATCGGATCAGCATTCCGAAGCGCCTGCAGCTGCCACAGAGGCGGCGACGGCGTTGGGAATTGCGCAAACAACCACCGACACGACAGTGTCAACAAAAATATTGTGTATTGGGTTCCGGTGCATGCGCCTGCTCGTCCATCCTCTCCACCGAGTAAGTATATATATATATATTATATGTGTATGTGCTTCAAGCAAAACAAACTTTACACGGAGGGAGATGACGGGGGGCACGGTACTTTTAAATGTGTTTAGGACAATCGACTGCAATATGTCGAGGCGGAGAAGAGATGCGAGCGCACACAAAAACCACGCAGCGACCACAATATACGATAGCCACCACTCTACAATACCTGATAATAATAATATCACCGTATATGGTATGTATACATAGGCGGTACATTACATAATATATATAGCACTCTGTTTAGTGGCCCGAAGACGTGTCGGGTTGTTAGAGTGACCGAGAGAGTCGCACGACGACGAGTGTCGACGACTAGACCCGGGGGCTGATGTCTCCGCTGCAATGTCTATTAGAACACTATTTAAACACCGGCTCATTTGACAATTGATAGATCGGACTCTGGCCCACACCTCGTGGTGTAAAATATTCCAAGAGACCTATTTGATAGGGATGAAAAATAAATTTAGATGAAGTCTGCATATAGACGAATAGATGATATTATAGTATTATGTTCAAGCACGACTAGCTGAAGCGGTATAGGTACGGTATATCAAAAAGGTGTTCGTGCGGTGGGGAGGGGGGGGGGGTTGAATAATTTCGTATTTACTGCAGGATGTAAGTGGTGAAATAGGTAAAACCTACAGAACATCGAACGGAAGTTATTAATTTTATTTTATACTAGTACTTATTACACTAATCTTAAAGTCAAATCTTAGGCTTTGTTAAGTTAAACGTTAAAACTGCAATGCAAAAATAAACCACAATTCCACATTATGTGAACATTTTTAATTACTACACTAATATTATGACCTAATACTTAATAGTAACTATTTTATCATGCCCGGTACGCTAAAATTAGTATTATGAATGCAGTTAAATTAAAAACTTTTTATAAATCACATTTACATAGAGTTATTAATGATTGCATATTGAACAGTGTTTTAACATAATATAGGTATTAGTTTAAAACATGAATACAATTATAAAACATTATAAATCAAGTTAAACCTAACCAATCCTATTAGAATACATAGTTAATACATACACACATTGAATATAGATACTTCGTTAATACTTAATTTATGAACTATTGATTATAATATACTGTATAAAATTAATTATTTTACACAAACACATTTAATTAGTTTAACATATCACCCAAGTTAATTTTATATTCTCGGGAAATTCTACGTAGGTATTATAGATGTTACATGTTATGCATAAATAACTGTACCTTACTACATATTCTTAAAAATCATTTTTAATAATATCTACTTAATGCAGTTTCCTTAGGCACCCTAAATAAGAAACAAATTGCTGGAGTTTAAGATTAATCAAAACTGGCAAAATTCAATCTGGTTTAAATCGTAAAATACAATAATTAATACTTCATGCCTCGTCAGTTTTTTTATATTAATGATTGCAGACCTAGTCAAAAATAAAATCAGGGGTTGATTGAAGTCAACACCCTATAGTAAAAAAGAAAATAATATGTATATAAAAAAAGGGTCTAAGCTATATCCAAAAGAAAATTATTGTATATGCAGACAAATTAAAAAAAAACAACCCTCCCTAAAATCGCTCCCAAGTGCTATAGGGAGGGGGTTGTTTTACCATTGTGGGGACACTGAAGAAACTTTGATTAAAGCGGATCGTTGTGGTTTGGCGTTTTTTTATTTGAAGTCCACACTCTCTATTATTAGAAGCAATTGTATAAGAAGAATACATCAATGCTGCAGCGCGTGTGTCCAATTCCAAGTACTATTCAATAAATATACATAAGGGAAGTTCATGCATTATGATTTATGATGTATTACAATTTCGACTGCAGTAAACATTTTGAAAATTAAATAATAATCGTACTCAAGCCCAAAACAGAAATAATCTCAGCTTTTAGTATGTCTACTCTCTATATTATATTTCTTTTAAGTTAGTTAAGCTTTTATTTTTATTTTATCTGTACAAACATAGGTACTCTAGTAACACATTAGTCGATATTACATAAGCTTGATTTACTTATAAGTTGTAAAAATTATTCTATTTTAATTATTTGCTTCCTTATATTAATTTATTATATAATAGACACTAAACATATTTGGCATAATATACTTTAAAAAATAGGTAATAAGTAATAACTAATATTTAAATTTTTAAAATCAAATAATGTAACCCAAGTACCTAGTTTAAAATTTATGAAATCTAACATAATCATCAACTATATAATGACTTATGACACACTGTCTGTACTCAATAGTAAAATTGTTCCGATTAAGTTAATTAATTACGCGTTTAAAAATGTGTAGATAATCTCAATTTAAAACTTAATTGAAAAAAGTCGACCACATAATGTTTAATATTAATTAAAACTATGAATCGCCTTATTATCAATATATTTATAACATTGAATGAATCTTAATCTAGCATCGTCCAGAATCGTTTTTTTGATACAAAAATATAATATATTTCATATAAGTACGGCAGGTGTATATACTGGGATATGACATGAAAGAGAACACTCAGTATTTAAATTCTTTTGTGTACGAATGAAATCAAAAGTATAGTTAAATGTTTTGAGCATAACATATTATAAGGGTACCTATACATAATTTAATCAGACTTTTTTTATAAATCACGCCTTTAAGAAATACATTTTAAAATCATTTATTCATTTATTAAAACAATATACTGAATATTAAACTACCATTAAGGGTAACATACAAGTAATGATTATTATTAATCGAATATCTTGATAGTTGGTTAATTCTTAAAATTAATTTAACACTTAATCTCAATATAAATATTATAACTATTTATAAATTCACTTATTGATTTGATTATCAACTATTTGAAAAATATAGACTCTCACGTTTTAAGTAGGTAAGTACACCACTGACCACTTTGAACTACTGCATCTAATAAATATGAAAATAATTATCACCAGTGAAGTAATTATTGTGATGATCAACAGTGCATACTTTTATTTGTATGAACAACTAATAATAATTTTTCTTTCGAAACAAATATTCAACATTTACCTAGAAGATTATACTAGAAATGTGTTGACATCGTTAAAAAACAATTACGTGGAAAATGTCGTTGAATATTCCATGCACGTATAAGAACCTTCACTAGGATAAAAAAAAAAGAATAAAAATCGCATTCAGTTGGGTTGGGAAATTGCATGGCTGCAAATGGTTTTCGAGGATATTTCTACGAGACGACTTAATGTGACTGACCAGCATGTATGGGGAGAAACCGGAACAACATGTAAGGAATACTAAAGACAATCGTTTGGAAAAGGAAGGAAAAAATTAGCTATATATTCACAATGACGCTTTTACTATCAGAATACCTAATAAGTCACTTTAGACACATTTGAATAATAAGTTATAAATTCGTATTTTGATTTACTTTTAAATAACGAGTTCGATGACAGAATTAAATTGAACAATTTAACTCATTGCTTTATAGTTATTTTGCAATTCACATATTAGTTTTTATATAAAAACGCAGAATTTTATACGGTTCTTTTTTCCTATATTAACAGAACTTTGGTCTTTTGTAAAAATCTACAAAATAAAATAGACATTCTTCATTCCTCTCAAGCGACAATACGAGCCGGTACATCATTGTTCCAATTATTTTTATCACTTTTATCATTTATATATTGTTAATTTAACAAATAGTTATACTATTATAATACAATTTATAATATTTAGTATTGTTATTTCTCGATTGTAATCTCGTACTATAGTTAATATTAAGAAATATAACATTAGAAGTATATTACTTAATTTTAAAACATGTCCATTGGACATTGTCCAAGTATCATATATGTATTATAGTGGTTAGATACTAGCTGTACTTAAAGCCGCCGAGCGTGAATTTCAATAAAATAAAATAAAAATATTTATTGATAGAACTTATATAAATAATAGGTAAGTACTCAAGGGAACTTTTATTATTATTTATAATTTTTTTTTCATAAAGAACTAATACCTATATATACCTATTATTTTTTAATATGGAATGCATGCAGAGTTACTCTACTGTAGGTATAATATTATAGTATGTACCCAATATTCTTGTAACCGCAATCGTAATTCAAGAATCCAACTTCTATTTGCTATTGATTATATTGAGAGTTGCTGAATTTTATAGTTTATTTTATGAATACCTACAATTATATTTCAGTACCTTTAGGTTGCATTGACGTAATGAACTGGTAACTGCAGTGTATAAAATGAAAATACGGAGATTGTTTAACAAACATATCACGTCAGCACTACCCATTAAAAATGTTAACTTTTTTTCTAAATTTTTTAAATTTACCCATTTAGCATAAATTTACACAACTATCCCTTGCAGCGTTCATGACATTCATTTGCGTGCAAAAACGGTTTTTACAGTTTTGAGAATTTTGTCGTCTCGCCTGCGCTGCCTATAAGGTTACGGGGGTATGGTAAATATTTTAATGGCGATATACCCAGAATTAAAAAACATTTTATATTCATACTAATGTTGCAAAAAATATTTATGCGTTAAACATCAAATCACATGCTATTAAAAATAGCATTCATATTTGTAATGCAATAAATAATAATTTAATACTTTGCCTTCATTAAAATTTTGATATTTTTTATAAATATCTTTAAACTATAGCTAAGTTATACACAACTAAAAGTTAATTCAAACATTTAATACAATAAAATCATACAAATATTTCCAATTTTATGCATGATACACGAACAATATATAAACTAATGATCAGATTAATTTAACAATATAATTTTTAATGCAAAATCAAAAAAATAAATAGTATTGGTAAGTGCATATATTTATATTTATATAATAAATGAATAAATAGTTTGATTTATATAATAATTGAATAAATATAAATATTATAAACATTTTGATTTATATTATTGGCATTGGACCTTTTTTTTACTCATGAGAAATAACTTTACACCTACTAGGAAATTAATTTTAACTCAAGTTTTAATAATTTTACCAATAACATGATTACCATGATTACCTATTTAAAGTGTGTGTTATGAATTAAATATGATTCATGCTAATTGGATTTGTGATAAATTTTCGAAAAGTACCGAATATTTATGGCTTTTATGTTTGGGAGTATGATCGCCTACGTACATATAAATATGCTGTGTAACTGAGCCGCCCTCTTGTATATATTATATTATAAATCTGGAGATAATTTATTTAACTACACTAACTAGAGGGTGATGTAGGGGAAACACCGTGAGATCTGTTTTTATCGCCGATGACAGGATTTAGGTGATATACCGTCACACCCTCTCAATAGCATATTATAGCTGAGTCATCTCCGTTATAGACACTCGTTATCGTTTATAAACATCTCGTATTCACAACAGTAAATACCAATTTTATGGGCGAAAATTTTGTTTGACCGAATAGAGAAAACCCATCTTGTACCAGGTAAGAATTCCTCCTTCAAGTTCAACCATGAAAAAATGATGCTACAGAGACTGAACACAACGAAATTGCACTTTGGACCCTTTGTGCTGTTTCACCCTTCCTTCTCACATCCTTTACCAGACATCGTAAACTTTTACGAGTGTCCAAACCGTTGGGCGTTTTAATAATCAAGAATGCATACAGCGCGTTATTACACCGCCACAGCACGCAACGCACCGGAAAATGTTTCATTCGTATAATTGTTTTGACTGAAAAAACAACTTGCATCGACCTCACTGCCACTTTTGTACGTTGGCATTTCAAAAATTGTTTCAACTTTATTTTTTTGTTTTTAAATTGTATACAAGTTACAACGTGATAAAACATATTCTTTTAAAATAACATTTTGATAATACATTTAAAAAATAAGATAAGTAAGAAAACAAATAATTTAAAAGAAAAATATTGTATTTAATTTATGCCATATAAATCACGTTTCTTTAATGGAAATATTTTTTGATATAGTTGGTCGTAGCTGGTACCTCATATAAAATAACAAATGTGATCAATGGGTATGAACGGTATAAACGTATGGACAGTAGCTACATATAGGTAACCTATAGGCTATAATATGTTTTTATGATATAATTTTAGTGAATTAACCTACAAATTATTGACGTGACTATGAAAAAATATCCAGAACACCGATAACATCTTTTTTTCTGATTACATAATTAAATTAATTAATATTATTCAATTTGATAAATATATAATAATACCTACCTAATACCAGCATTATTTATTCAGGTACATAACAATATAATAAATAGTGCAGTAGCAGTATAGTATGTTAAATTCATTCGCATTTTTACGTGACTAACCTGTGACCAGACCTGCTAATTTGAAACTATCATATGATTTATTTTTGTGTAATGCCATATTGGTGATATTTTACTTCCTAGGAAATATAAATCTACATTTTAATCAGCTAGACAATTTTTTTTTATTTTTTTTAATAAAAAAATGTTCTTTGCAATAATATCTTTATTATTGTTTTCCATTCTTAAGTTAAACTCATTTAATTATTAACCAAATTAAAAGGCCGAGAACATGCTAAATCAATAATATATAGCTATAGGTATTTGATATTTTTTTATGAACTTTCTCTCCGTGATTTTAAGTTTCAACAACTTTATCCATCACAATATTATTAATTGCTATACATTAAATGCTTTTAATTGATCAATTTCAAAAGTGTGCTATTTAATGATAAACATTAACTTGGCATAGTTTAGTTAATTCAACGTTAAGAACGTTCAAATATAATAAGTTAATAGATAACAAACAACATATTATTTCTCTTTAAAAGTTTTAAGTTACATAATATGGAGAAAAATACTAACTTAACTCGGTTAGAAATAAGTTGATTATTTATTTTTTAGTTACCACCTGGGTCATACAGTAATATTGCAACTTCCAAATATTTAAAATCATAACTCAACATTTTGTCAATATTATGATCTAATTTATTTCATAAAATATTATTCATTTAAAGGCCAATCGGGAAAGTTCTTGAATTCCCGATATGCCGTCAATTCACCCCTGTATGGCGAGGAAACTGATTTCATGTAAGAAACTTCCCAAAAAATTACGCTTGGCCAGATATGCGAAAAAGTTTTAAACACGCCTATGGCTCCATCAAATTTCAATAAATTACGAATTATAATTCATGAATAAAAAAAAGTTCAATTTATTCTAAACTAAAATATTTAGATAAGACACTTGGGAACAAATGTAAACAATTTGAATAATTTTGCTATACTTGGGTATTTTTGAAATGCATTATTTTTGATTAAAGTAAAGAAAATGTTTAGCTAGTTATTGGATTTTAACTCTTACAGACTTTAGAACAATATGAATATTATAAATTATTATATGGTATAAATTATGAAACAATTACCAAACAAAAAAATTATAATACCCAATGAACAAAATCTGTAAAATGTTTTCACTTGTATAGCTCATGAGTTATTGTTATATTTATACCACTCAAAGTTCAATCAATACACAATTGTATTAATGGTTAATTAATAGCTGCAAAAAGTTTAAGATATAATAATTATTGTAAACATAAAGCATAGGTGCTCCACAAACAAAACTGAATACTCATGCGCCATCTATCGGACCTCAGACAACATTACTACTCAAGCGCTATCTAGCTAACACATTATTACGGTAAGTTTACTTGCACAGCATTTTGAATCCATCATGCTGAGATGACTAAATATAGTCTATACGATTATACCTACTAAATATGATATATTTATTCAAGACATTATACGCATTTCGACAATATTTATTCATTTTAACAAAATAGTGCCATTGTAATGCTCTAGATCAGAGTTTCTCAACCTGAGGGTCACATCGGTCAGAAATAATTAAACGCTGATGTAGAAAAACAATTATCTTTCATTCGTCTACCTTATGAATAAGAAAGTAAAAAGTATAAATTAAAATGGTAATGAGATTGCTTATCAGATTCATTATAAGGGGGCAGGGGGGCTGATTTTATTTTACACCTATTATGGGAGTCGCTCTAAAAAGATTGAGAAACGCTGCTCTATATATGACATTTATTGGAAAACTATTAAAAAATTACATAGGTTTACAACAATTTAGAACAAGACAAAATATGTACCTAAAAAGTTACATTTTCAACATCAAATTAAGAACAGATCAATTTCCTAGTACTAAAATATAAGTATGACAATAAATATCACATTTATAATAATATTACATTTTATTAGAAAAATGCATAATTGGTTATAACTTATAAGCTACCAACTATATTAATATATTATTATATTTGTAAATTAATTACCTTATTTACGATACGTTTCCCATTTTCTTTTTCAGAATCTGCAGTCGTAAATAGTAGCATACGAGCCGCTAAAGAAGATTGATATGTCTTTTCGTATTTGGCAATTTTTAGTTTTGAGGAACTGTAAAAATAAAGTCTTATTATTTTTACTTTTCAATAGATAACAATTATAAAATCACATATTTTTTTTAAAATTTGAACACATAATAATATTTACAAACTACCTATGGGTTATTACTTATTTGTGCAACAAACAAACTTTAAGGAATACCTACACAAATATAGCCATCGAGTAACACTAAGGAGTAAAGCGTGAATCACAGCTATGTCATGTGTCGTGTCGTGTCGACCAAATCGCATTATGTGATTGGAAGTTACTTTTTTGGTATCATGTAATAACCAAGTTGCAACCGAGTATACCAAGAATTTACGGTAGGTACATAAACTTTTAAACCAATATGCTTACCAGTTGTAACCATAGTTACCAGGCCCTCGCATCACATGACACATGACGTAGTTGTAAATCCAGCCTTATGACCTAACTATATACCAATATGTACCTATTACCAAGCCCGGATTAAGGATCAATTGGGCCTCGGGACACCATACACTTAGTGGGCCCCCTTTCAACTTTTAACTTCAAAATAATTGTATTATTACATATTAACGACTTTATATTATTGTATATTTATAGTGTATCTTATGTCATAGTACTCCGCGGGGTTTTTTTTTTTAAATTATGGATCGATGATATGGAATTTCGTTAAAACAAAAAAAGACGTGTTTCTTTATTATTAACAGGCATTTTTTTTATAACATTTTCGAAATTTTTAAACACACAGTTGTACCAATAATAAAATCGACTTTATTTTTTTCAAAAGGTACCTCCTAACCAGTAACCACTATATTTTTTCATGGATTCTGGTAAAGGACGCGGGTGACGTTGGACAGGGAGACGCGGGCGTCGTACACGCTGGTAGCGATACCGTTGAGCGGCGATAACGTGCTAAGAATGATAATACCACGACCCTTTGATGCACGTCGAGTTTTTTGAGAACACACCACAGGGCACGAACCCAGCGCGGGACCTAGGCCTGGACCCGTACGACACACAGTGGTACTAATACGATCGTGGACGGTAACGTGAACAACGCGTTCAGACTGTCGTCGCACCGCGAGAAGGACGACGTGCTATACTTGGACCTGAAGATCAACGGTTACCTGTACCGAGAGACGACAGCCGCCTATCACCTGGTGATGGAGGCGTACGGCGTCGGCATGCCCTCGCTCAAGGGTGCCATATGACGGTCAACGTTACGGTGCTGGACGTAAACGACAACCAACCTGCTTTCAACTACGCGACCGTGTCGACGAATATACTGCACGCAACCGATGTGGACGACGGTGGCAGAGCAACAACGAGGAATACTTCACGGTGGACAGGCGGACGGGCGAGATATTTAGTCGACCGGCCGCTGGACTAAAAGACGCGTGAGGTACACCAGTTCACTGTTCAGTGGTGGTGGCCAAGGTCCGGGGTGACCAGCCAACCCGCGACATCAACGTAATTATATTACTGAGCGACGACGCGACGCCGAAGATCTCGGAACGCGCGCAGCCCGGTGAGTTCGTCGCCCGCATTTCCGTCCACGATCCCGACTCGAAGCAGGAATACTCGGACGTGAACGTGACGCTGCAGGGCGGCGACGGCCACTTCGGGTTTACCGAGCAGGATAACATGAAGCTACCTGGTGATTGTGGCGCTTCCGCTTGACCTCAAACTTGACTACACGTTGAGCGAGATCGCCACTGACGCGGGCAGCCCACAACTGCACTCGTCCAAGACGTTCCATCTGCTGGTGACAGACGTCTAGCAGCCAGGGGTAGCAGTCGGGCCCGAGCACTGGGCCGGAGTGTCCGAGACGGCCGAGTGGGGCACACCGTGGCCGGGGTGTTGGTTAACGAAGAGGACGAGGGTGACAACGCGGCGCTAAGATGCGCTAAGATGCGTGATATGACGCCGCCGTTTTTTTATTGACTTATTATATTATTATTTTTAATAGTAATGTTGTGTATTATTTATATATATGTTAATATGCATATAACAATATTTACGATATAAATAAAACTGATATTTTTTAATTGTACTACATACCTAGATCTAAAAATTGTGTTTAATATTAGATACATTGTTCTCGATATAATTTTAGTATGTAATTCTTCCTACTTCCTAGACTTAAAACCTCGATGTTTACTATAGAAAAATCGAAAAATATCTATTACCTACATATAAGACTAATATTTATCATTAATGTATTAATTCGTATCATATTAAATATTTAAGTTACCGCAATCTTAATTTTTTTTTATTTTATCACAATACTTAGGTAGTTAGGTATATTATGCAGGTATACATAAATTAATTAAATGTAGTATATTTTTGAGAAGTTTATCAACTACTGTCCACTAGGTACTTAATTCCAAATCGGAGACAACTATAGTGACTTGCGTGTGAACATATTAGAGAAGCAACTTGTATATATTTATGAACTACTTAATCATCAGATGCAACTAGACAGTGTATGTTAACCTTTTTATTTACCTACAAAAAATAATGGGAGGCTTAAAGACTTACCCACATAGATCTTCAGGGCCTCAATCTGCCATGTATACCTGCTGTCTACTCATATAGTCATATGTTTACATCATGAATTTACGATTGTTCAGTACTCTCTTACCCTTTTTGATATACAGGCATACATTGGTATTTTCCATTGTTTTCAAATCATTAAAGATATTTATTTTAAAACCGGTAGGTCACTATTTTTTTTTGTAGAATATGCTTTTGCAAACTTCGAAACAATACAAACTCTAAGTCATTGTTGTGTAATAGGTACCGTAGGTTAGGAAACATTGGACGGGCTCTTAAGCGATACGCATAGGAATGGACAAACTTTGCTGGCAGGGAGCAGAATTTTCGATAACACAATCCTTTTCAATTATTATTGTATTTTTAAAGATAATAATAGAGGCAATTTCTTTATTTTATTTTATTTATACATAATATTATTGTTGTGACTTGTCTTGTGATTATTATTGAAATATTAAATCAAAATCAAAACCATTAGATGACTATGAACTAAGTTTGGAAAACTGCAAAGGTGATCTTTGAAACTATCCTTGTTAGGTATGAACTGCAAATGTTAAAAAAAAATCATTTTATAGTTATTAAACAATTCAATGCGTATTGTTACGTATAATATTTCATTTATTTTTAATTGTATAAAGTATAATACCTTGGAACACTACTTATACAATATTCAGTTGTTATACAATACCTTTCCACTAGCGTGATTAACATAGGTATTATGCGATGTAAGTTATAAAGTACGTACCTTTACATATTATATACGTCCTAGTAATTTAATAACTTATAACTTATGCATTACTTTGCAGTATATGTATATCTATATAGTATATAGGTACTATAGGTACCCATAGTTATATTTCATATCTATTCGCATGTTAATATGTTATTATAAAAGGAAAAGTAATTTTTGGGTTTTTTTTCTATCCTACCCATGTTGATAATTGATACACTGGATCCAACCTGTTTCAATCCAGCGGTGATTTATATTTTATATTTTAACTCATAACTAGTCATTTTCACTTTGTGACTTGTTAGATGTATATGTCCAATTACCGCATAGTAATTGACATTGATAGCCGATAGGTATTATAATGAATTTTATTTTTAAATGTGTAAATAATAAATATACAGTATAATATCTATAATCTATATAGTAACGTAACCTACCTATCTTTCGGTAGATTTGGCATAGGTGTAGGAATTCTAGGTGGAAGAACAGGTATTGGCGATGTTCTTCTCATTGTTTTTCCAATTTTGAGCCGTTTTTTTCTTCCATCTATTATTGTTGCCATGTCTCCACGACTCGGTGGCCTCCCATAAGCCGTTATTTCCACAGTAGCCATCTGGTTAAAAAAAATAGATATACTATCATTAAAAATAATAAAATATATACATTTATTTAATAGTTTTTCATTAAGGATGTATAATATGTATTTTGTGTTATAAAACATTTTTCATATGTCATCGGTGTTCACTCATCTAGTCCGATCAGTATACATAATACCTATATACTTATATAATATGTCTAGACGACTATAAGTATAGAAATATCTTTCGTATTCTTTACGGATTTACACGCTTACAAATTAGTATTACTTCTCTTAATATTTTCCAGTTTATAGCCTGACAAATAGACAATAGTTACTAGTATTAAGAAATTTACTTAGGTGACTATAGGTAGGTACAAAACTAACAGAATGACTAATTTTTTGTGGAAAATATGAAAGGCACAATTTAAATAAAAGAATATTTAGGGCTTTTTTGAAGAAATAAAAATGTGATATTGTGATCCATAACCCGTGTTTTCTATACTACTGGAAAAATACAATGATGAAACCTATTTGGACTTATATCAGAGTTCATGTAAATGATACCACAATGGTAAAAGTATAATATGTCAGTTACAGCGATTGTCAAAACAACAATGGAGAAGACTTATTTCCCCTTTCACGATTCGATGAGTCCGTTCCTTTTTAATCAACTATACTTCCTGATATCGCATATTTTATCATTTTCAAATTTATTTTATTTGTTCTATACTTTAACATTTGAAAAAATATAGGTACTTTAATCATTGACTACGAAGTATATTTTTGAATAGGTAATATCATACAATCCAATTTATTTTGTTTGATGTACCTATTCAATATATTACTGATCGTCGTTGATTGCCCAACTATATTATACGAACACAACACTTAACATTTTATTAAACTATGATGAACATACAGCTATGTTCTTATCAAACTAAACTTACTATTAATGTATTAGGTATATATTGGTATAAATGTATAATAATTACTGTTATATACCCAAAACAGTAGACATTGTATTCACAGTATTCACCGTGTGAAATACATCACTTACAGCCCGATTAAAACTATTATTTAAATAAAATGACTATATAGTATAATAACAATTGTTTTTAATTCTATCAAAATAATGTGTTTGTATACATATCAAAATATAATTCATAAAAATTATTAGTTCCATTATATTTCAGTACAGTAATAACAGTATTCTTTGTTGTGTCAACCCTGAAAAAAGTTTCTTCCCAAACGATTGTTCGCGGATCGGACACATAATTTTTGGAGAGGGTGACACACTATGTGCTTATACATTATACAAATGCTCCCACCGTAGAACGAAAGAGGGTGTTTTTATCCCCCGTTCTTTGCATGTGCTGACCCTACGCCGTTTTTGACAGTGTAATTTATCGTATTGTGTTGATTAAAAATAATCGCAGGATTCATCGAATCCGCTAAAGCTAATAGACTTACTCATCGTCCGATAATTCTAAAAAGGGTTAGATTGTAGTTTGTGTTCTGACAAACATCCCGAATCTTATCTCTCAGATTTTCAGAAATATATTTCAATAAAACTAATATTTACATAAATTGATGCCTATACCTACTTGTGTTTATTAAAATGTAGGTATTAAAAAATACTGACGGGTTTATTTTATTTTTTAAATTTAAATACCTCTAAATGTTATAATTTATAATATTAAAACATATTATCGATTGGCAAATAATAACCAGAACAGGGTCATGATTTTCATAAAAGAATTCTATGAAAAAATATAGGTCAAAAAGATACGAAAGACTTTTAAAGTTATATAATTTATAAAAAATTATATTTTACTATTTTAGTAAATATTTGGTAAAAATTCTAAGTGTTTTCTATTATTTATTTCGCATTTCTGTATAATATGAATTACATAATAAAAAAACAAAAGTCACTCTGCTGTACAGTAGGTTACAAGTGGGTCACTGTATAATGGATGGTATTAAATTTGAATTCAATGATATAATATCATTGTATCAGAAAAACGATTCTGAGCGGAGACGGTATGTCAGTCTAGGTATAAGACATATTATATACATATCTATGGTATTAAAAAAAAAATTGACCCATAATAGGTACCTATAATAAATTCCAAATTAATCATATCACAATATCCATTAGGTACTTACAACGCGTTATACATCAACAACAAACCCTGATACTATCATAGTCCATACTCCAAAGATATATTATAGTGTACTTTAGAAGTTTCAAGTACCCACGAATAATCACAACAAAATAACTAAAAATAGTTATTCAAGGTTTCATTATTATGTAATTTCGTCCAAATTTGAAATTAAAATGAGTATAAAAATAAACTGTGCTAATGTTTTTTTTAGATTTTGTGGTAATAGAATTAACTACTTACGTGAAATCTTGTTTTAAATTTTCAATCCTTAGATATAAAAGTTGAACATTTTATAAATTTTTAACTACAAAATAATTATTCAATTTTAAATTTGATAAATTTTGTCAAAATTCGATCTTTAAATTCTTATAAAAAAAAATTGAGCCTATGTATTTTTAATATTTTTCAACTACTATTGTAACAATAGATCAGAAGCCTTGTATTAAATTTTTACACTTTTTGGCCCAACAGATAAAACTTTATTGATATTCATAGAAAAAAAACTAAAAAAATTTAAATATGAAATTGGCCGTAAACAGCTCAAGACAAGTCAAAATATTTTGAAAATTTTATCAAGTATAAGAATTGATAAAATAAACATTTGGTAAGATTTTCATGTATCTACAGTTGTTTGTTTTTGAATTACAACAAAATAAGAAAATTGTTACATGAGAAATCGAGTGAATATCGAATATTGTAAAAATATGAAATTCAAACACTCATAAAAGTTTAATTTGATTTGCTTGAATACATTTTTTTTTTTATAAAGATAGACAAACCTATAAAAAATCTTGTATTACATTTCAAAATATTAGATTTGAAAAGGAAAATTTTTACGAATTTCTAACTCAAAATAATTTGCAAATTTTCGTCACTTTTACGTATTTTGTCAATATTTGAACTTTAAATGCTTATAAAAAAAAATTGTGACTATGGATTTTTAATTTTTTTCATCTACCTTTGAAACTATATAATAAAAGCCTTCCATTAAATTTTCAAGCTTTTTTAAACAACAAATAAAATTTTATTAATATTTACGGAAAAAAAAATAAAAAAAATGGAAACTGAAATGTCCGTAAAGAGCTCAAAATATGGTGTATATAAAATGCTAATATAAACATTCAGTTAAAATTTCATGTACCTACGGTAATTTCTTTAAGAGTTGCACCAAAAACCAAAATCCAGTTTTTCGAAAATAGATTCTGTGTAAAAATTCCGGTTTTCCCTTAATTTGTCTTTTGTTTTAACGGCGCTTTTGAAAACTACTGGAAAAATTTTACTTTTGACTCCACAAAAGTACCAACTAGATTCATTTTCCTATTAGGAAAGATACTGTTGATGAAAATCCAAGCACTTTTACTGTCCTAATAGGTGATGACAATCACAAAATAAAATAAAAAAATTAAAAAAATTAAAAAATAAAATACACACGTCATTATAGTTTCACTCAGAATCTAAAATTAATTTTTATTGAAAACTGGTATTGCGTATAATATTATATATTCTCGTTTTCCAGCTGTTTTTCGTTTGTTAACTGTTTTCCCAATTTCTAGCCTTTTGGGAATTTTATTTTCATACTATTTTTGAAATCATTATATACTATTGTAAGTAATCAGAATTTCTGCTGCAAATTGCATTATACATAATATAGTTCGCAGAAAAGTTTCTTCTGCGTATTTACAAATAACTATGACATGTGTACGTCCATTTTGGACAATGAATGTATGTATATAAAAGGAACAGTGTCAAATAAAAAGAATATCACAAACAATACAGTGAAAATTACTGACACAGTTTCAAGACGATGTTTTTTCTAGAAGAAAATTGGTTGTTATAAATAAGATATTTTCTACCTTGTGCCTCTATAGGCTCTAGTTCGGGATTCGGCAACCTTTTCGTAGGAAACTGTCATTTTTCTAAAAATGTACAAAACCATAATGTTGAACTATCCTCATTGGCCTGAACAACTTTTTTAGTAGGTACAATTATAAACTATATTATAAATGACAATAAGTCGTATTATTATACTCATAATATGGTTCCGAGAAAAGTTTCCTCTTCGTATTAACAAATAATTAAGACATGTCTACGTCTATATATTTGACCATGTATATCACAGTTGATAAAATGAAAATTACTAACACAGTTTCTTTTATAGATGTTTTTTTCTAGAAGAAAATTGGTCGTTATTAAATAAAGATATTTTTTACCTAGATCCAATAGAAACCAGGCAAAAATTATAACAATATAAAATGCAATTATAAAGAACCATCACTATTCATTAAATGCTTTATTAAATATATCTATTTTTAAATACTACAACTGTGTTAACATATTTAAAAATATTTATTGAATCTAATCTTTGCATCTTATTTTCGGAAAATGTATTTTAAAAAAACGATTGATGTAAGATCTCTATATCAGTTCAAAAAACTAGAAGGTTTCAACGAACATAATTGGAATGGCAACTTAATAATGGCAATTTAATAAGTAAAAAATATGGTATAATAATATAATATTAATATTTTATAAATATACAGCATTTTAGACAAAAATCCTAAAGGACCTTGTGGTCTGAATGACGGAGCCCCCTAGTGCTAATATTAAAATACATTAAGTCCGTAGTTATTCAGTAGGTACAAAAAATTAAGTAGATAATTTCTCTAGAGGTAAATTAAATACATATTATATTATTTCATTCATTCATTGTCATATTTAAAAAAAATATTGGTTACTAACATAATATAATAATTATTTACAATAAAAGGAAATGGTTTAAGCAATTTAAAATAATCGTTAAATACATCAATAACGTTTATACAAGATTTTATGTTTGGCAACATTTCAGAGCGGCTAACGTGTTCACTGAGCAAAACAGAGCTAATTGTGGAACGAAATCCGTCTGGAGTCATTCATACGCCGGTAAGTTATAATAATATCCTCGATAGGAATTTTTTCTTTATTTCCTAACCACCATATTCGTTCGTAGTATTTTTATTTAGAGTATATTATTTGAGAGGGGAAACGAAACCCTTTCATCTGCGTAAAAACAGTTTGTCATAACTCATAAACATCTATCCAGCACCGACAAAGTCACAATAAATCCTCCGAGAAGAAATTAATTATGACAAGGCTACAGTTTGTTTCTATTACTCAACAAACGTGTGGGGTCACGTATAAGACATATCCGACAATAATTACAGTCATGAGAAAATTGATTTACTTTGTTGGTAATTTAAAATTTTCGGCAATATACAAAGGTAAGTACACAATATTATGTAGTTTATGGTTTTTATAACTGTAACAATTTTCAAGATCATAATTTAAAAAAAGAAAAATTCCCATACCTCAAACTAATAGGTATATTATTATGTGATATATCAATATTCACTGAATTCGAATACTATTTTGCTTAACCAAACACGTTAGTACACCTTACAAACATAAGTACCTATCTATAAAAGTTGTGCTAGTTGAAACATTTACATTTTTTTTTTTTTAGAAATACCTTAATATTATACAAGTTTTTACGAGAAGAAATACCTATAGAGAATAGGTATATCCAATATATTTACATTTGATATATCAATGCAATATTTTAATATAAAACAGGAAAACAATTAATAATATTATGTTGTAGTTGCTTTTTTTTACAATTGACCTTGTGCTTGTAAAACAATTAAATTTATAATAGATACATTTGTTTAGTAAGTAGGCAAGTAAAACTACCTAAACGCTATACGTAATAGGACGTATTGTAACGATACTAATTTAAAAAATATAAATGTATATTTTAGAATAATTAATATTATTTATTATTTATTGTATATTATTTTATTTATTTTATATAATATAATATAGGTTTTGCACAATAACATAGTGCATGCGTTACGATGAATAAGTGTCAAATATGATATGTCGTCTAGCCTCTTGCTTTTATAATTATAAATCATAATTTATGTTTTCTTCCCCCCAAAAGAGAACGCATATTATATCTATAATCCATTTTCCAATTTATTTCGCAATTTGAATGATCGATAATGATTGAATGAACCATTGTTTGCCTATTAACTATTATCTTAAATATACTAGTAAATAATAATAATCAACTATATACATGGTTAAACGGCATCTAAACTATATAATGTATATTTAAAATATAGACCCTAAACAATATGGTTACATAAAATATATTAATTAATTTCATTGAAACTATTCGTAGAATACATTTTTTTAAATCTGTCTTGCATCGTTTAATGATTCCTGGAAATGTCATTAAATTGTCGTTCGTGGTTGTGTTTACATTCAAAGCAGACGGGTTTTCATTTTTAATTACTTATAAAAAATAAAACAATAATATATAGATATATTATGTATCTATTAATAATACCAAAACTTAACCATACATAGAGTACTTAAATCATAAACACTAAAATTTTAAAAATATGGATCGTGATTTATTTTTTGATATGAATTGTATTAATCAATAATCATGATAATATGCACGTCATATATTGTCACTGGTTTTTCCGGAAAAGTACAATAGGAACGAAAAACCTAAGCCGTGCAATTTTACCCCTCGACCAGCACACAATGACGTGGAACGTGATCCATTGTACTATATACCATCAACCCGCTTTTCCGCTAGTTCCAATTATATCACTACTTGTCGCGTAGTGCGTGTATTTATTACAAGTGCCGAACGACAACCACGGGGTGTCGGTAAAAACAAACAGCTGCTGGAGCACCTCCTACCCAAGGGATTGGACTCAATAGCAGTGCATGTAATCATGGCTATTATACTGAATGTGAAATAACCTCTTGCACTTTAGAACTTGAACGCACTTGCAATGCACAAAATGTAGATGCAGATTATAATATATTTCGCATTGAGAATAGGTACACATAGGTGTTATTATATGTGCTCATTATTATCAGCTAGATACCTACATCATTAGCATAATATGAAAACTACCTTCAATATTCTAAAGATATTAAAATTAAATATATAATTTTATAAAATAAAAAAATGACGACTATTTTTGAATCTAATATAATTAATAAATAACATTAATAATAACCTCTAATACATCATTTTTAAATAATTATCAAGACCAAGACGCAAACCATATCTTCTTAGACATATATGTATACAATAAAAAACCAAAGATACTGTAAAATTTCAATGCTCATTAAAAAATATTGGACCATGTTTCTTTACTAAATAAGTATACTTTAAAATTTAAAATTCAAAACATAGGTAAAGGGAGATAACAATATTATATATACCTTAACTAGTGTTTTGAACTTCTGCAACATTTAGGTACAACGCTGAACAAATTACAAGTAGATAATATTATTTAGTAATTTTTCAATTTGATGTTTTAAGTAGGTATAATACCTACAAATACTACCTACGTCCTACCTGATACTCATGTAGTCATGTATATTGTATAGTATGACATATATATACAGTGCCTATATCTATATTAAAATATTTTTCTGGTAACATACCGAGAAAGGGTTAGTTACCATTTGTATAATATATACTATATTATGTTTGTAAGTTAGATTTTTCACGGAGCAAGTAAGTTATTGGTTTTAAGTTTTAACTTATATGTGTATGAATATATTTTTTCTTGAAAAGTTCTTTTATATTTCTGTGTTCCAATCCGTCTAAATAGACAGTCTATCTACTCTATATTCCGGTCTCTTTCTTTCTCTCTATATATATGTATATAAATATGTATATGTAAAGTCGATCGAATGCGGATTATATTTACATTGCGGGGGATCATACTAAGCGTTTGTAAGCATCCAAAATTATCTTTATTTCCTGCAGACAGATTCAAAAAAACAATAGTAAATCCCTAGGTTCCTATTTATTAGCTATATACGTACAGCATGAGCACGTTGAGTATCGATTAATATACCTAATACTCTTAAGTCTTAGAAATAAAGTTCTAATTTTAAACAATTTTAACTCGATATTCGTCAAAAACTAATCATTGTCACAATCGTCGTATTTTTTTAATGTACCTATTATTAATGTTTTCAACAGTATAGGTATTAAAATTATTAAATAGGTACTTAAATAGCCAAATAAATAATTTAGAAGAGATATTGTGGATAGTAATGATTTGAAACTACAGTAGATACCTACATCCTATACACAATATTTAATAATATACTAACGTAGATCATCTACAGTTAAATAATATGTAAAAATGTAAAATTACCGAAATACCATATAGATATTTACAAATTGTATTTTTATTTACTGTATTTTGGGAATTCGATTAAGTTTCAGCTGTTTTATGAACTCACAAGTTTACAGTTGTAATATTGTATATATTATTTATAAAAATGTTTGTATATTTTGACATTGTAGGTATGCAGGCAATTTGTTTATATGATTCTACAGGCCTCGCGTACCATTGATTTAAAAAAAGAATAGAAAAATCACCAGATTTTATTACGTAAACATATACTTCCTCATTATATATTGGTCATTTTTAATTCTATTTTCTTTTTTTAAAAAAAATCTTTCAATTTTCAAGTGTATGAGTAATAAATTAACACTGCATTTTTATTAATAATTTTAATATTGTTGTTTATTATTAATAATTATTTTACTTAAGATTTCAGTTCTTAAATCAGATTTTGTCCAAAACGTTCTGAGTGTGTATTTTAAAATGTAATTGAGAACTTCAAAATAAAAACGTAGAGGTGATTGTCTATAATAATATTATAATATATATATTATATATACATATATATGTGTATGGGACTCACATAAGTATTTATTAGCTACTGAGTACTATAGGTACCTACTTATTTATGCAACTACATCGAACATGGACATTATGTTAAAACTTTAAAAATTATTTAACTTTTTTTCCGTATTTTTTATCCTCGCATCAGAGTGGATTAACTGAGATCTTTTAAAACAAACTGATATTGTGTAATAAAAGAAAAATTAAATGAATAAATATTTATTAAAATCTACAAAAAAAAAAACGATTCAAGTGATATTTATTCGAGTGCACTTCGAATTTTTTATGAAATACTACTAGGGTGTCATAAATATATGTAGTTTAACATGAAAGGTTTTTTTTATAAAAGCTGAGGCTAGAAGAATAATTGTTGTATATTCGTATGATTCTTTTAACAATTCTTTTGATCTCGTAATGCATTTCTCGCCTTTGATAAATATAAGACAAGTACAAAATATTGAATGAATTACATTATAATATTAAATATGGTATAGAGGACCAAACAATTTTATCACAATTTTAACCATTCGTAAATATATTTAATAATTTGTAAGTAAAATTTTAAAAATGTACACATTGAAAAATTAAAGTAAATAAGGAATAGTAGGTACCTATAATAAGTGTAAAGTAAATAATAGTAACATCATTCAGATAAACCTTCGAGTTAATCAAAAATTAAGCAATTCATTATAAAAAATCTTATTTAATTAGGTATAACCGTAGTTTATGTGGCTTACATTAATACGCTTTATAATATAAGTAATAACCTTATATTACTATAGCTGGTAGTACCTACCTCAGAATAATTCTCTACAGTGCAAGTCATTAATTTATTTCTCATAAATCCAATGTACCAATCAATTGTAGCTATTTCTACAAATACCACGAATCTACGGTTTAAAAAAAGCTTATTATTACCTTACCTATATAAAGGTTATTAACATTCTATATTTCTAAGTTTACAATTATAGTTTTTTCAATAAAAAAATCGTAAATTTCTTACATAATATTCTGTTTAATATATTTATTTTAAAATATCGGGGTGTACAATAAACCTCTCCAGGTTTGATTCATAGATAGGCCGTATAGTATGGGAGTCGGTAAATCTATATTATATAGTGTACCTCATAGTATTATTTTTATTTTTATACTATACCTATGTCTGCGAATTAATCACACATAAATACTATATAAATGGTTTATAGCAGGTACATACTTATTATTCAGCTTTTACGTCGGACGAAATGACTTATGGACATAATCCGAACAGCATACGTACAAACTGTAGTTTTAGCATTTCGTTATAATATGGAGGTAATATATGATTTTTATAGCAGAATTATTATAATTTTTACTAAATGATATTATGTAGAAAAATCGGGGCCGATCGAACGAATGACACACAGTAAGCGCGAACACGAGACCGCACACACGCACGACTGAACGAAACGTGCGTGAGGAGCTTCGGTTCCGCAGGAAACAGCAGCAGAATAAGCGGTAGGGATTCAAATATCCCGCTATACAGGGTGGCCACCGTCAAAACGTGTCGTATACTGTAGTTGTACTGCTGTACGGTGATCGGTGGCGATGTATTATACCGGAGTACTGCATGATACCTCCTAATATTATTATATAATATAATATTATTATTATTATATCGATATATCGATGAGCGTTTTATTTTTTTTAATAAAAAAAACATAAAAAGACAAGCAATATTGTAGCCGGGCTTACAGTTGAGTACACATAATATTAAGTTTATAGGTACCTATGTCATATAAACATATTATTTATATATATGTATGCATTTATATTATATTATATGTCATAAGCAGGGCCATAGTGGTTACCTATAATTGTATCTTCATTGGTTCAATTTCCCTTGTTTTTAGGGCTAAGATTTATACAATTATTATTTACACTCTATAAAATAGTAAAATATATGCATTTAGAGTTGTGACTTGTGTTAAAATAAGCTAAAATATGCGATAAAAATATAATAAAATATACAATGAATTTATCAATATTTTCCAAATTAGCGTTAAATGAAAAAGAAGCATAATCTTAACATTTTAAAAGAGATTAAATAAAGTTACTGTTTTTTTAAGCTAAATAATTTTTATTAGTCTTACACTCTTACATATAATATGTACTCTTAAATAAATCCATATCATTTTTACATAACATTCACCAACGACAAAATTATTAAATTTATGAAATTGTTCACAAAACTTATTAGTTTAAATTTTAAATACATTGCATAAAACAAGTATTTATCGTGTTTAGCTATAGTTAAAATATGCTATAATATTCAAAACAAAAATAGGTCATTTTTATGGATATATATTTGTGAACCTAACTATAACCAAATCCGTAAAAGAAAGCTGAAAAAAAAACATACACCATTTTCCAATGCATATAGGTACATTTTAGCCCTGCTAATCGTTATTGTAACTCGCGATAACTAATATAATTAAACCCAAAACATTAACAATAATCTTTGTCTATAAAACAAATATCAATATTATAATAATAATGGTCCAATTAACATTAACACGCCTATTTTTTTCAAGCATTTTTAATTTTCAGTTATAATTTAACGAGTAAAGATAATACTAATACGCTATATCAAGCACTTTTTTGATGTTAAAACATAATATTTTAGCACAATATATAATTTGAACATAAATATATTTTTAATGAAATAAGTTTGATTATTTTAGTTTAATGATAAGTATCTATACGAACATTGAGTATAATCATATAATCATATAGGTATATGGTACAACATAAGTTGTGGATATTATACACTAAAATGGTTTATTAAAACACAAATGCATAAAACTGGATTTCCGTTGTAGAGCGCAGAACAAATGCAAACCATCTGTCCAATTAAAAGAACATATTACACTTAACCCCCGCTGGCTGCCATTTTATTGTTCCGCATTTCGGAACCCTAATTTACAACATACACTAGCCGTCTAAATATGAAAACCCTTCAGATTCCTTATTCCGTCACGAGAACAATTCTTATATTTAAGTCGCTTCAACTCAAATGTCTAAATATGCTTTTTTATTAAAACACTTAACCATTGATTTGAAACCGAAAACAAAGCTGATGAACGAATTATGTAATATTTTAAATAATAGATATTATATGATCGTTGTTAGATATAGCTACCTAATATATCAATATAGGTATGTGTTGAGTAAGCAAACACACGCTGCGTCCACCGATTACCAGCTATAATTAATATATTCTAGTTCGAAACACGTTTAAAATGGTTTAAAACGTGTTGTCGACAAGGTTTTCGGTCATCGTCCGCGGTCGGTCCTCAACCAGAACTTGTAGCACGACCAGCCGACAGACGTCGCCGACCAAACACCGTTCGTCGCTGACCAATCGCCTGAGTAGGCGGCCGGCGTGTTCTACGCAGTCGTAGTCACCGTGGCCCCGGTGGACAGCGATCAGCCCTTCAGCCATGCGCTCCATTGCGTTACTGTCGCCGCATGTTTGATCTTCGTTTGCGGCGGCAGCGTCGTCGATCAGCCGGCCACAAAACTCGGCATATGCCTGACACGCGGCCACCGTCATACCGTCCACGACAGCCACTGCCGCGACTTTTAACAGGCAGCCGCCCACGTGGCCGACTACACATTGGCGAGTCTGCCGCCTCTCTTCCGGGCCACAAGCTTCAAAGTACAACTCCGCCAGCGTCCGGCACAATGACGGCACGTCGGCCGCGGACGCACACCACTGATCGATAGTGTTGTCCACGAAAAACGCGCCCAAGCCGGCGTCCACTTCACGGGCGGCCGTTTCAAAGCACTCGTGTAATCGGCCCGCGTAATGGCACAGCCCTTTACGTTTGATTAACGGCGACAACACCTGGAACAGTCAACGGCATCGCTAATAGGTACCACCACGAATATGTCAAAGTAAGTATAAAAGCACAATGGTAAAGTATACGGTCCGTTACTCCAGCATCGCCAAATACGAATTTGAATTTCAAAATTATTCAGTATTATATAATTTATTTATTTTGTACAGCCAAAAACAAATTCTGTACACACTCAAAAATACGATTTTTCCATGTCCGTGCATGCGGTAATGTCAGTGGAGTAGACGAGGGGGAGGGGGGGGTCAGATCCCCTATTGGCTTTTTATTACCTTAGTAAAAAGTTTTGAGAGAGTGGGGGATTTTCCAATTTTTCCCTCCTATTAGCTATGTCGTTTTTTTTTTTTTTATCCTCTCTTTCAGAAATCATATCTACGCCACTGGGTAATGTTATACCTATAGGAGGTTAGACCCTAGCACACAATTGTTGTAATACAATTACGTACCTACCTACAAGTAACGCTGAATAATTTTGAAATTTAAATTATACTTGTCAGTGTTGAGGTATAACGGACCTTAAATTATCTAGTATTAGAGAGTATTAAATTATTATGCACCTACAGCCGATTGAGGTGGAGTGAATTTTTAAAATATGTACATTTAAATGTACAACACTTTAATTTAGAAAATTAATAGTTGTCAACAATTTTGTATGTTCTAAATATCTACCTATATTTATTTAATTTTCTTAGAATAAGACACTGAACCTTACTAAGAATAACTTGTGTGGATTAAGTATAATATTCATCTTTACCCGTCACATTTTTTTTATTTTTATTGTACATAATAAAATTATATAAATCTTTAAATTAAAATAATACAGGATCCTACTTGACCTACTTGGACCGTGAAAATGTTTCTAGTGTTGGGCTCAACGAGCTCAATACGCAATTTATGGGGAAAACAGTCCAAGGTATGGTGTACCAAAATCCACAGTCCAAATGTGTTTGTCCACCTAAACAGACGTAATAATGTTCCACCTTCCACTATTAGGTTTAAATTATACCTATGTTTATTGTCATATTATTTTGGTATCATAATTTGTAACATATTGCACATTTGCACATTTGCACGTCCATAAACAAGTGCCAATAGACTACATGTCTACATCTACATGACTAGGTACATGCAATCAAAAGTGATGTATTATATTATATTTTATAGTTATATACATAATATGTATTATGTATTATAAATGTACAACATTGATTCTCGGTAGGTAGATAACCACTAACCGCTCGTAAATTCTATGCACCCAACACTATAGGTACCTACGCATTATAATTTACTCCATAAATGAAGGTACCTATACTATAATCAGGGCCGTAGACACGGGGGGGGTAGGGGGTTCAAACCCCCCCCCCCTTGGAAAGTTTATAAATTTATTTCAAATATTTAAAACTACTAATATATCTTATATATTTAAAAAAAATTTTATCAATAATAGTTATTAATAATATTTTAGATGTTTGTGTTGTTATCGGATATAAGTAAGGTATTTTGTGTATCGTCTAATGGTCGCAATGACAAATTGACAAATCACCATTACCAAAACCGTTTTGTTACTGTGATAATTGATAATCTTATTATATGTTCATGTTGATAATACTGAAATTTAAGATAACATATTAATAAGGTATTATCAGTATTATAGTTAAAACTTTAAAAGTTAAAACCGTGCTAAAAAAAACATAGATTTGAGAGAAATGATCAGTTTGGCCAATATCAGTATCAAGGTTCTTGACAATTTAAGGGAAAATGTAGATCATGAATTTAAAAAAATGTTCAAAGAAGCTCAAGTAATGAATGCCTTAAATTCAATTTTAATGTTCATTTTTTTAACTATAGTTATATTTTTAAATAGAAATTGCCTCAGATGTTAGACTTTGAAATATCAGTCAAACAGCTGAAAAAGAGTCAAAATATTTTCAAAATTGTATGGTGTATAGGAAATTCTAATATAAACATTCAGTGAAATTTTCATGTATCTACAGTTATTGGTTTTTGTATTACAACAAAATAAGGAAATCGCTACATGAGAAATCGAGTAAATATCCAATGTTGTAAAAATTTGAATTTCAAACGCTCTTAAAAATTTAATTTGACTTTCTTATAGACATTTTTTTTTGATAAATGTAGATAATCTTATGAGGAATCTTGTATTACATTTTCAAATCTTAGATTTAAAAAGAAAAATGTTTACGAATTCTTAACTCAAAATAATTTGCTAATTTTCATGATTTTTCCATATTTTGTCAATTTTTGAACTTTAAATGCTTATAAAAAAAAATTGTGACTAAGGATTTTTAATATTTTTCATCTGCCTTTGAAACAATATACTAGGAGCCTTCTATTAAATTTTCAAGCTTTCGCAACCAACAAATAAAATTGTATTGATATTTTTAGAAAAAAAACTAAAAAAAAAATGGAAAATAAAAATGTGCCTAAACAGTTCAAAGTAAATCAAAATATTTTGAAAATGTTATCGTGTTTGAAAATGCAAATATAAACAACCAGTGAAAATTTCATGTATATCCGTTTATTTGTTTTAGAATTACACTAAAAACCAAAATCGATTTTTTGGAAAACCGATTTTGCGTAAAAATTCCCGTTCTTCCTTAATTTTTATGTTGTTTTTCCCGGCGCTTGTGAAAACTACTGGGAAATTTTTACTTTTGACCCCCCCCCCCCCCAAAGTACCAACTAGATTCACTTTCCTATCAGAAAAGCTACTGTTGCATGTAACAGTACTATAACATGTTATTATTATAATAAACCCCCCCATATAAAATTCCTGTCTACGGCACTGACTATAATTATATTTTATATTGTTTAGTTAGTAAGTAGCTAACATAGGCGTGTCTACAGGCTATGCCTGGCATGCACAGGAATGACCTGCGAAATTTGATCCAACTTAGGTACATTATAAATTGCGGTGCATAATATTATAAACATTTTTATCTAAGTTTCTGATTTTGTATTAAGTTTTTGATTTTCATCACGTAAAAATAAACATTTATAAAAAGTATTATTAGTATTAAAGTTACTAAACATATAATTTCATATAACCTACCTAGTTATTTATTTATCTGATAAAAAGAATATTGTTTTTTATCCCTAATAAAAAAGTAAAACTGATTTAATTATTATCAGATGATAAAGCTTATTTCAAAATTTGGGGGTCATATTCCCATACCTTGATCTAATTTTTTTTTGGGGGGGAGGGTGCAGTAAACCCTCCCCTAAATATGCCACTGTTGTGCATGACCTGTGGATGAGGTTTGGACACGCCTATGGTAGCTAATATACGGTACCTATGTCCTATATATAATATACATAATTAAATTATTTGTACCTCGGGCGGATGGTTGAGAACATTGAAAGGCGTTTTATTACCTATTGGGTATAAAAATAACTTTTTATAACCATCATGCCTACTGGTCTAGCAGACTCCAGGAAATAATATTTCCGCCTTTTAATATTACTAGGGGGAAATAATAATGTTTCGGATACCATTAGCCTAACTACTTCAATAGATTTTTTTAAATAAAAGCAATAGAATCCTGAACCCAATGCATTACATATAATATCCTAATACATTCAATTTTAATTAGGTATTGTATTTCATAATTATTAGAGCTTTTTGAACTTAATAATAATGTGTATAAGTAGGTATAATATGAATGTAACTAATAAGTAATAAGAGATTCAAAATATTACATATAGATAGGTACCTGGTACCTATATTACGTTAAATCAGTGTTAGTAAAATTATATAATATACATTTTAGATTGGATTAAAAACTATAACTCATAATCAGACTGGAGCCTATTTAAGTAAAATATAGGTACCTAATACCTATATTAAATATTGATCATTATTCATTACTTTTATTTTAATGTTATGAAATCTGTATATTATTATACTTACTACCTACATAAAAGTCATAAATCCATACAAATATTATAAATTTTAAATTCGGTCTGTCAGCTGTCTGTTACCTACGTTTTCACGTTTAAACTGTTGAACCAATTTCAATAATTTTTTATATAGAAATAGACGAGACCTTGGAGAAAAACATAAACTACTTTTTGTCTTGAAACTTGAAGGGAATGAAATAGGGGTTGGTGAAATGAGGAAATTTAATATTTTTTGTTTATATAAATGGTTGCCAATATGGCAATTATTTATATTTGAAATAAGCGGAGTTAAGTGCCGATAGTGACACGAGTATACCTACGTGGCTACGTCGTAATATGTTGGACGTTGGTTGACTAAAACTCCGCTCATCAAAAAATTTTTTCAAAAACATAAATACTTTCCGACAAAATGAGTGTTTACCTATAAAAGAATCACTTCGTATCCCTTGATATAACTATCTATAGTCTATAAAAATACCGTTTTAATGTTTTACAACCTTAGCTATCATCGGTGACTCGATCAATCTGTGACACATTAAAGTTTTGAACAGTTCCAGCAACTCTTTAATCCCCATGTTGATTGATATATGACCATAATCTAAGAGCGAGTTTATAGTACCTTGAAGTATGTATCTTTTCAGGTACATAGTCTTCTTAAACAGCAGAAATAATATCTCTTTCACGCAATCTCTTTCGGTTTCCACAAAACTGTTGTCCATCCGTCGTATCAAAGCGTTAATGAATGTTTCGTCTACATATGGCATTAGCTTCTCTTCGTCAAAACCACTTAAATTCAAAAATGCCGAAAATACCTTGTAAACTGGATATAGCTGCTTCAATTCCCACATCATTTCAGTGTTGATTTCGCCATCGGGTGTATACGAATTCAGCAATGGTAAATGCCGAAATACGTTTCCAAAAAACATTTCTTAATTTAAAAAAAAAACAAATATAAATTGATTAATAAAGTTCATGAATGTTGAATAATACACTTCTTATTTTAGCTTGCTCGACGGATAAGAATTTCTTTGAAATAGAAAATTATAATAATAAATTCACCACAAACTCTTTTATATATTTCGGACTGATACGAGCTGTTATTTAATTTATCGTCAACCCATATCGTGTATAATTTATTCAAAGTGTTAATCTTATATTTCAGGTCTACGCCATCGACGATCGTGGGTACAGGGAAGTATTTTGAACACGACTGTAGCATGTGCACCACAATCAAAGATGCATCTATATCATCGACATAATAGTATGCCATATAAAATTAATTTTAATCTTTAAATTTTTAAATTATAATATTTATCAGTTACAAATTAGTTATTAAAAAATCAATCATTTATTTTTTAATATTACCATTTCTTTCATGTTACTATAGCTATGTTATAATAAAATATATACAGTGTGTTCACGGAAACAGGGAACATTTTATCACTCATTGCCCGCTGTAAATATTTTTCAATTCTGTTTGTAGGACATTCAATTAGACTAACGCATGGATCATTAATCCCAATGACTTTCAATTTTTTTAACTCGTAATATTTTCATTGCAAGCGCAATACAACTTCATTTTTTTTAATGGTAACCCCTATTTTGAATAACATTTTTGGATTGATCGATTTTTTTAAGTAATTTTTATCTACTTATCGACTTGTATTCTTAACCCAAAATTGGCGGAATTAGAACTATACTCAGAATAAGAACAGCCTTGCCAGGCGACTAGTTTTCGTTTCGCGACGGTCAGACTTCGTCCGCACTACAGAGGCGCGTCAAGTGCTGCCACGGAACAAAGCCGCGCCTATGAGCACAACTCCTCTGCCGAAGGCTGTTCTTATTCTGAATAGAGTATAGGCAGTCTTGTTATCTTGAAGTATTTATATGGTATTCTAAATACAATTTTTTAATGTATTTTTTAAGCATTTTGAATAATTTTTAAAAGAATTTTTAACAAAATTTAAATACTTGTATTAAAATACCATAAATCCGTTTTATTAATTTTATATGGTTTCTGTATTGGAATTTTTTAAGAAAACTGAAAATCTAATAATTTTAAAATAGTTCCATATTAATTATAGTTAATACCACTTATTATTTTTATTTTTTTTCATTAAAATTTAATCAATATTAGTATTTAGTTGTAATATATCTGAATTCAGAATGAAATACGTGAACATGTATTTATCTCTAAATAGTCAGACATGTTATAGACTATAGTGATTAATAATTGTTCAAATCTACAGTAAGTAATAACATAATAGGTAAATATACCTATACTGATGACTGATGTACAATATACATATTATATATGTATATTATATAGGTATTATGTATAGTATAAAATAAAAAAAAACACTTGTATTTGTATTCAAATACTTTGTGAGTATTCGTAAAATACACTTTTATAATAGTATTTTAAAAGTATTTTTAATACTTTTTTATTCGAATACTAGTATTAGTATCTTAATACTTTTTTAAAAGTATTTTTTACAAGGCTGAGTATTCTGTATTATATTAAAAAAAAATTATTAAATTAAATTGTATTTGTTTTTTATTTTATACGTATTGTTTTCTTATGACGACAATTATTATAAAAACATGAACATTTAAAAAAGATTAATCTTTTGTTATTAAACTAATCATTGGTTGGCGCGAGCAAGGACTTGCAACAGGGTGCAAGAACTTAAAACCGCTAGAAAGTACTTGCAACAGCTAGCAAGAACTTGCAACGTCGATCAATGACTTGCAACAGGATACATTATGTACCTACTTGCAACTCAATAATAATTCTAGAAATAGAACCAGGACCAATAGTTCATTTAGATGAGAGAGCATACAAAACTTTAAAACATCACGGTTTTCTTTACCAAACGGCAAACTGTTAACCATAGTAAGAACTTCATAGATCCACATACAGGTGCTCAAACTCAAACAATTGAGTGTTTATGGAGACACCTAAAGGTCAACTACAATCTAAGATCATGTGTTACAACAAACCTACTCGAAAGGCAATTACAGGAAGAATGGTGGCGTTCAGTCAATCCAACCAATACGTTTGAAAGTTTTTTAAGAGACATAAAAGATACATTTTTAGAGTGAAACACGATTGCGGACGCTTTACCTTTTTTGCATTTTTTTGCAACACAATTGCGGACCATGACTGTATGAAAAAAGTTATTATATTTCACCTAAAAAATTACACGGTTCCGGTCAAAATTTGGTGAAACGCTGCCAAGTTGTGCGACGCAGTCTATATACATACAACGATTATACATTTTATCGTTCGGATATCTGTCGCTCGATTTTTTGTACAGAGTTCTTAGCGTAGATATGCTCATCAGAAAATGTATAGAATGATTTTTTTGTCTGGTATCGTTAATATACTTGCACTGCAGTCTTTATTTGTACATAACCATTTTATATACCCGTCTTTTTGCCCTCGCCTAAATCTGTATTTATTTGTTTTGTGTAGAATTAATTCTCTACCGCGTTCTGATAGAATAATTTCACAGTTTTCCACTATATAACATTATATAACACTATAACAACTACGGGTGTGCTATTACTACAGTATTACTTGTAACATACTACAATTAATACACTCGGAATTTCCATATTCCTAGATTATTGAAGTAATTTTTTTTTTTTTTTTTATTAGGATAAAAAGGCTTCAACATCACAGGTCATTAGCCGATTATCGAAGTATTATTTATAAATTTGGCAACACATGTCCGCAATCTTGTCATTTTCGGGGGTCCATTGTTAAACTATAAAGTTCGAAATCGTCTTTTTAAAAAGGTGGCCCTGATAAGTACCGTCCGCAATCGTGTATCAACGTTCAGTTTTACTATGAAGTATGAACCTCGAATGTGGGTCTCAATTTCATATCATATTAGTATAATATACGATGAATATACGGCCATGTACCAATTGCCCCCAAAAGTACCTTTTTTTATACCAATTCTCCCCAAACTACCTAGAGCAAAATGTACCAGTTGCCCTCATATGTAAATATATATAAGATTACAATATATAGCCCTTAAAATAGGGAAGGTAAGTATACAAATAATAATTATAAATAGTAATTATTATAACAAAACATAGTACATAATATTATATCTAATTTATTTACTATAATTTTTTTTGAAAAATTATCACATTGAATATACCGCTTTTCATTATAATTATAAAATTTATTATGAATTTTTTCTATCATTTTATACTATTTTTTTGTTGAAAAATTATAACTTTGAATGTCACATAATTATAATATTTATTATTTTATTTACTATTGTATTCATATTATTTTGTTAGTAATTATTATTTATTATTACAAAATAAATAAATAAAAAACAATAATAATTAATAAAAAAAAAAATTAATAAAATTATTAATTATTATAACATAATATAACATTAGGTATAATATATTTCAAGCATATAAATTTTTTTCCATCATTTTGTACTATTTTAAATAATTTTATTTATTATTTGTATATTTACCTCCCCTATTTTACGGGCTATATATTGTAATCGTGTATATAGAGTATATTAACATATAAGGGCAACTGGTACATTCGGTTGGGGGCAACTGGTACATTCGGTTGGAGGCAACTGGTACATTTGGTTGAGGGCAACTGGTACATTTGGTTGAGGGCAACTGGTATATTTTTAAAATCCCGATAACAGCGGGGGGGGGGGGCAACTGGTCAACACCCGAATATACGATATACCTACGTGAACGGTACCGTAACTGAGGGTTTCTTTGCACCAGGCCAGTGAACATTGCACCAAAATATATTTTTGTGTTTATTTTTATCACGAGTTATAAAATTATATCACTTGATTCATTTTTTTTTTTTGTATGAATCCTCACAATATTTACAACCAGCCGTTTCGTATTCAACTTTAAATCATTGATTTCCCTCCGAACTGTGTTTAAGTGATAAGCCTTGTTATCAAACACACAAAAACCGTTTCATTCAAAATAGGCAGATTTCGTCAAAATAAGTTATTAATACTGGTAAAACATTCAAAATTATATTATCTTATATGTAGCAGGGCCTAAAATTAAGATATTTTGCTACTGCACACCTTATTCCACACCAAAATATTTTAAAATAATGAACAAATAGTGCTTGTCTATGCCACATATAACTTATTCATTGCATAATTTATTGTTTTTGCTATTTATTAATAATAAGTTATAATAAATACAATCTAAGAAAATCTTTTATAAAAGTCCTTGATACCTATATGGCCTATAAAAAGCCGGTTGGTGTTAAGCTAATAATAAAAAAAAAAAATAATAAAAAAAAGGTGGGCAAGTGGATGTCACTCTGCTCTACCTACAGTAAGTTACAAGTGGGTCACTGTATAATGAATGGTATAACATTTGAATTCAATGATATAATATTATTGTATAAGAAAAATGATTCTGAGCGGTATGTCAGTCTAGGTACAAGGCATAATATTATATACTAATCTATGGTATTAAGAAAAAAATTACCTAATAGGTACCTAAATTCCAAATTAATCATATCACAATATTCATTAGGTAGGTACATAAAACACGTTATACATCAACAACAAACCGTTATACTATCATAGATAACTAATAGTATACTTTAGAAGTTTCAAGTACCCACGAAATAATTTTATATAGTTATTTTAGGTTTTTAATATGTAATTTCGTCAAAATTTGAACTTAATATGACTATAAAAATAAACTGTCGATGTATTTTTTTAGATTTTTTGGTAACAGAATTATCTACTTACGTGGAATCTTGTTTTAAATTTTCAATCCTTAGATATAAAAGTTGAACATTTTATAAATTATTAACTACAAAATAATTATTCAATTTTAAATTTGATAAATTTTGTCAAAATTTGATCTTTAAATGCTTATAGAAAAAAACTGTGCCAATGTATTTCTAATATTTTCAACCGCTAATGTAACAATATATGAGGAGCCTTGTATTAAATTTTTACACTTTTTGGTCCAACAGATAAAACTTAATTGATATTCATAAAAAAAAAAATAAAAATATTAAATTGCCCGTAAACAGCTCAAAACAAGTCAAAATATTTTGAAATTTTTTTCAAGTATAAGAATTGATAAAATAAACATTCAGTAAATTGTTCATGTCTCTACAATTGTTCGTTTTTGAATTACAACAAAATTAGAAAATCGCTACATGAGAAATCGAGTGAATATCGAATATTGTAAGAATATAAAATTCAAACGCCAATAAAAATATAATTTGATTTGCTTGAAGACATTTTTTTTTGATAAAGGTAGATAATCTTATAAGAAATCTCGTATCAGATTTTAAAATCTTAGATTTAAAAAGAAAAATGTTTACGAATTCTTAACTCAATATAATTTGCAAATTTTCGTAATTTTTCCACATTTTGAACTCTAAACACACGCTTATAATAAAAAACTGTGACTAAGGATTTTTAATATTTTTCAAATGTTATTGTAACAATATAGTAGGAGCTTTGTATTAAATTTTAAAGTATTTTTACTCAACAAATAAAGTTTTATTGACATTCATAGAAAAAAAAAACTAATAAAATTTTAAACAGAAAATGTCCCTAAACAGTTCAAAACAAATCAAAATATTTTGAAAATGTTATCGTGTATAGAAAATGCAAATAGAAACAACCAGTTAAAATTGCATATATCTAAGGTCATTTTTTTTTAAAGTTACACCGAAAACTAGTCGATTTTGCGTAAAAATTCCAGATTTTCCTTCATTTTTCTTTTTTTTTTCAAGGCGCTTTTGAAAATCCCCAATGCACCAACGCCACCAACAATATTCACTTTCCCATCGAACAAGATAGGTACTGAAGTTTAAAATCGAAGCATTATTTTGACTACTTATCGTGTAAACACACAAAAAAAACACACATCATTGTAAAATCTATACATTCATCGTTCCATTAAGAATCTAAAGTATTGAATATTAATCAAATAAAAATTTAAAAAAGCAGAAAATAAAACGTTTTATAAACATGAATACCTATTAAATGCATTTTTGATGTTGGTGCAATGTTACCCAATAGCATAGTTAACTTTGCACCAATTTTTTTAAAAAAAATTGCTTAATCAATTTTTAAGTTGGTCAAATTTTTGTTACACATTTTTGTAAATCATTCTTTATGTTCATACCTAAAAGACTGTGAAACTTGTAAAATTGTATCATTGTTATTAAATTAACAGTGTATATCTTAGTCATAAAAACCAAGAAATTTGGTGCAAAGAAACCCTCAATTACGGTATGTTTTAATATTAAATATGAATTATGTATTGTTTTATAATAATTTTAATATATACTATAAATTGAAACATCGTAAATTCGTAAGTTAATTAAAATTCACAATTATCAAAACCGCGAGGGCTTATAGATAATACATTTTTGGGAGCATACTACTTGCATCCGGAATTATTGTCAGTAGGTGAATTGAGTTCCACAAAAAAAAATTCAAAAAGGATCATAGTCTATTTGCGTCCCGGTATACCTTTTTTTATAACTTTATAAATTGCGTCCCGAAAATATAGATATTATACCTAATCGATATCAAGATGTAAAAAAAATACCTACATTGATGTTTATTTTAATTTATAATATAGAGATAAGTAACAAGTAAGTTGAGTAATACTCAATGAGTATACAATTCAAAATAATGAAAAGTTCATATTATGATTTACATTTTGTCATGATAATAGTAGGTACTTATAGATCAATCCAAAATTAAAGTATAATAATAAAATTCAAAATATTAAAAAAAGAAAGTAAGTGGATGTCGCTCATCTACTGTACAGTAGGTTACAAGTAGGTCATTGTATAATGGATTGTATTAAACTTGAATTCAATGGCATAATATCATTGTATTAGAAAAACGATTCTGAGCGGAGACAGTATGTCAGTCTGGATATTTTATATTTATTTTGGGTAGGATTGATAAACGAATATTATAAATGTTTTTCAGAATTATCCCACCATCCCACAAATAGTGAGGTTTATTATACAGTACAGTTTATGAACTATCGATTTTAGTAGATAATATCGATAATAATTATATAGATGACTTGCTAAAACGGGACGCAAGTTAGTGGATAAATTTACTACTGGTAAAATATACTTTTTTTTGGGACTCAAGGAACATGCAGCCACATTTTTGAACCGTGGGGCCCAGGTCAACTCTATTGCCTAGGTATTTGATACAATTAGGTTACTGTAACATAAAAGATTTTTTACTTCGACCGAAATTGATCTTTAAATCACAGCTGGAAAAACAATATGCAGAAATAATAAACAAAGTTATCATAATAATTATAATATATTAATAGGTAAGGATTTTTGTCGATGATTAAGTAGTTCTGGCCAAACTTATATTTTCTATACTACCTAATCAATTATAATAGTATCCAAAAGGCAACAACTTATAGGGACTGGACAGAATATAATATGTAGCCAATAAAAACCATTTATATGAACCCAGAACCATCCTGTAGCAACCTATTAAAAAAGGTTGAAAAAGAGGCTAAAAACACCCCCAGTCTCAAGGAATCTATTGGCTTAACTTTTAGTGAAATCACCATGCACAAAAATGTATTTACAGTGATATATATTAGTAGGTATAGTGTATAGAATATTTGTTTTAGATAAACAAATAACAAAAATACAATTTTAATTTTAAATCTTGAATCTTATTGGTTTATCTAAATACAAGTCGACTAAGCTGATTTATGTAGATTTTTCATGCACAGTTCATAGGTACAACAGATGGCACCAATAGAAAATAAAAAACGGTATACTACAGATTGCCAATAGGTATATAATATTATGTATTATACATAATATCCTAGTCCAACGTCAAAACTAAGTATTAATACCAACTATAAAAATTAAAGTCTGTATTATTATAGAGATAAATACATAGGCCATAGGGTAACTGGTAAGCCAATGTGAAGCGCTGTGGTTTGTGGTCTTTCAGCATGATTAAAATAACATTATTACTATGTGTCAGGAACGGATCCAGGAGGGGCTAGGGGCCCAGGCCCCCCCAGCCATAATTTTTTTAAATATAAATATTATATAATATTAAATAACAAATAAACAAAATCTAAACTTCTTTCCACATTGTCACTTCTTTATATATTAAATAATCAATAATTTATTTATCACATTGATTATCTATAGGTACCTACTATTATGACAACATTTTTAGTAAAGTATAATATTTTATTATAATTGTATTTATGTTGTAAAAGAATTTTTGGCCCGCTACCCCAGATTTTTGCTCTGGATCCGTGCCTGCTATGTGTAGTATCCTCTTAAGTGCATGGTGTTTTAATAATTCAAGATTATTGCTATAATAAATCACTTAATAATTCTTGTGAACAAATTTTCAGAAATTATGTAAAGTATACTAATAATTTAATTTAATTGTTTTTCCACTCCATATGTAGAACAAACCATTCCACTTTTGTTTGCAAGAACAAATGAAGAATATGTAATGAAAATATAAGATCAACATAACTCTGGAAAAATTAAAGAAAACATTATAACAAGTGTAAAGAAGAGACGGAACTGGACAAATGGAATAATAATGTAACTAACAATTGATAAAGGTTTAGTTTTACATGTTCAATAATTATAAATTTAATTTAATGCAGATTATAAAAATAATACCGGCCCATAGATTGAAATGCATTAAACAACACAGAATAGTTATAAAATAATGTAATAAATATTATTTATTTTGTTTTATACAAAAAAAAAAAATATATATATATATAGTTATTTAATAGTACAAAATAAAATACATAATTAGGATTGAAAATTATTACCTTATATTAGATCTTACTAATTAATAAAACTAATAAGACGTAAGACTATAATAAATTTGATAAAAAAAAAAAAAATGATCACAACTATTTTATAAATAGCTGACCTGGTAATTTAGATGACTTCATAAATGTAAAAAAAAAAGGTTCCAGAACTAAAAACATGTAAAATTTGTTTGATTGAAAATTAAGATATGTTAGTCTGCACTATACACATTCTATACTTACCGACGTTACTTAATAGTGTAATGATGAAAATAGTTTTAAAAAAAAATAATCGTTAACTTTAATAACCACAAATCAAAATTTGTTATAGTTGAACATTCAAATAACACCATCATCACTTCCATTTGCTTGAAATGTTTCAGCTGCTGTATAAACTAATATAATTACAAAAGTTAAAACAAATTGATATACCTAAATATAAAAATGTAGAAACAATTGTTGTGAAAAATATCTGTTGCCGTATACTCAGCTTAATATCGCAGCTTACTTCATTTTTTAAAACATACTAAGGGCGTTATTATTAGAGTTAACAATCATAAACCATAAATTAGTAACTATAAATAAGATAATTTACTAAATTACATTATACCGCCCTAATTATCGAAGTTATGTACACAAATGAATGACAGTAAATCATTGTTTTACTTTTTTTTTTTTTTCAATTATTTACAATTTTATTATAAAATTTAATCATAAATTCACGACTTGACAGCATCCTTTTTATTAGAATCATCAGAACTAACAGATTTGTCTTCTTTATCATCTAAAACAAATATTTAAGATATTAATTAACACAATATATTCAAGCATTAAGTGATATTATAAACTTCAAACACATTTGAACCAATCATTTTATGAATACAATGTATGCATTTAGGGAAGCTTGCCCTAAATAGTAAATACAACACTGTCTATGCTTGAAAGTTGAATAAACCAATGCAACATAATTTCATAAAACTACATAAAAGAACATAACTATATTAGAAACTCACAGAACCTACCCACTAACCAATTAAAAAAAAAAATCTTTAAGTAATTGATTTTGATGAATATAATTGTTTACGCCACTGTAAGCAATATTATTCTATTAAATTAATTATTATAAGTGTAAAAAATAAAACAAAACGTCATCACATAAGTATTATAGAAAATAGCTTAGAATGTTTATGTGCATTCAAGTAATATTTAAAGGAAAAAATTTAGCTGTCATTTTGAAGAACTCTTAGCAACCTTCACACAAGATCTTGTTTTGGAACATTAAAAAGTAAATAATATGTAAGAAAATGTATTTTTGGCTAAAAACTAGGATGTACATTCAACACAGATTTTTTTATGAAATTTAAATTAAAAACGTCACATTAGTTCTACATTAAAACTTATAAACATATACAATGGAAATTTAAAAATTGGCATTTAGCCACTGCAGTTTGATACTACATTTTTATTTGTGTTGTAATATAAAAAATAATTACCTTTTAGAATATTAAATTCAGGTTCATCTACTTCCATCCTATTAGAGTCCAAACGTGCCTGTTTTCTAGCAGGTGCAACCGTTTTATAAGATCTAAAACAAAAACATTATTATATACCTATGGAATTTTTTTTTTTTGTAGAAAAAATAAAACGGTGGCCATACCTGTTATCTTTTCGGCCACCACCTCCTACACCGGGAGCCATTCCTTCATCCTCACTATCGCTAAACTCATTGTCAGGTGCAATTCGTTTGTCTGTAATGGACTGAGGATTCCTTTCATCTGGGTTAACATTATCTTCATCTTCAGACTCATTACGTACACCGTCTTCAGGAATAGCTATTAATAAAAATAAGAATTAAATAGTAAATAGTTCATTCAAAACTTAAACGTTTGTATTAAAAAATATACTATTTAATTAAAATTGCGAGTAGGATAAGATTTACCTTGGACTTGAACTCCTGGGGCATGAGGTAGCATTCGTAAGTTTTCAAAGAGTCGGTTTTTAATTTTTTCTAAATATTCAGTAGCATTTGTATTGGTCATATTTGAAGGACTAATATGAAGTTTGAAATCGGGTCCAAAGTATTCAAAATAGTCATTATACGGCAATTCGTTGGCAATTTCAGCTCCTAAGGCCACAGCTGTCTCATATGTCCAACATCGAGATACATTGCGGATAGTATAACCACCTCCACCAACCATAAGAAAAGGTAAACCATAACGTTTCACAAATTCAACACATTTACCATGACCTATAAATGTTAATTTAGTTTTTAAATTTTAAATTTATAAATGTATCATATTATATAAAACTTTCATACCTTTAACAGTTAAATTAAAACATCCAAGCCTGTCTCCTGTAAGTGAATCTGCTCCACATTGTAATACGACTGCACTAGGTTGGAACGTCTCCATTACTTTAGTAATTATTGGTACGAATATTGATTCATAACTATCATCATCCATTCCATCTCTTAAGGGAATGTTAACTGCATAGTATTTTCCTTTTCCAGCACCAATGTCCTAAAATAATGAAAACATTTCAATATTGTTATCAAATAATTTATTTACCAGTTACCACATAAAAACCAATTCATTAAAGGTTAAAACAAATGCTAATATTGTAGCCACAGACAGGTTAATTATTTTACTATTCATTAACTTACTCTGAGATCACCAGTACCAGGGAAATATTCGCCATATTTGTGGAATGAAACTGTCATAACTCTATCAGTAGTGTAAAATGCTTCTTCAACGCCATCACCATGATGAACATCAATATCGATGTACAATACCCGTTGATGGTATTTAAGCAATTCTAATATACCAAGTACGATGTCATTAACATAACAAAAGCCACTGGCTTCAGATTTTTTTGCGTGATGGAGACCACCTCCCCAATTTATACAAATATCTGCAGATTGCTTATTTAACTTTACAGCTGCTGCTACTGAACCGCCCGCAGATAGCTGACAAAATTCGTATAAACCATCAAAAACTGGACAATCTTCACCTACGTTGACTATAAAAAAAAGAAATAACTGTTTTAGTTTAATTTTTCAATCAATATTTACAGAAACATTTGAGTAAAAGAGACAGTAAACTTACATCTTTGCATTTGTTTATTATAGTCATTCATATTATCTGGACGAATACTTCGTAAGAAGCGTATATACTCATCACTATGAAATTTGGTCATTTCTTCTGCAGTTGCTTTATGAGGTCTCTAAATTATAAACATTGATTTTATTAGTAAATTACTAAATTGAAAAATATCATTAATACTAAAATATATCAAACTTGACTTACATATATTTCCATTTTTCGGTATAAACCGTAATTTAAAAGCAAATTATGAGTCATTCGAATCCTATGTGGTTTCATAGGATGACCTTGTCCATAATAATAGTTTCCTATGTCACCTGTAAAAATGTATGATAGTAAATTACATTAAAAAGCTTTTTGAAATTGATAGAAAAAGTTTTCCATCAATTAAAAGTAAATATATTTATATTTATAAATATTTAAGGGAGATACACATTATAATATTAAGTTTCATTTTTATATTTCAACACCAAAAAAGAATTCACATATTTTTTTACATTAGATAATATACCTTGGAGTGTTTATAAAAAGTACAATTTTATGATTTAGGTGTAGAATATAGCGCTTGATTTGTGTATTGTGTATATAGAAGTATTAATACTAACATGTCATATAGGAACCAAACTAAACAATTATGTACCTATTTATAATACTGCAATAATTGTTATTTTTTAAGTCTATGTATCATGAAACAAAAGCTGTTGTCATTATTGTACCTATTAATTAAAATTTGAATCACTTAGGTATTGTACTTCTGCCAATGAAAATAGTCATCAGTAAGGCACTCTATACGATTTATGGTATAAAACTATAAATTGACAAAAAGAAAATTTTCTGTAAAATGTAATCAATATTTAATGGATTCCTCCTCGGATTCCTATCAACATCTAGGATAGGTATGTAATATTGACATTGGTATCCAGATGTAATGGCTTAGGTTAACACAACAAAAATAGTGAATAAATCAATTTATTAAGTCACAACTAATATTAAGAACTTAAAATTTGACACAATGTGAAACCAGCATATGGTTAAGAAACAACCTTATGTTATTAATTTTATAGAAAGCCATAATATAAAATATTTTGTGTTTGTGTTTTTTAAAAAAATAAATACCACCCCTAGTGATTATATATTTTATTCAGAATAAGATCAGATCAGGTGGTGGACAAAAATACATCCATCCCCAATACGACTGCCTCCAAAAATATTCACTTTTACCGAATAATTAACAAATCGGCCATCAGGTGGTCTGGCAGCACCAAGCTCAGTTGCGACGCACGAATGCGATCTGTTCTTATTCTGAATAGAGTGTGGACTTTTAGAACATGGAAATTAAAGATAAATCAAATATATATAGATATTATGTTAGGTATTTTAGTATAAGAGTTAAGTAAAAATTACCTACAAATAGTTACATAATATGAAAAATTGTACCTACTTGGCTACTTACGATTAAAAATAAAAAATGTACCTAGTTAAATTAGATAGTTGGGATTGTATTAGCAAATGAAAAAAAAAATAAACAATTCATAGAATTTATAAACATAAAATAAATAATAAATATTGTTTTAATAATTTAACGAGATACTCTTATGTGTAATTAATAAAGTAGTATAAGTAAAAGTACGAGTAAAAGGTACCTTGACTATAATGACTATGTAATTTATCAATCAAGCAAATAAAAATACAACAAAACAAACATATTTATTGAGTCTGAAGATTAATTTATTTTGCATAATTATTTACTTTTATCTTTATAAGTAAAAACTATAAGTAGGTGCCTATTTGCAAATAATTTATAGGTACATATTTTATATAAAAGGTATTTTCTGAACTATACCAAAATGGTGATTTAAGTTTAAATATTATAAAAAGTTTTGAAATGTATATTTTTACCAAATTTACTTAGTCTAATGCAATATTAATTTGTTATAATTTATAAGTATTATATTAATATATTATATACAAAGAAAGTTTATTAAGTCATAGGCGGAGCCATGGGACGTGCAGGGAATGCAGCTGCACACCCTAATCGCCCTGAAGGCTGCTTTGATTTAAGTTTAATTTAATAAATAAAAGTAAAATCTATGAAGGGTTAATTTGGCTGAAGTCTAATGATTATTATAAATACTAATCATTTTATGTGTTCTTAACAATGTATTTACCATATATTCATTTTAAAGACAAAGACAGTTCCTAACCGTATTTTTTCTATATAATATAATTCCAAATGATAAATATCATTTCTATGTCATTTTTCATTTCTTTAATTTAATTTAATTTTTTTAGAACTAACTGTTTATATTCTTTTATTTAAATAAATTCAATCTGTTCACAATAAAGAAGTAATAAGGATAACATAGAAAAATATACAAACATGGATAACGTGAAGAGGAGACCGTTCATTAACAGAACCTCAGAAAAAAATTTTTTTTTCCCCTATTCTATAACAAAAATATTGCTAACCACCGGAGGAATTCACCTGAACTAACATTCAGCATATTTAAAATTAATAAAAATTTTAAATTTTGATTTAAAAACTTGAATAATAAATAAGCTTACAATTTATAAATAACAAAAAAAAACAATGGCAACTAATTACGGTTACCTATAAAATATCCGAAAATAGGGATTTTAGGGATTAGCCCCCCAAATCCCCTCCCCATAATTGTGGTGGGCTGATTTAGATTCTGCATAAGCTAAACAATACTTCTGACTCTGCCAATGGTTCTTAACAAAATGTGTAAGTAGGTATATTATAGTTAAATTTCAGAATGTGTATTTAATATTAGGTACATAACTGATTTACATGTATAATAAGTATGGCTATATTTAATTGTATAATCAACTAAATTATATGTAATTACTTGTAATCTTTATATAGAGTAATTAAGGTCATCGACAATTATTAACTACAGTTTATTTGAGTCTTTTATACTTCAGATTATAGGCACCTAAGATTTTTACAGATACTAGATAGGTACCTACAGAATGGAATAAATTGAAGATGTTGACTAAAACAAAATAACACACATAAGACAAATTCAAAAATATGTTGTACATCTAGGTATATGCGTTTACTCTGTGTGCATAGAAATATTTAAGGTAACCATGAAAATTAAAAACAGATAGGTTCCTAACTATAAAAATGTAGTAGGTAGCTTTGGTTAGTACCTACATTATCATGGCTTGCTTGATTACAATATCAGACAGTCAATATTAGACAAATAAGTCATCCAGAAGTACAGGACAGAATTTTAAAAAAAGAGAAAACCCCACCAGACTGGGCATAATTACTAAGGTTTTATTATTGTGTACAGGTTGTGCGGAGACAATCGACAAAGCTGGTAAGCACTATTGAACTGCAGCTGACCAGAAACCGAAACAAGGGATGTCTTAGCCGTCGCTGGAGCGTCAGAAGCATTGAACGGTGACAGTCTAGCGCATACTACTGATTTAACTTCGATTTAAACGATACTCACTGTCGTAATAATAACAGACTCTTTTCTTAAACGGAGTGATTGACATTGTGGCGTCCTAAGTCCGGTCGGTGGTTTAGGTAGTTCTTGGAGTTATCGGCGTGTGCGCGTGTGGCGTACGGCTAACTGAGCCCCCCCAAAAAAAAGCGCGGGCCGACAATGGACGGGTGTTTCGATTTCGGCGACACGTTTCCTCCGTCAACAATACATACGTGCGACCAACGGCGAACTGGTAACGGCGGTGATCCTCGTTGCGCACGACCAACCGTTGAAGAATATATCGAAACGAACGAAATTAAAAAACACGGATAAAAAATTAAAATATCCCAAAACCGTCGGCGCCGCTAAAGATGCACGGGCGGGTTGTGCGGACCAGTGAAGTGATAAAATAAAATTTAAAAAACGGCCGGCGTCGGCATGGGCCGGGAAATTACTATTGTTATTTACTATTTACTATTTAGAACATCGCCGTATACGCGAGTCGGAAACGTAAAAAACGCACCGTACATTTTGAGCAGCTAATGTGTTCGGAGCCAATCGCGAATGGCCAGTAAACAAACAAACGCCATTGAGATAAACAGTGCGGCCGCCGGGCAGACAATCGGGTCTGGAGCCGTGGCAGCTGCATTTTGCAGCTGCCACGGCCACATTCAGTTGGCCAACGTGGTCAAGCATATGTTCCTTATCTTGGCCCAAGGTCGTCGCCGTCTCGGGTTATTCACCATGATAAGAACAGACCAAAAGTATTATAATTATAAGCGGATGTAGAATACGGATTGGAAAAGAATTAAAGAAATTCGTTATACAAGCACGACTTCTTTCAGAATTTCACACCGTTTGTACACCGGGGTGACTTCGAAATGTGGTACGAAGCCTTACCATCCGCCGTTATCGTGTATGTGCTGTTGAACATACCCGACAGGTTCAACTCTCTGTCGAATAAATTGGTTTACAATAATGTGAGTATCTGTTTCGGGTTTTCCTAAGTCTCACAAGACAAAAAAAATATTAGGTGAAAAAAATATTTTAATTTATTTATTATTAATAAAAAATAGCATAAACCTACCTACATATTTTATGAAATTTTTTATGAATATCTAACTGTTTTGAGCAAGGTTATTATGATAGTGATAGAAAGTACCTAATACAATATTTATTATTTTAAAACAAATGAATAAGAAAAACTACAGATAGGTACATTCAATAAAATATAAGAACAAATATTATTGATTAAAACTAAAATGACTAAGTATATTAAAATTAATTAAAACGAGCCTATACTTATTAAAAAGAACTTAAACATGTGATTACCGATATAAAACTAAAAGATTTAGCTCAAATCTAAAAATAACCATTTACATAAAATCTTTTTAACATAACTGCATAATGTGGATGTTTTTTTATACTAAATTTTCATTAAGTTAAATAACGTAGGGACTAGACATTCAACAAATGATTGACCGAAAGATTTTTTTTGCATATATGCATTAGAAGGAACGAGTTCCAAAAAGAACGAATTCCTTTGTAAAGACCGGCACAATGAACGAATACCATTTTATAAAAAAAAAACGAGAAAATGAACTAGTTCTTTTTTAAAGGAAAAATAACAAAATTGTTCATTCCTTTCTAGTTCCAATAATATAAAAAGATAAGTATGTAAAAATTGAAATTAAGATATATTTTTTTTAATGTGTATAATGTATATTGCTGCTAATTAGTGATTGTTATCGAGTATCGACGTTAAGACAATCGACATACGTTTGCCAAAAACTTAATTTTGAAGAAAATCTCAAAATATAAAATAACAAATTACTTAAATATATAAAATATGTACCTACTTGTAGTTATATATTATAATTAAAAATTAAAGAAGTATGCATAATATGAAAAAAAAAATATAAATGATTACCTAAATAAGTATTTTTATTTTATTTGAACTCAAAAAAGGAACAAATTCTTTTTTTTTAAGGAACAAGGAACTGAACGAATTCCTTTTTATAAGGAGCTTGCCAAACACTGCTTATATGACAGGGATATCATACGCTATGTTCTTAACAAGTGATTTACTGAAATTGCCTTTAATAAAACGATTAGATACAAACAATATAGCTATTTTTTTTAAAAAGTGATTTAATTGGTAATACACTCAGATCACTATAATTCTTATTAGTTTGAAGTTTTTTAAGTACACTAACACACAAACCACCCCATACCTATAATCCATTTTGAAAAATTGATTGATATAGAGAAGTATACTACACGCATTGTCTGTTTAAGAATCAAATTTTATAGTGAAATAAATTTATAAGTTAAATATCGTAATTTACCTACTAAATTATGGGGGTTTAGTAAGTTCCCACACGAAACATAGCAGGTAAGCGGGTACATATGTAAGTTCCCTCACGGAAAAAAATACACCCTAACGTAACTGAGGACTGCCAACTTAAACATAGTCGGTCCAAATATATAATAAAAATGAATAATATAATGTGTAACTCCACATATTATTTGTACTTTCGCAAGCGTTTGTAGTAAGACTTGTATCAGAACTAGCACTAGCCCAAATAAAAGGGGTGAAACTATATCAATAACAAAATATCAGATTATAACTTTAAAATAATTACACAGTATGACTATGTGAAGTGTTTGAGTTTTCGCAATAAGCCAAATAAAATTTAATTTTTTCTATTACTATTATTATAATTATTATAACTATTATTATTTTATACCTATACAAATAATATGTGAACCATACCTACACATTATGTTATTAATTTTTATTATATATTTGGACTAGATTATATAGACTATTAATTTTATCTTATTTATCATGACCTGCCTCCGTGTCATTTTTCAATTTTTTACAATTTTTACTACTTCAGTTTTTTAAATTTTCTTAGAAAACAAACTGTCAAAAAACAGTATTATTAACATTTATAAGATTATTTTTTGCTACTTTACTGAAATTTCTTGATAGTTTTTTACCAACATCAGTCAAAAATCATTAAAAATATTTGAGACTCCATTACTTTATCATTATTTATTATATTACTAATTTTTTACTTGTTTTAGAGCATGTAACATCGTTTATAAGTTGACAGGTTAATTTTGGATTATGCGAAACTTCTTTAAATTTGTTTTCTTAAACATTTTTTATTTTTTTTTTTTTTTAAAAAAAGCTGCTAACTTTTGGTTGTTTGGGTTTTTTTTATACATTTATATGATATGATAACGTAATTCAAAGATATGGATAAATAATTGGATAATTGCCATTAAAGTAATACTATTGAGCTCTGTTGGATACTTTTTCGACTTAGATTTGTAAGGGTATCATTATTTTTTTTCTTAAATAAAATATAACTTATGAGGGTGGTTTGCATTATGGCTGATACGGTTCTGAATCTGTAGGTTTATATTTTTTTACCAACAAATTTAAAATGGTTTGTACTTGTAAAAAAGTAAAATTCTTAAATATTAAATGTTTTTATACTTAAACAAACTTAATATTTATGACAAAGGCATTTTCGAATTATTATATTTATTATTCTAGGTTTACAGACGTGATATTAGTCAACCTTGGCTTCAAAGGTATTATGCCAGAGACTGGGAATTAACTGGTGATCCCTACAAGGCACAAGTAATATACATATATCTTATTCTAATTCAAAATGTAATGACAACTGATCCTAAACGTTACTTAATGGTTATTTGATTTAAGGGCCTTGAAAGTTTACCAAATGAGCCTTCGGTTACTGGAATTGATTGGCAAAAATTTGGAAAAGGACCAAATCACTCATTCTATGGAACTAAATTGTAATGAAAACAAATTAATTCAAAAAATTAATTGTAGCTATAATAAATATTTTAGAAAGTTGTTTATGGAAACTGTGAAAACCATATATCTTGCTAAATATAATTAATAAATATGTAACAAAATGTTTAAATATGTACTTGGTGTATTTAGTTTTTTTTTTCTTTTACTTCAGTTAGCTTATTCATTGGTGTAATATAAATATTAAATAGTATAAACGAATTATTCATTTCATTTTTGATCAAAACAATCAACTTAAACTTATAAATATTATTTTAGTAGATAATATGATGAATTAATATGATACTATTAAATATTATCTATACAGGGTTAACGAATATTGTCCACGTTTTGTATCCATGTAAAACTGCATAGAATGCTATACTCTGACCAGGAGAGATCATGCCCCTGCCCGTCCAAATTCGGATTTTCTGTGTGTCCCCACGTAACACCCTGCCATAGGGAAATGGTTTCGATAGCACTATTTTAATATATAAAAACCTAAAACATTCAAACAAAACTAACTATAACTTGTTTGAAATTTCATAAATAACTAGGTATATAAAAATTTAAAATACTCCTAATAATAACAGCTATGTTGTGCTTGTCATTCAAATATGATTATGATATAAAATAATATTTGTACTTTTTGTAGTGATAAATTAACTTTAATAAAAGAATCACAAATTTATATATTATATTTACACTAATAAAATTATTATGCGATTATTGTTTTATATAATAATAGTATATTTTCTCACTTAAATAAAGAGATTTTGATCATAATAAAAGTAATTTAATATCTTTTTTAACATTATTATTTATCAATAATACAGTGTATCTAAAAAAACTAATTATGCACAATGCTGGTTATTAAAAAAGACATTAAATTACTTTTAAAATTATCAAAGAATTCCCATATTATCCTGTTTATTTTTCATTATACCACGCAATCAAAAATATATTCTACATTATATGTAAGTAATTTTTAATATTATTAAAAATCAAGTAGTCTAGATAAAAAAATAACATGTTCACAATATAGAATATAGGCGTCTTAAACTGTAATACAATATTTATCACAATATACCGCTGGTCTTCGCTACATTAAGTGAAACATACACAACAAAAATTAAATTAATATCTAATAGCTTATAGGGAAAATTAAAATCAAATTGCTTTCATTGGAAAAACATTACACAAACAATAATTATTATTCCTACTTTATAAATGTAAGACATACCACATAAAGAATACGATACTTTAAGTAATATAATGGCCCTTGTATTAGATTAAATTGCACTAGCATGCAATAGATCATATACCACTACAGACATTTTACTATTATTGTTAATAAATAATAACTATCTAAGAGATTTCTTCGTATTCATCTGAACGTACTGATGGCGATGGAGATGTCCTTGAACTTTCTGATCTTCTAAATATTGATGGAGACATTGCTCTCTTTTTTAAGCTATATTAAGTTCATCAAAAAAAGAAAATTGATTAATAATATATTTGTATATTTATTGTTAGTTTTTATTTACTTAGGTAATGTTGAGTTTAAAACACATCAGTAAGTTTCCCTCTGGAATCCTTACTAGAAGATACATCAATATTGTAAATGCTGGAACTGCTTTTAAAGGACTACAAATGAAAATGAACAATTAAAGTTTAAAAATTAGAACAGGCATTCAACATACATACCAAATCACTATCATTATCAAAGCTTTTAGAACTTTTGGTTAACTTCTTTAGCTTGCCAAAAAGTACTTTTTTCTTAGTTTTTCTCCGCTTACAATATCACTTTTGGAAGAACTATTGGATTGTTGGCTAAAAATGAATTAACTTATTCAATTTTTAATATTTAAAAATATATTAGTGCTAGCATCAAGTAGGGCACTGAGGGTATAACGTCATACATTGTATTTTGAACGAATAAAAATCATGTCAATATAATTTCTATACTATGTTTCATAAAACTAACTAAATAGACTAATGTGTCTATTAATCATATATTTACCAACTTAAGAAACATTAAAATATTACCTGTCAAAACTATTTGGTTGTTTAGTAAGTCTATTTCTTGACTGACTACGTTCATCTCTTTTCCATATATCCTAAAAATGTTAAACATCTAAAATAGGCATCATCTTACTAAGTACCTCATTTTATCCCAGCTTAGAACTCACTTGATCAGTATTCCCAAAATTTTGTTCTAGTGAAAGACTTTTTCTATATAAACTACCTCTTATTGGAGGCTTATCATTAAAATCGTTTTCAGTTGATGACGACCTATGCATTAAATTAATTATTAGATATTACCACCTATTAGCTTGTCTTAAACTCCAATTTGTCTAAGATTGTCATTGGTTTAGGACCTAAGCTCCCAGTATCTCAGAAAATATTCTTAGTACAACCAAATGCCACAGTTTAAGAAGAAAAAATATGCACATAGTTACAAAAAATTAAGAACTTTACAATTTCACATAAGTGTTAAGACAATTATTTTTACAGTAGCTTATTTACACCAATAAGTTTGATAAAAATGAGAAAAATAGGTCAGTATTGAAAATTTACAACGTCAGTCTGCATACATAAATTATTTGCTAACATTGTTAAAATAATTTTTTATTATTATTAAATGTATATAATACTGTTAATAGTTTGTTGAACTTTTATAAAGTTAACTTTTTATTTTTAGGTTTATATTTAAATATTTTTAGATGATCTTGATGCAATTATGGCAAATCTAATAAAAATTATTTAATCACAATACATTTTACCTGACTCCAAAAACTGCACGTTTTGATCGGACATCTTGTTGATTTGTATTTATAACTAACTCTTTAGTCAACTCATTAACTTTATTTAATAATTGTTTGATTTGTTATTATATTGTTATTTAGTGTTGGTGGAATTTAAATCTGGTGATGCTTCTCTAGACGTAGATGATTTTCTTCTAGCCGGTGGTGTTGGTGCAATTATCGAGTTTAAAGATTTATTTGTCAGTTCATAGTTTTCATTTACTATTATAGTTAAACTTTTGATCAACTGTGATAAATTATTAATTTTAACCTCAAGCTGAGGATCAGTTCTTAGCCGAAATTGCATAATCTTAATGACTACATCTTGTTCTATTTTGTCTTTTTCTTTTCTTAATTTTTCATTTATTGTTCTTAATTTTGCATGAGCATCTCGTAAGTCCATAAGATCACATTGCATCTAATAAATAAAAAAATAATGATTGTATTATAATTTCTTAAACCAAATCAATAAATATTTAACAAATTCTACTGAAATGTTACAGGTAAATATATTCTGTAGTTCAATACTTGAATATATAGTAATTTAATATGGAATTAATTATTATATAAAATTAGATATGAATTTATAAATTAGATTTAATTAAGAAATAACTCACTATGTGTGTTTAAAGGTGTTGACATCTAAAATAGGTACATATAATTTATCTATTATTAATATAATATATATAATAATAAAAATAAGTATTTTTAATACCTTATACTCAAACATGTAATATCAAAGTGGTTAATTTTTAAGTTTTCTATTACAGTAGAATCCACTTAAGGGGCATAAATAATGCTTAACGACAGTTCCCGAATGAATGTATTGTATGTAAAATAATTCGGTTTAATCGGGACAGTTGGGATAATGGGACAAAATATGAATAGAGTCACCCGCCCGTATGTGGTCCCAATAAGAGGAATTCGACTGTCTATGATAAATATGGGTTCCAGCCCATAATAAAAGTTAAGTAGTTCACATTTTAGTTTTTTATTATATACATTATATTATTATATTATAAGTTGTAAATAAAATTATATTACTATTTTATTGATATTAAACATATTTATTGGTGTAGTATAAAACAATGATTTTTTTTGTGTTAGATTGTATTAGTTATTATATTTTGAATATTTCATCTATAAAGATAATTTAAATAATTTAATCTACCTCATTAGTTTTTCTTCCTATTTCTTGTTGGTCAACCTCAATATTTTTGTAAGCTGATCTATACGCCTTTTGATTCTAAGCGATCTTATCTCGCTCTCGTTCAACCTTACAAAATTAATGAAGATTAAAGATTAATATGGTTCTTTTTTCTTTTATTGATTCTTTAAACCTGGCGACTATGGCCATTAGCTGATTGTGGGATTTTATGAAAGTAGGTAGTAGGGTTTTTAATGGTAGGGTTTTTACACGAATGTGTTGTGTTTGGCAGAATTTTTGATTGGGCACCCATAGGTATCTGCCATGCCCGGATGAGGGATGGTGGCACTTGTTCTCCGGACACGACTTGTCCGAAGAAAAATACCGCCCGTGGCCAAGAACTCGGATCGGCTGTGTCGCAGCCGACGCCTTAGTCCGCTCAGCCACTCCATCCCCCGAATATGGTTTACGTATTTACATACTGTATAAAATAGTATTTTAATTTACTTCATATAATGTTTGTCTTAGATCTCTAGCCAATGTTGATGTCTCTTGTAAAAGACGTTGTTGTTCTTCCCGTTCTTTTTGCCATGCAAGCTCCATTCTAGCCTTCAAACCTGTTAATTTAGATCTTCCTGAGTTCAACAGTCGTTCTTCTTCCAACTAAGATAATAAAAATTAATTTTTATATAAATGTATATTAAGAAAATTAATTAAACAGACTTTATTAATAGAAGATGTCATTTCTGATTTTGTTATTTCCCAGGCTGATTTTTCTGACACCAGTTCTGTTTTTAACCTTGAACATTCAAGTCTTGCTTCTGAAAGTTGTTCTTCCATACAAGATACTTGTTGCTGTAAGACGTAGAATTCTTCTTTCTAAAGATTACAGTTTAAATAAACAAAAGTTTAGTCAAATCTAAAAACAAGAAACCATAAAAATAGGCACCTATATAGATATTACCTGGTTATCATTATTTTGCACCTTATAATTTCCTTTTTGATGGTTAGAATCTGCTGAATCCAATATTTGCTTATACGAATCACGTTCTCTTTTGAACCTAAGTGTTTGAAACTGACTGTTTTTTAACTCTTCAGAAAGAACTGACATTCGATTGTCATAGCGTACTTTTAAAGCAGCAACTTCCGTTTTTCTGGCTTGTTCTTCATTGTATACCCTAAAAAATTAATTAATTTTTAAAAATTAAAAAAAAAATTTATTATTTATCAAAACTAACTTAATTTTCATATCTTTTAGATTTTTTTCTAATAATTCTGTCTCCATTGACCTACTGTGCTGGACTTTAACAACCTTTTCAAAATCATCTAAATTTCGTTGTAAGATTTCATTCTAAAACAAAATATTTTATTGAAATCCATAGTCTTATATGTTAAATTCTTATTTTACTTACTTCTTTCTTAAGTTTTTCTATCTGTTCTGTATACTGACTACATTGTTTATTTAATGTCCTTGTTTCTTTTAAATATTCATCCAAATTCTTTTTCATATTTTCCTTCTCTTTTATCCATGAATCATTTGAATGAGCTATTTCTAGATCCTTTAACTTTTTCTATAAAACAAAATATCCAAATCAAAAACAATTATAAAAACATCTAAATGGTTTAAATTACCTGCATTTCTAATTTTTCTTTGTTCCATAAATCAATAGAATTGTTGTATTTATCTTTCAGTGTTTTTAACTCCAGTTCAACTTTTAATATATCTTTTTTTCTACTTTCTAACAAACTAAGAAATAATTATAGTTATTAATTGAGTGCTCAAAAAGTATAATAAAATAAAATAAATAATAATTGCGTTACAAATTAAAGTTCATATACCATTGTAGTTTTTCTTTTTCTGCTGTCATTTTACTTTTAGCATCTATTTGTTCTTTTTGCAATAGGTCATATTTATTTAAAATGTCTTTGTAATTCTTTCGCTCCATCATCAATTCATTTTCTATTCCTAGTAATTTATTAATTAATTCATTATAAATATTAAAATATTGAAACTATAGTAAATCTTTTATAAACATATCTAGGTACTTTTTATTTTTTTTTCAAATTCATTTTGAATATCCGTCATTCTTTTATTTTCTTCAGAAGTTGATTGCTCTTGTAATTTTTTTATACTTTCTTCTTTGTTTATTATTTCTTTTTTATGTATTGATTTCAAATTTTCAATTTGTTGTCTCTCACTCTATAAAATAGTTAATAAATAATATCAATATGCATAAGTCATAACACTGTAGAATATAAACATTGTACTCATTGTAGGTATTATAATAAATTATGTACATTATAATATTACATTACCTATGTGAAGAAAATTAAAGTATATCTTAAAAATGTTCTGTTAGCACATGCAATGATGATTCAAAAATAAAAACTTATTTTTATAATTTAAACAATTTACCTTAAGTTGGCTTTCAAGATCCATTGTTTTAATTTCCAACTGTTTAATAGCTTTTGTTTGCTTATCGAAATCAGCTTTAACCTCTTTAGTCTAATAGTAAAAATATATATTATGTTGGTACATTTTACTGTTATTTGTTTATACTTTAATACTACTAACATTACCTTGGGTTGTGCTGGTTTTGATATTGGTTTATAAGGTTTTTTGGATGTTAATTTTGTTTGATATTCTAAAACTTTAGCTTCAGTTGATCCTTTTCTACTTCAAATTCTTCTATTTTCTTTTAATACTGTAATTTCCTACAATTTAGAGTATTTTATATTTTAATTAAACACTTATTTTTGTAAAATTATTTTATAATGATTTATGAAGCAGTTATACAATTATCTAAAACTTGTTCATACTTATATTATAACAGTAGATGTTAGGACTTAGGTTAAAAATAATATGTATATTACTTGTTCACTGAGCTCAAGAAGTAATTTTAATTCTGTTGCATCTTCAACATCTGAAATTCCTTCATCTCTATCAGCAATATTTGTAGGGCGATAACCTATGAATCATTTTTTTTTCATTATTAAATGAAAGAAATTTATAATCTATTATTTACTTGTTTTTGTGGCCATTTTCTTGAGTTGCAACACCAGTGACTCATTATCTTCTTCTAAACGACTCACTTTGTTCCTCAACATTTTAGCCTACAATTTGTATTTTAATGTAATATTTGTATTATAAGATTTATAACTGTAAAGACCCAATCATAGGCGAAACTACAGCCTGGACCAACTGGGCCTTGTTCCAGGTTAATTGCGCCCCGTAATAATGTATCACTAGTACTACTATACGTCTATATGTAATATATCAAATGGATATAATACACAATGCCCTGATCGCCCCCTCCCTAAGGTATACTATTCTTTACAGAATAAAATTTTCCACCCCCTCCTCCATACCATTTATAAGTCTAAATGTCTGAATTGATCAGGAAAAGTGGCTCAGTCCAATAATAATTTCTAATACCGTCTATGGACCCTAGGTAAGTTTTAAGACATTACTTCTTCTTCGGAAAATCGTAATTGCTCCCTCATATCTGCTTCTCTTTCAATTGAATCTTGTAAATCCCTCTGTAGTTGAACTGGATCTTCTTGGGAATCACCTCGAGTTAACGACTCTCTTGAAACCCTCTAAACATTTAAATAATAGGTTATGACTTATGAATCTAAGGGCCTATTAATTTTTTGTTAATTCATAAATATTAAATACTTCTCCCGATGCAGACTTAGGTATCATGCCCAGCATAGGTCTTTTTTTCTGATCCCCTTGTGTTGCATTAGATTTAGATTTTTCTAAATCACTTTGTAATCGTTCTATTAACTGCGTAAATATAATATTATATTTTAATAACAATAATAATATTTATTAGTATTTATGTAACTTACCTCTTTAGTTTTTTTGTCATTTTCGACTTTTTCATTATCTAACTCTTCCATTCTTCTCTCAGCTTTTTTTAATTTAAATGCTAAAATTCTACAATTCTTTGAAACTTGGTCAAATTCTCTTCTCAGCATAATAAATTCATTATCTTGTTCCTCACTAAAATATGAATTCCAAAACATATTATATAAGTCTTTGTATATTTATTTAAAAATAATAATATACCTAATAATAATATCTTTATTTCATTTTAAAATAGATTGCATGATCTAACTTAATAGCAAAAATAAAAAGTACCTACATATCAAAAAACGAATTTATTGGCAATCTTAAAAATGTGTAAATTTAATTTAATTATTAATTTAGATTCTGAGTACTTAGTTTAAAAGAAAGATTTTCAAGTACTTTTCAAAATTATTGGACATGCCGTATGATAAATGGTTCAACCCGAAACGGTCTCTCAGGCTATAATTCTAAGGATATTTTATTATATATTAATTATACTGCTATTAAATATAGTAATTTATGTTTCTATTGATAATTCAAAAGGTTGAATACATTTTTGACAAAAAATGGCACATATTAAATAATATTGAATTTAATATTACTAACTGTTATGAACTTTTAAGTCAATACCAATGTACTGCTCATAGTATAAAAAGATAAAAATAAATTTAAATATTTTGAAAATGTCATTGTTTTGACTAAATAATAATATATATAAATAGGATCAAAAATGTCAACTCCTATGAATAATATTTTTGGAATAATATTTAAATAACAACAATTGGATGAAGATAAATCGTTATTATACATTTAAAATGTAGAATATCCAATTCATCATAATTTGAACTTTAATCACTCATAAAAAACTATTGAGACTTTACACTAAATTTTTTTTTTAATTTCCAGCAAACAAATTTAGGAGGAATCATGTATCAAAATAAGGGCTAAAATTAAATAAATGACAAATTTTTATAAAACAATTTGAAAATGTTCATTATTTTAATGAATTTTGTTAAAATTTGAACTTTTGAGCGGCAAACATTTGTACAAAAAATTGTGTCTATTTTTGATAAGTTGTTGATTGGGAATTAGGATATGAAGGAAACACTAATGAGGAAACATATATTAATATTATACATAAATAGAAAAAAACTAAAAGTAACTTGAACATTTCAAATATAAATGTGCCAAAAATACTAAAAAGCACAGAGACAAAATATTTTTAAAACTATATTATGTCTATTAAATGCCAATCTGAATATCACAAGTATCTACAGTTATTCATTTTTAATTACACAACAAAACAAAATATTTTGTCAAAAACTCGTTTTGCGTAAAAATGCACACTTTTGTTTAGAAACCACCTACAATAAATAAACTGCTTCTAAAGGTGATGTCAAGGCGAAAAAAATACACCACAATAAAACCAGTACATATACATAGGTTCCGCCCAGAATATAAAATAAATTATGACCCATAAATAATAATATTATATGTTCTAATAAATTATCACTAATAATTATTATTAGAATAAAATATGGATTCAACTCTTAGAATAAATTAATATAAAACATTGTGAATACTGGATAGTAATTAGTAGTGCAGTCTGCATAGTTAAGAAATCATTATGGAACAATGTTTATACATTTATGTCGTTAAGGGGTCTCTACGGCTATTATTTAACGAAGGAACATAATATTTTAATTTATAAGCAATTTCTAATCTCGTTTTAGTCGCCCGGGATCTATGTGTTAGTAATACAGTATAAACTAAGTTTATAGTGAAGTTTAAGTGGGTACCGATCTCGTACGCACATGCATATGTCATTAACTCGATAACAATAAAAATTCACTAAACGACATTTTTGACAACTTACTTATTGTTTTGATAAAGTTAAAGATAGGTAACGTTGTCTGATTTTGATTCCGACAAAATATTTGAATTCATCAGAAAAATGTCTGACGACAAAGCACTTTCCGTTTTTAATTTTAATTATGATTTGTGATTAACGATTGGAAAAAATTCATATTCACAAGATTTCTATTACAGTTCTGAGTTAACAATAAATAATAATTATATAAAATAATTTCATTTTTACAAAATTTTCCGTTCGACCAATGGACAATTTTCTGTCAAGTTCAAATTGTTTTTTGTATCAAAATTGGACAACATAAAGTAAATTTAATTTTGTCAAAACTTAAGGTCTTCAGAGCTAAAATTGACGGCACTAACGAGGCCTAGCGAGGGCTGCGGTACGCACGGCCAATTTTAAGGAGTTGTGTATAGGCAATCATCTACATTACAAACTTTTATATTTAGTGCAATACTGTCATTATGCCATTATAATATGTATTCAAGATAAAAAGTGTCCATAACCCATAGGCCATAGGAGTAAAAAATGGCAGTTATCCTTTAAACCACTAATCATAAGACGTATACAATATTATTGTAAGGTAGTTAATGGATTAAAAAGTAATTCTAAATTATATATTAATGTACCGAAAATTATCTCTCATCTCTTGCTCCATATTATGTATTTCTTTATTTAAATCATTGTTTTCTTCTGTTAAATCCTCAATTTTAGTTTCAGCAGCTATTAGCTTAGAGCGAATCAGTTGCGCATCGTCTGACTTCACTTTAGTATTCTTGTTTTTATTGAGCTCAGCTTCTAATTCATGAACACGTTGTGTAAGTAATCTCTTTTCATCACCGAGACTTTCACAAGTAGACTTCAAATCATTTATTTTTTGTTGGTGCTTCAACAACTATTATAATTAATGTTATTAAAATTTGTCTTTGTTTTATATTGTTTTGTTTTTACTTCAGAAGCTGTTGTACGAGATGTCGGAGTTGTATCCAAAGACGCTAGTCGTCTTAATAAAACATCACTCTTTTCTCGTTCAGCTTTCTCACATTTTGCTTTAGTCAATTTTAATTCAGCTTTTAAATGCAATACTTGGTCCTGAAATTACACACGTTATTGGATATCCATATTAATTGGTTACTTTACTAAAATATATTACACACGTATAATGTTACATTATTAATGTATTATGCTCACGTGTAAATCTTCATCATTTATAATAGTCGCATAAGTATCAGTTGTAGTATCAGAATCAGCTAAACTAATAGTATCTTCATCATCGTTATACATATTTTTATCATCTGGAGTTGATTTCATCTAAAATAAATCAATTTAAAACTATAACCCTTGTGAAATTTTGACTTCCCAAGTGAATATTAACATTGTTATGATGATATTAACATGCACCGGTGTATATTGGGCGATATCTCCATTGTAACTATTTCTTGGGCTATGTACATCCATAGAATCCTTGCGAGAAAGATTTGTTCTTCTTCGAACTGTATATTCTGGAATGGCCTGTTCGTCATCTAGAATAAAAATAAACAATATTATAATTAAGTACATAGTACTGAAGAATTGTACTTTTAGAAGATAGAATTACCTTCTAAATTTTCAACTTGAGATGTAACACTATCTGAAAGTGTTGTCAAGTCGGGCGTCGATGTCCATGATGTAGTCTTTCGACTAGATCCGCCACCTTTGTCTACGTTGTAATAGTTTTTACCATTGTTTGTTATGTCTGATGACATATTTTTCAAACTTGTTGACTCATTTGTTGCCCTAAATTAATAATTACGGTTTGCTTGTACATTTTCTTAGCTAACTATAATATAAATGTTTAACTAACTCGTTATTTAAAGTAGGAGTCGATAGTGTAGTATCATCTTTTCTAAGCGATGACTTGCCATTATCCTTATTCCTGTTAGAATGGTCTTTATAGTCCCTGCAGGAAACATAAATAGTGTAAGTCCTTAATAAATTTTAACTTTGTATCTTATAGCAAATACATTTTTATAATGTATTTTCTATAATGATGGTAGGCACCTATATTTTTTTTATCAATTAAGTCAATTAAAATATTTAAAATAATTAAAATTTTGAACAAATTCTTACAATATATATAAATCGACTTATTAATTAAAAATAAGTGTAAAATAAAACGTATTTTATGTTATATTGTTTAAAATAAATATAACATTTACATTTTTCGTCTCAACATAGAAAATGTAATATTGAAGATAATTTGAAGCGCAGAAGCATAATTAGAGAGGTGCTTGGCGCATAGTGCATACTGTAATAGCGCTGCACTAGGTAGTCCATACATAAAATTATTAAAAATTAGTCACCAAATGGTTTCAAATTTTTGGTAGTTATTTTTTTATTTATCTCATTTAATATTAAGTTAAGAAAAATGTATTCATTAATCGTCATCAAAGGTACCTCATAAATATATTTTGTTTCATTTGAATTTATTCTTATCAACATTTTAGATTCTGAGCGGAGCGATTAATATATTTGATTTTACAATTTTACATTTTTTAATATATATTTTTGTTTGTGTCTGTCATCACCTTTTAGGACAGTAAAAATGCTTAGATTGTCTTCACCAGTATCTTGTTTGATGGGAAAGTGAATCTAATTGGTCCATTGGGTAGGTCAAAATTTAAAATACCCAGTAGTATTCAAAAGCGCCGGGAAAAACAAAAAAAAACTTAAGGAAAAACAACAATTTTTAAGTAAAATCAGTTTTCAACAAAATCGATTTTTGTTTTTGGTGTAACTCTAAAACAAATTACAGTATATGCAAGACATTTTTACTGGTTGTTTATATTATCATTTTTTATAGATGAGACAATTTTCAAAAAATGTTGATATGTTTTGAATTGTTTACGGACATTTTCAGTTTCTAATTTCCAAATTCTTTTGCGTTTTTTTTCTATAAATATTAAATGTCAATAAAATTGTATTTTTCGAATAAAAAAACTTGAAAATTTAATACAATGCATCTAATATATAGTTACAATGATATTTAAAAAATATTAAAAATCCATAGTCACAATTTATTTTTATAAGCATTTTAAGTTCAAACCTTGGCAAAATACGTAAAAATGACGAAATTGTGCAAATTATTTTGAGTAAGAAATTCATAAAATTTTTATTTTTAAATCTAAGATTGGAAAATTTAATACAAGATTCCTCAAGAGTTTGTCTACCTTTATCAAAAAAAATGTCTACAAGAAAGTCAAATTAAATTTTTATAAGCGTTGGATATTCACTCGATTTCTCATGTAGCCATTTTCTTATATTGTTTTAATTCAAAAACGAATAATTTATTGTAGATATATGAAAATTTAACTGAATGTTTATATTTTCAATTTCTAAACACCATTATAAAATGTTCAACTTTTATGGCTAAGTATTGAAAATTTAAAACAAGGTTCCACGTAAATATGTTATATATAAATTACTTTATTCACATTAATATTATCAAATATACTTAGTAATATCACTAATATCATAGATAGTCAGCCTACTTCTTCGCTCAGATCGTTTTTCTTATAAATGATATTGCCATATTATTATATCATTGAATTCAAACTTAACACTATCCATTACAGTGACACACTAGTAACCTACTGTACAGCAGAGCGACACCCACTTGCACAACTTTTTTATTTTTGGTGTTTCTAAATTTCTAAATTTTGAGTGTTATTTAGTTCTACATTTATACAAGGCCGCCCACAGGGGGGGGCACACCCCCCTGCTCATTTAGATAAGACCTAATTTGTATAGCATTTATTTGCATTTTATATAGCAGTCTTAAAGGGCGATAAGGAGGACTGATAACTGATAAGGTGCCACAAAAATTTTTTTTGTAAAATATTTAAATGATTAAATACGAAAGTATCATCAGTTTTCTTCCTTTTGTATTATAGCCCATACTCTTATTGTGCCTTATTGTGTACAGATTATGTACATTATTAATAAAGAAAAAAACGATCGGCGATCAATCATATAAACGTGTTCAGTATGACACTATATGTGATCTTTAGAATTTTTTAAAACTACATATACACTTATGCTACCGAAATAAAAATAACTAATTTTATTGTCTTGTATAAAATTATAAAAGAGTAATCTGCTTAACTTTAATACATTATACACAATATCCTGCATAACCAGGGGCGTCATTTGGGGGGGGGGGGGGGGTGAAAGGTGTACATTTGCACCAACTTTTTTCTAAGACGCCTTCTTTGGCCTGCCAACAATAAATACAAGCTCCGATATACCTAAGTGTTTTATATTATATATATTTTATATTTTTTTAGTATTAAAAAGAAATGTATTGTAGGTACTCATTTTCCAAGATTGTGGTTTTGTGGTCCCATATTATTATAATTGATAAAATTATAACGCAAACACTGTGAGGAAGGGTACAAATAAAATAAATTTCTGGTTTTATAAAGCTAGCTACATTATATATTTTGAGTATGCAGGGAGAACAAATGTGTAGGTTAGGTTCGATTAGGTATTTTATTATAAAGGTGTTATATGTTCATTCATTTATTTTACCAAGTGTAAATACCACTGTACACTAGTATACACAATATAGAATAAATACATTATAAGTACCTACACATAGTTCGTCAAATATGTAACATTATTGTGATATTTTTATACTAATATAAGTGACATTAAATAAATTATACAAATATTCTACAGTTTTTGTCCCCACTTGACCCCCCCCCCCCAAAAAAAAAGTTTTCTTTGTGGCTGGTAATGATTTGAATGGCCTACAAACATTTTCTCACCAACAAAAAAAAAATGAAATGACGCCCCTGTGCATAACTACAAGCAATAAGCTAATATATAATATATAAATAATAATATATAATACCTATATAAAAAAAATATATATATACCCGCCTATACTTTAGATATATACTGATACTGGGTTCTGAAACTTCAAGTTTTGTCACCTGACACTCCTATCAATCAAGATGGCATGTCTTATAATTCTTATTATAACTTTTACTTATTTTATTTCTTTGTTAATATAACAACGTACAACATAATATCAATATAACATTAAAATTAACAATTAACACCTCCCGATCTTGAAAGATGCAGTGGCACACTGAAGGAGATACACACCAGGTCTGACTCTTCCTCACCATATGGTAACGTATATGGTTACCCTTTACATAAACATTATAAAATTATTATATTTGGCCCCACCCTTGTAAAAGCATGTTAAATATAAAAAAATCGATTTTTATAGTCAGTCTTTTTTTTTTTAATTTAGTGTAATGATTCCCATCTATCAAACGATTGGTAGTATTTTTCCTGATTTTGAACCCTGTAATTGGTTTTTACTTTCTGCACCATACAATAAAATATGTTATATAATAATCTATATAATAATAGATTTGTAATGTTTGGCCCCCTTCCATTCGACGCCGCTGGAAGCCGAAAGGATATAGGTATACATTAATACACTATAAATATGAAAATACAAAGATCGCCAAATAAATCATATTGTAGGCATATATATATATATATATATACATGGGCGGATAGGCCTATCGGGAAATCGGGATTTTCCCGGTAGGCCCCCATCAATATTATGCTCTGAGGCCCCAACCCCGAAAAAAAATTAATTTTTATGAGACTGTAAAATAATTCCGGCTGGCGGCTGCGTATTTGTAATTTTTGTATATACCATTAGCTATTAGGGGCCTCTGTGTAATACGCGTTGATACCCGTATAAATGTATAATATGTACCTATTTTGTTGTATTTACTATAATGCTACTAAAACTAAATAATGTATAAAATGTAAATATAAATAAATATGTTCGTTGTTCAAATGACAAAAATAAACAACCATAATAATAAATAATAATCAATCGGTTATATATAGGTAAGTATATCGACATAAATTACATTTTCCATGAGTGATAACTATAACTTATAACTACTTATGACGTATCTGGTATCTACGTTTATATAAATATATTGTATCGTAATAAATGTTTCAAAAAATGAATAATAATGTAATAGAAATCGCAAATAGTCTACCACAATCTCGTAAAAAAAAAAAAACTAAGCAATTTCATGATTATGAGGCAGATGATGATCCTATAACAGACCCATTGCATTCATATGAAGTTAATATTTACAATCAAGTACTGGACACTGTTATTGAGAGCATTTCTTCACGATTCGAAAAACATGGACAGTTATGTGCAGATTTTGCATGTCTTGACCCTAATAATTTCAAACCAGATGTAACACTTCCAAAAAATGCTCTTATTGGTGTGTTTGACAAGATTTGCAATTATTGTCCAGGAATTATGTATGAAGACTTTCGAAATGAATGTATAGACTTCATATCAAAATGGAAAGAAATAAAAAAAAATATTGACTGTGTATATACTGAACTACAAGACCATGATGAAAATATTGATGGTAATAACAAAAATAACTATTTATAAATATATTAATTTACCTACCTATTTAATATTGATAATATAATTTTAATTTTTAATTTTGTTTTTTTAGAATGTTCAAATGATGATGAACTTTTAGTATCGTGTAGTCATAATCCAAACACTAATGCAAAATATTGTGTAGTTTGTTGCTTTGATGTGCTCGTGAAGTACAACTTATACACAAATGCATATCCCAGTCTGTTTGTTGCGTATAAACTAATGCTGACATTATCCGTGACACAAGTAGGATGTGAAAGGAGTTTTTCTAAATTGAAATATATAAAAAACTTCTTGAGAAATACATTAGGCCAAGACATTTTAGAAAGTTTAATGCTTATGAATGTTGAAAAAGATTTAGTGAGTACAATTGATTCAAATGATGTGATCAATAAATTAGCTGCTAGGAATAGTACATTTAAAAATTTGTTATCATTTTAATAATTATATAATTTTTTTTAATTTATTTTTTAGTACGTAATATATAATATGATTTGATTGTAAAAGGTATTGCGAGCGAAGCGAGCATTTTTTTTTTTTTTTATATATATAATATATAGGCCCTAGTTATATGAGGCCCCAATAAATATATCCCGGTAAAAAAAAAGTACCTATCCGCCCATGTATATATATATATATATATATGTATTATGTATACATAGTTATATCGCAGAGGCGTATCCAAGGAGGTGCTGGGGTAGCCGGAAGCCTAGTCTCCAGCCGAAAATCGAAATGTTAAGAAAATCGTAAAAAATTATTTCCATAGTTTATGAAAGTTATTGTCAATACAAATTTGTATAGCCGTACAGGAACTGAAACCTAAAATTAAGACCTCAGTATATAAGTACCTATGCTAAACTTATGGGAGACCCTAGTTAAACTAACTCTGTGTACCTAAACATATTATTAGCCCCCCCTCCACCAAGGAAAAATCTTGGATACGCCACTGAGATATATTATATAATAGGTATATTAATAGGCCATAACCTTTATAGTACTAACTTATATTTTAATTTTAATATTATATAATATAATTATACAAATATGGTTCACCTGAAACACCGTTTGCATCTGGTCGGCCATCGGACTTGCGGGTGGAATCCGAGCGGACACAGCGGGTCGCCTTTCGCGGATGGTTTAACGTGTTGCATTTTTCGCGAATTAATCTTCAAAAAATAATAACAACACACACAACCACACTCGCGTACAATTCGTTTCCGTTATACACACATACGATTACTTATTGATATTTAATAATATTTCCGTCACACTATAATAATAATATATTATGCACCCACCCTATATACAGTTCTACAATATACGTATAGTTTTTATGACGGTCGTGTAAAAAATAAATGTTGGGCACCTCCTCTATAAATGGCGTTTTACCTGTTCTCGATCGTCATCGTGGCGCTATCATCGTTTATAAAGAGAGTCGTTTGGCGAAAACTCGCGCACTGAGCTCGACGGCCGACACATACACACACACACACATTTATTCCGTGCATTATTTTCGTTAGGCCATTTCGATACGAACAATATAAATACATATACGTACCTATATATATATATATACATACCATAAACATGTATTCCGTGAGACGTGATTCTTTGCTGGGATTTCGCTCCGCCCATGACTGCCCGTCTCGGTATAAATAAACTTTGCTCATGCTACCGCCGCCACCGATCTCGGCACATAATATTATTATTACTCGGGAGTCGGGACATTTATATATTATTTTATACGCAAGCATAGCTGTCTGCGGTGTAAACAACGACGAATAAGCAATTTAAGCTGGAAAACTTAAATTTCTATGCACATTCTTATAAATGCCCATATACCTACGCTGCAGTGCCTTCCTAATAGCGTAACAAGGGGGCTAAATGGGGTTAAAGTGGGGAGAGGGCACAGCAAATAGTTTTTTATGTTTTTATTCTCGCTGTGTTACGTTGCCTTACAGGTAGATCAATTTACAATGATAATTTATTGAAAAACCGTTAAGATAATAGTTGTGAGTTCGTATTGTGCGTATATATAGTGCATTGTGCATACTAGTGCGTATAAAGAATTTTGGGTGATTGGATACACTATTTTTTTGATTTGTTTACTTAGTTAAGGATTACAATACTACATGACATGAATATTCAATATAATATAAGAAAATATAAAGTCACATCTCCAATGTAAATTGTAAGAACAATCGGCAATAATGGTTAATAGTTCATACTTAATTAATATTAATATCTAGAATATCGGATGGTAATATGGTATAATATGTATTATACTATTATGTATAATGAGTATCTGGGTAAGTATAGACGTATAATGTGGATGGGTGATTTTGAGTTTAGTTTTGCACCTCCCCAAAATGTTAACCTCTATGTAGACATGTATAGTATACTAGTATTTACGATGGGTCTATAATATACATATAAGCCACATTTGTTAGAATCATAGAAATAATTAAGTGCAAGAATACATGACATAATGTTATTAATTAATACATATTTATATAATATTATGTGTATCAATAAGCAATATCAAATTATGGTCGGAGAAATTACAGTCTTTCGAGTAATCGCCGTATAAAGACATAAATCAATGTACTTTATTGTTCATATATTATACCGCTCGTAGGTACCTACTATATAGATAGTACTACAGTAGTAGTTGCCGCTGATTGGCGAATTTTCAACATTATTTCGTGGTAAAATAAAATGTTTTTCAAAGGTATTAATTCTATTTTTATAAAAAACAAGTATTGAAGGGTGTTGACCAGTTGCCCCCCAAGGCTGTTATCGGGACTTTAAAAATATACCAGTTGCCTTCAACCAAATGTACCAGTTGCATTTACATGTTAATATATATATACTATATACACGAATACACGATTACAATATATAGCCCGTAAAATAGGGGATGTAACTATGTAAGTATACAAATAACAAATAAAATTATTTAAAATAGTATAAAATGATAGAAAAAATTCATATGATTGGAATATATACCTAACAATGTATTTTATAATAAATAATAATTACTAACAAAATAATTATTAATTTGAATACAATTGACAATAGTCAATAAAATAATATAAATATTATAATTATGTGACATTCAATTTTATAATTTTTCAAAAAAAAAATAGTAGGTATAAAATGATAGAACAAATTCATAATAAAAAATATAATTATAATGAAAAGCGCCATATTTAATGTGATAATTTTTCAAAATAAAAAAATAGTAAAAAAATTAGATATATAATATTATGTACTATGTTTTGTTTTAATAATTACTATTTATAATTATTATTTGTATATTTACCTCACCTATTTTACGGCCTATATATTGTAATCGTATATATATTTACATTTGAGGGCAACTAATACATTTTGCTCTAGGTAGTTTGGGGGCAATTGGTACATGCCCGTATTGATAGTATTTTTTAAGAATATATAAATCTGTGTCGAGGGGTCCATTACCCCTAGACCCCTTCCCCCGTAAATGCACCACTGGGTTACTTTTACCGACTACCGGTATACCTATCACGCTGACAGTTACCCCCATAGACATATGGTTATACCACGACTACTACTCCGCGTCGTGGCGACATAGTGACACCCCGGCACCCACCATACTATTATTATTTATTACCATACATTACTATTATTATTATACGTTTATTTATGTTAGATTTAAATATATCCATTATCCACACTCTGCACCATGCAGAACGCGTGTGGCGTGTGTAAGTGTATTATACTATTATATTATATCGTACATTAAACATTTTATATCTCTGGGTTGACGCCGGCATACCGCGGATTGGGCAGATTATTCCAGCAGGTGCCCTATCGGTTATAGAGCGCGTATGGTACGCCTAAAAATAAAGTGGACGCATAGGCGCCAGGTACATGGGTGCCCGGGGGCTCAAGCACCCATTAAAATTATTATGGGGTGCCGGGCACCCATTAGAATATTGAAAATGTATAGAGTGTATTTATATCCAAGTTTTGACAATTTTAGCAAACGACTATTGAAATACAATTCTAGCTGTGATAAAAATTGCAATTTTGAAAACAAAAATAAATTGTATTACCTATTTGTATTGATAATAAAATGTAAAGGCGGGTTGCCACTATACACGTTCATGTGAACGTTTATACAAATCCTTTGCCGTGATTGGTTGGTTAGGTTAAGTTACCACACGGTTAACCACGAATCACGATACCGTGTGGTTTTACATAGCCGAACATTTTTCGTGTACACAGCAAACGTGTATAATATACACTGTATATAGTGGAAACCCGCCTTGAGATAGTACTGTTTTTGTAACCACTAACCTACATCGTGGTAGATATTCAATCACAACCGAGGTATCCATCAACAATCTATCTATGGCTGATGAGACAATTATAAAAATTATTATTATTTTGGCTGTTCCGCTTCCGGTATCGTCTTGTACTTCTGATTTCTGAATGATCTTTTTCAGCACTTCGAAGATTAAAAACATTTTTAAGGTCTACAATGAAACAAAATCGTTTTAATGATATTTGCTTTATTGTTTGTCCGTCGTAATGAAGATATAGACATTGATAGCTAAGAGCTAACTCATTTATAAATTCAATTATAATAATAGGTAGGTACGTCAAAGCATATTTATTTTCTTAACAGTCAAATTAAATTTATTTTATTTTTTGTTTTACTTATTATTATTATTTATAAATAAGTTCCCAATTTGGTATACATTTATTTTGTTGTATAATTAATATATTTTATAATCAATGATGATCGCATATTTCAGTGTACAACATGGTAAATATTATAATTTAATATTTGTATACACCAAAAAAATCCATAAGAAAATGCAAACGTTTTTGGTGAAGTAGTAGAATCATGACACCTATAGGCGAAATTTGGAGAGCCAAAATTAAAATTTTAGGGGGTTAAATTGCAACTAGCCCCACCTGAAAAGACAATTCCATTTTTTAAATTTTACGGGGAAACTTGTCTTGACCAGTGGCTAAGCCCCCTCCCCCAAAATTATGTATTTATGCCTATGTTAGTATGATACCAACGATACCAAGGCACCCATTAAGTTTTTTGAAACCTGGCGCCTATGAGTGGACGTGACTGTGTGCGTGTCTGCAGCAATAGGTCAGTGCAGTAGTATTACGTGTACCTATATTATTATTATATGGGTAAGTAATGGGTAATGGGTATAGGCCTACGTAAGCTTATCTATTTAAGCCGTAATAATAAGCATAATAATTACGTAAATGTTTAATGTACCTATAATAGTGATATATTTTATGTTTCTACTACTACATTGATGATTAGGAATAAAAACACAACAATTATAGGTAGGTATAAAATATGTATATTATAGGTAATTGTGTACTGTGTACAGTGCACACTGTAATAATAAAAAATAAAAATAATGCCTAATTATAATATTATGTTTCCGCGTACGGTTATTTTTAAAATGAGATATGCACTGCAGCAGGACTAAACCACAGGATATTTTATAATGGACAATGAAAATGTACCTATCGGCTCTTGGCTATCTATGTAAAATGGTATTTAGCTGTTGGGTGTATTTTTATTTGATTGACAAAAAATATTTTTTTTTTATGGTACCTAATAATTTCAAAATTTAAATAATTATCAGATCCCTCATCAACGGACTAGTTCGTGCCCTCAACATAATATTATACACGATTTAACTATTTAAGATATATCTTAAATCGTGTTATTATTATAGTAGGGTAACTTGTATAGTTATTGGAACCTTAAGAATTCGTTTTTGATAGTTATTGGCACCTAACCAGTAACCTGCTCCATTACGAAATCGAATAGCAAAATTATCAAATAAATAATATAGTAACATCAAGATTGATAATAAAACAGTATCAACATGACCGTATAATTTTAGGAAAAATTATCTCTAAAATAATTCATAATCAAACATTTTATATACGAAAAACAAAATTACTTGGTGCCAACATAGACCTTAGTATAAGCTCAGCTGTGGACGACCGCCATTTTGTCGGTTGGCAAAACATTTCATTTATTATACAAAATGTATAAGGAATAATATTTTTTTTAAATGGTCAAATAAAATAGTAAAATATGTAAAATGATTTATATAAAATATATTTTTTTTTTTTTAAACAACATGTTTATTAAATTTTAAAATGAATGTAGTTATTTGTTGGGTAAAACAGCTTGAAAATGTAATATAAGGCTCCTACTATATTCTTACAATGGCGTTTGAAAAATATTAAAAATCCTTAGTCACAGTTTTTTATTATAAGAATTTAAAGTCCAAAAATTGACGAAATATGGAAAAATCACGAAAATTAGCAAATTATTTTGAGTTAAGAATTCGTAAAAATTTTTCTTTTTAAATCTAAGATGTTAAAATGTGATACGAGATTTCTTATAAGATTATCTACCTTTATCAAGAAATAAATGTCTATAAGAAAGTCAAATTAAATTTTTATGAGAGTTTGAAATTCAAATTTTTACAATATTGGATATTCACTCGATTTCTTATGTAGCGATTTCCTTATTTTGTTGTAATTCAAAAACGAATAACTATAGATACATGAAAATTTCACTGAATATTTATATTAGCATTTCCTATACACCATACAATTTTGAAAATATTTTGACTTTTTTTGAGTTGTTTACGGACATTTTCAGTTTCCAATTTTTTTAGTTTTTTATTCTATAAATATCAATAAAGTTTTATCTGTTGGGCCAAAAAGTGTAATAATTTAATACAAGGCTCCTGATATATTGTTACAATATCGATGCAATTTTTTTTTCTAAGCATTTAAAGATCGAATTTTGACAAAATTTATCAAATTTAAAATTGAATAATTATTTTGTAGTTAAAAATGCATAAAATGTTCAACTTTTATATCTAAGGCTTGAAAATTTTAAACAAGATTGCACGTAAGTATTTTATTCAATTACCAAAAAATCTAAAAAATACATAAGCACAGTTTATTTGTATAGTCATTTTAAGTTCAACTTTGGACAAAATTACATTAAAAAAAACCTAGAATAACTATTTTAGTTATTTTGTTGTGATTGTGTAATATTTTTCGTGGGTACTTGAAACTTCTAAAGTACACTATTATATATCTATGGAGTATGGACTATGATAGTATCAGGGTTTGTTGTTGACGTATAACGCATTGTAAGTACCTAATGGATATTGTGATATGATGAATTTGAAATTTATTATAGGTACCTATTTTAGGTAAATTTTTTTTAATACGATAGCTTAGTATATAATATGTCTTATACCAGTTATACCTAGACTAACATACCGTCTCCGCTCAGAATCGTTTTTCTCATACAATGATATTATATCATTGAATTCAAATTCAATACTATCCATTTTATAGTGACCCACTTGTAACCTACTGGACAGCAGGGCACCTTTTTTTCTATGTATGTAATTAATATTAATTATTAAAAAATTACAATTAAAATAATTAAATAATTAATCTTACGATTATGTATTACCCACCCACCAGTAGAAATTATAGTAAATAAAATTATGATAATTAAAAATATACTCAAAAAGAGATAAAATTATTTTATATTTTATACTCTGTATACAACAGAAAATATTTTATAATAAATATTATTAATGTTTGTTACTGAATTATAGTATATAGTAATAAACTTTATTTATAGAATACGTCATAGGTCTATAGGCGTTATACGTCGCTAGGTTAGGTTAGGTTATAATAATTTACATACAAAAAGTAATGATATCCCACCAAAAACATATATGTAAAATGAGAGCCAAGTTCAATACTATAATACCTTATGCCTTGGTTGTTGACTTCAACGACAAAAAAAGTGATATCTAAATGGGTCCCAAGTTAGGATAATACAATATTGAAGCCTAAGATCTGACTTGGTTACGAATTATATTATATAGCATTTGCAAGTTCTAAAGCTTTGATTTCTTATTTTGTTCTTCGGAAAATCATCTTCACTCTTCCATATATTACTGTTTTAGTAGGTACTAAGGTACTTAATAATAATTCGTAAATGAAAACTAGCCAAGTCAGACCTTAGGCTTCAATATACTATCCTAACTTGACACCCATTTAGATCTCACTTCTTTTGTCGTTGAAGTCAACAACCAAGGCATATATTATAGTATTGAACTTGGCTCTCATTTTACATAGGTACCGTAAGAGCGGCATACTTTACTCCAGGGGTTAAACATTGCTCCAAAAAAAATTTTTATTGATATCAATCGTAGCACATTCTGCACATTACGATTTTGAGATCAGAGATTGTAGTTTTTTTTATATTATTCTTATTAACATTACTAATTTTTTCAAACATTACGGACATGAATCTATTAGTTTTCCTCCAAGATGTATATCATGTAAAAAATGGTTTTCAAATACACAAAAATACATAACGGAAAAGTTATCCAAAATCTAGGGGATTGAAATGTAATTTAAAATGTATTGAAAAAAGACTTTTAATCAACTAAAAAAAAAAAAAAATATATTATTAAATTATATTAAGTATAGGTTCAAATAAGTTAGAACACAAGCACTAAACATTGCACCAATAGTTATTATATGCATTAAAGTAAGGTAATTTTAATCATTGTGCAATGTAACCTGTAATGTATTTTAACTTTGCTCCAAACTTTTGGGAATAAGTAAGTAAGTCACTAGTACGACATTCGGATTTTTTTGAATTGTTCTTACCTCTTAACATCTATACATATAAAACAACGCGAACAGGTAATTTTTATCTTTGTTATTGAAGCTATAGTATAGGTTCAAACTAAAAAAGAAATATATTTGGAGCAAAGTATACCGCTCTTACGGTATAGGTTTTTGGTGGGATTTGTTATACTCTTGCCATTTTTACAAATTATTAATATTACCTAATGACTAATGAGTAATGACGTCAATTTTCAAATCACCATAGTTCCCATATTTTATAAACCCATTACCATAGACCCTTTATCCTTAGAACACAAAGTTAAGTAACTTGAAAAATTACTCGTACAAGTTTTGATTTGGATAAGTACGTTGACAATTTCAGAAAAATGATCTACTGTATAATTTATAGTTGAATAGGAATGTTCTCATTTGAAAAACAGAAGTTTGTATCTCTACAGTATAGTTGTCGAGCATGTCATTGTGATGGATATTTTATATTTGAATACAATGATAAATCATTGCATACGAAAAACAATACTGAGTGAAGTGGAGTAGGAGACGTATCAGCATAGCATACTTGTATATATCTATAATCAAATTTCATAGTTTAAAAAAATTAATAAAAATCGAAAATATTTTATGGCTAAATATAGCATAACTTTTCGTTGGAATATTTTCTTTTTAATAGAGGTAGAAAAACTTGATAGAAAACTTTTATGAATTTTAAACAGGAAAATAATTTACAACATTTAAAAAAATTTTCATGGCTTTAAATAGCTCAAAAAGAATCAAAATAGTTTGAAAATTTTACCTTGTATAGAAAATGTTAATATAATTATTTGGTGAACATTTCAGAGTCTACAGTTATTCGTTTTGGATATAGATACAACAAAATATCAATAAAATTGATTAGTGGGAATTTGATAATTTACCGCTGAATATCAAATATCATAAGAATTATAAGTTCAAACGATCATAAAAATGTAATGTTCCGTATAAGTAAACTTTTGTTTTTTTGTGAAAAGTTGAGAAACTTATGTGTAATTTTCTATCAAAATTTCTAATGTTAGGCTATATTGCAAACAATTTTATGAATTTCTAACTGAAAAATAGTTTGAAACGTTGATGAATTTGAACTTTAAATGCATATAAAAAATAATGGGGCCTATGTACCATTAATATTTTAGATTCTGAGTGGAACGATGAATGTATTGATTTTACAATGATGTGTGTTTTTATATTTTTTTATTTTTATGTCTGTGTACACGATAAGTAGTCGAAATAATGCTTCGATTTTCGACTTCAGTATCTTGTTCGATTGGAAAGTGAATATCGTTGGTGCATTGGGGAGGTCAAAATTTAAAATTCCCAGTACTTTTCAAAAGCGCCAAGAAAAACAAAAGAAAAATTAAGGAAAAACGGGAATTTTTACTCAAAATCAATTTTTCAGAAAATTGAATTTGGTTTTTGGTGTAACTTTAAAACTAATGACCGTAGGCAGCTGAAATTTTCACTGGTTGTTTATATATTCATTTTCTATACACGATAACATTTTCAAATATTTTGATTTATTTTGAACTGTTTAGGGACATTTTCATTTTTCATTTATTTTTAGTTTTTTTTCTAGAAATATCAATACAATTTTATTTGTTCGTTAAAAAAACTTGAAATTTTAATAGAAGGCTCCAAGTATATTGTTTCAAAGGCAGACGAAAAATATTAAAAATCCTTAGTTACAGTTTTTTTTTATAAGCATTTAAAGTTCAAAAATTGACAATATATGGAAAAATCACGAAAATTAGCAAATTATTTTGAGTTAAGAATTCGTAAAAAATTTTCTTTTTAAATCCAAGATTTGAAAATCTAATACAAGATTACTCATAAGTTTGTCTTCTTTTATCAATAAAAAAATCTCTACCGGAAAGTCAAATTAAATTTTTATGAGCGTTTGAAATTCAAATTTTTACAACATTGGATATTCCCTCGATTTCTCATGTAGCGATTTCCTTATTTTGTTGTAATTCAAAAATGAATAACTGTAGATACATGAAAATTTTATTGAATGTTTATATTAGCATTTTCTATACACCATACAATTTTGAAAATATTTTGACTCTTTTTGAGCTGTTTACGGACATTTACAGCTTTCAATTTTTTTTAGTTTTTTTTTCTATAAATATCAATAAAGTTTTATCTGTTGGGCAAAAAAGTGTAAAAATTTAATACAAGGCTCCTGAATCCTGATATATTGTTACAATATCAGTTGAAATATATTAAAAATACATAGGCACAGTTTTTTTTTATAAACATTTAAAGATCGAATTTTGACAAAATTTATCAAAACCTTGAAAATTATCAATCATTGTAATTAATAAATTATAAAATATTCAGTTTTTATAGCTAAGGATTGCAAATTTAAAACAAAGGTTCTCATAAATAGTTCATACTGTAACCAAAAAATCTAAAAAATACATGAACACAGTTATTTTTTACAGACATTTTAAATTCAAATTTGGACGAAATTACATATTAAAAAACCTAGAATAACTATTTTAGTTATTTTGTTGTGATTGAATAATATTATTCGTGGGTACTTGAAACTTTTAAAGTGTACTATTATATATCTATGATAGTATCACGGTTTTTGTTGATGTATAACGCGTTATAAGTACGAAGTACCTAATGGATATTGTGATATGATTAATTTGGAATTTATTATAGGTACCTACCTATTATAATTCAAATTTTGGTTTAGTACCACAGATATGTATAATACATAGTGTCTTATACCTAGACTGATATACCGTCTCCGCTCAGAATCGTTTTTCTTATACAATGATATTATATCGTTGAATTCAAATTTAATATCATCCATTATACAGTGACTCACTTGTAACCTACTGTACAGCAGAGCGACGCCCACTTGCCCACCTTTTTTGTATTTACATTAATGAAACTTATAAGGATCCTTGCATTATATTTTCAAGCTTTTTTACCAAGTGAAAAAGATTTATTGAGAATAATTTAAAATAAATTCACGAATATCGATACATTTCTCAAGGATATAACTAGCTCAAAAAAAGTTAAAATATTTCAAAAATGCTACCATTTATTGAAAATGCTAATATAAATATTTGGTGAAAACTGAAAACTTCAATAGTCTACAGTTATTAGTTTTTGGGTTAAACCAAAAAAATTAAATCGATTTTTCAGAAAAAATTACCACATTTTTTATTCTTTTTTTTTCTTGACTTTCTAAAACAACAAGAAATTTTCGATTTTGACCTCCCAAGATTTATATCTAGTTTAAACTAGATTCACTTTTCAAACAGAAAAGATACATATCTCAAAAATCGGAAAAAATTTTACTCTCCAACATTTTGACGACAGCAGAAAAAAACATATCATTGTAAAATCAATACATTTTTTCGCTTCACTCAGAAGTCAAAATCTAATATACCCTATATATATCAGATTGTAAATGATTGCATTATTGAAGAAAAAAAGGCAAGCATGCTTGACCATTCACTCTGTAACTTGAAACGGCGGTTTTCCAACATGACGTGTGCAAAGAATATTCGATTTTTGTATACCTACCCACTTTAATACAATTAATAAGGTTTTAACCTTTAACAAAACATTAGTTGTGGCATTTGCACACATTGATGTTTGTTTCACATTTCTATTCTATTCACCTGAAAATTTCCAAAAGAGAATGACCTTTAAAATGTTGAACAATAGGTATATGAGAATAAATAAGGTAGGTTCCTACATATATGTTACTAAAGCATAGGTCATAATTATATTAGTATTGAAGACTGCTACCTCAAAACATATTACCATTGATTATACATTCTACAGGAAAAGTTGATATAATCCTAATTCCTAATCACGTTTGTAACATACTGCTTGCACAATAAATATAAATATAAAAAAAATAAATTGTATGTAACAAATAATAATATATTACAGTATGTCAGTATTACACAAACAATACAGTAGGCACAAGGTAGATACTAAGTATCTAATTTAATACTTTCAAAAAATGTTTGCAACTATTTTAATTTATAAATGATAACCAACATTTAATGATGAGTTTAATGATGGCGGCTCATGAGTTTTTATGTAGTAGTACACATCCAAAAAAAATAAAACCAATATTATATATACGTAGGTAATAAATTGTATTAAGTAATTTTTTACAAATTTTAGTTATTCACCAATTAGCTTTTATTTTGTTTATATTTTTAAACAGAAACACGATTGTTTGAATTTCCAATAATGATCGCCTATAATTGGAAATATAATAAACGAATGAGAGTAAAAATAAATTATAATGCCTATGCCGACGCGGCGACGTCAAAAATAATTTGCTGAAAACAATTTAATTGGTTGTGTGCAAAAAACGAATGTGCCCATCAATATTCCATTATAACGCGGGCTGTGTTTCGACTTGTTTTAATTTTTAAAAAAATTTTTAACGGCCATACCGTTCCGTTGCAGACAACCGCCCATCTATTTGGCCATCGAAATAACCCAATCCAAATATTATTATGTTATTTTCATAATATTCTGAATTAATGTTTTTTTATTTTTTAAAATAATCTTAATAACACTATAAGTACTTAGTTGTATAATTATGATTTATGTTTTCAATTTTTCTTGAGTTTGGGTAGGTAGTGCACGTGCACTTGCACTTGTGCACATATTTGCCACCACTGGATGAGTTTATAAGTACCTACATAATATGTGTTAGTATTTAAAATGATTTATTTCTGAAATTAACCAAAACATAGTTAAAGATAAGTTGTAAATCATGCGCAAACATGATATTTTTAAATAATATTATCAAAATAACAAAGTTGAGTAATTAAAATATTTAACACAACTGCATTTAAAAGTTTTAAACTTTAACCAAATATGTTTGAAATTTCAAATAATAATTTTAAACAAAAAGTTACCCATTCTAATAAATATTAAAATATTAAATGGTCAACGAGTTCTGTAAATTAGGAAGAATAAAGTTTACCATACAAAAATGAACACGGTAATTTTTTTTTGTTATTATATTTCTTTGAAGTAAATTATTTGATTTAAGGCTACATACTTAAATCAACATTTTTAGTTATAAATAATAATATAGTTTTATTTTTTTGTAGTATAATATAACATAAGTTAAAAACAAATAACCAGGTCAATCACAATTTGTAATGAGATAAGTAATAAATATTATATTGTTCTCTCATCTGATATTAGTGTATAAATAAATAATGCATAACACTTATATCCAATTTTAATTTACAATATAATATTAGATTTTTATATTTTTTTTTTAATGAACAAATTATTATAATAATATCAACAAAATCAGTACCAAAACTTAATAATCTAAAAATAAGCTAGTAAATTGTATATGTGACTGATTCACATACAAAGTGAATACAAATAATAACTCTGGTAACAACAGTAATGACATAATTTTCTATTAGACATATGTACATAAAACACTACTATAATTTTCTTTTGATTGTAACAAAATTGTGACTATTCACCATTTTTCTTTTTAAGTCACCGAATAAAAATATATTGGGAATAAAAATATAGACATTTATATTGCACCAAAACATCTTTAAATATGTAAACAAACATATTTTGAATACTTAGATGATGAATATACATTAAATGTATATTTATACATATTTAGGATTTTCTTTTAATGTAAGTTATTAGGGTTGTCATGATGGCATTGATTCAAATGTCACACCTAACCGTTTTTCTAATGGTGATTTGTACTCCCAATTTTCTCCGTTTTGCACAAACCACTGAAATCAAAAATAGTTAATATTAAATATACATAACACATAGCTTTTAAAATTATGTACAAATATTTTAGTACTAATATAAAATCCTCTCTACATACCTAGAAAAAAATAAAAATATTCTCCTTTCACTTATTTTTCTTTTTATCTGTTTGAGTTTAAACTTATACAATATACATATTACAAATACATTATATAATATATATTTAATAATATTATGTAACATGTATATATTTTATTAGTACTGCTACTATACAAAATAGTATACTTTAGAGCAAGACCCAGTTAAGAAATTTTCAAATATGTAATATAACATCTGTTTTTGATGCATCGTATGTTTCCCTGTGATTTACTCTATTAGTGTAAATTCTTAAGACAATGTTATACTCGTGTTACTAATGTATAACATAGCAAACTTTTTACATTCAGAATTATCCATTTTACTCTGTTATTTTTAACATCAGAGTGAATTGACCTATTAGAAAATTTAAATGTAAGAAAATTATCCCTAAAAAAAGTCCCTAAAGATGATTTTTGGATATTTTAGTTTTAATGCAAATTATAGAAGTTTTAAATTTCACAAACAATTTACAGTTATAAAATGCTCATATGATGCATGTATAGTTAACTTGCTATACAATTTATATTAAAAAAAAACCCTAGAGTTTGATAATATATCAATTTACTCTAATATTAAAAATAATAGAATTACATGGATTATTCTAAACGTGTAATTTGATATGTTGTGCGCTTGTAAGACGGAAACAAAACATGTGGGTAGTCTTCAAATTCCAAAGAGTTGTATAAGTCAGTATTTTATGAAAAACGGATAAAACATATAGTGACTTCTGATTATAGGCTATAGAAATGTTAAAGGGACGTAACACTTATGAGAGGATGTAAACCTTTGAGGGGACGTTTTGCTTACATAGATCCCCTGTATATACAGTTCAAACATTAAAAAAAAAGTCAATGGAAAGGATTCTAAAGTACCAAAATTATTTAAAAAATTATTATTAATTTTATTTACTCGAGGAATCCAAACTTCATTACTCTCTTTTCGAACTTCAGCTTCATTTCTTTGTTTTTGTTCAATTTCAGCTTTAGCTTGACTAGCTTGATCTACATTATCAACTCTAAAAAATAAATTGGAATAAAAATTGTTAAGGTTTTGTAATTTGATAAGATATTATACAATAATCAAGTAATATAAATAAAATTGTTATAAAATAAATATTGTACAGGTGGATTTAATAGAATTCAATATTGCACCTATGTAATTAAAAAGGTATAGGTAGTGAATATAATATATTTCAAAATTTGACTTTTTTTCAACAAGAATGCAATATTTTTATCATAAGCTGACAAAAAATAATTTATAAATTTAAATAAAATTATATAACAATTAGTTACATTATATAATAATTTAAAAGAAATAAATACGGGGTGATTCTGAAATGGATGAGGTAACTAGTATAGGCGTACTCAGTGTGATGGCTCAATGAAGATTTTTTTGAAATTTTTTTTCTATCTTCAAAATCTGGGTTTATACAAATTATTTTTAGAACATTATCTTAAATATAAAAATAAATGGTCAAGTTAGATTTTTTGCAAAATTCTCATATGAATAGAAGTGTTACATCATTTTTGCGCTTGTGGTAGGTTTTTCACGCTCGAATCGTCGACTAATAAAAAAAGTGGTGTGGCACATCGTTTTGTATGAGAACACTACAAGATACACAGTGGTGATATTTATTTGTTGTAATTTACGACGCCGTAGTCCGCTTGGCCACTCAGTCCCCCATATATAATTATTAATAATAATATATATTAGATAGACAATAAAATTATTTGTTTATCGGGTAAGAACAAATAGATCAGACAATGTGTACATTTCCCGTCAACATAATATAATATGTATACATAAGTACACATATATACATACATATATACATATTATATTACTACTATACATATTAACTTTTGAACTGAGAAATTTATTTATTCTCTATTAATTCAATAGATAACTCATTTAGTCACGTTTAATCTATTATTTTTGAAAAGAATAGCAAGTCATGAATTGTTATCTACTTTATTTAGCAGTCTATCTTATTGGTCATTGAACTTAAATTGTATATAATAAATGCCAAAATAATAGGAAGAAGTGTCTCTAAACTATGTGTTAGAAATTATCATGGTTTTTTTTTATTAGCACAAATATTGAACTATTTGAAAATTGATTAAGTTTCAAATAACAATAAAGCTCTTACTTGAGTCCTAATGTAACCTTTTTCCAAATGTATCTAGATTCATTAGTATCTTGTTCAGCAACTTTGCGAACTCTCTTTTTAATAACTTCAATTGCTTTAGTATCAACAAACAATTCGGTTCTCTAAAAATAAAAACTATTAATAGTAATTTAATATTAATAAAGACCACCAGGACCATAATGACAATTGGAGTATATTAATTGTATAATAATACGACAAACATAATAAACATAAAAAAAATTAATTGTAATATGTGTATTACAATAAACTTTTTTTTTCTAAACTAATTATTTAGGAACAGAATGGGACCACTTAGAACAAATACTAGTGGACATAGTCTGCTTATACATTACAACTATACGACAAATCTTACTCTTTGTTTTTTAAGTTGAAAAAAGTTTATTAATATAAACACATTAGAGCAGGGGTTAACAATAAACGGACCACAGAGAAAAAAAATTAACTACCAAAAATATTTGACATTAATGTTGGGTTCATACATACATTACATGTTTAGATTATTCAGGGTAAAAGACAATTATTTTATTTTACACCTCTGTATAGACCTATAATAATAGGAAAACCTCTCGGCCCCTCAATTATGTTTAATCTATTTATAGGATACATAAAATATTCTTTTTTTCAAATCATCCCTACCCCCTTCTTAACTAACAGCTAACCCCTGTATTAGAGAATATATTGTGTTTGTTGTAGCTATTATTATCTAATGTTATATAATACTTATCGGCAATAAACTGCTTACTAGTAAAATATTAATACTTACGCCATCAGCCCATTTAGCTTCCATAGAACCATTCCATTCACCAGTAATAGTAAGAAATGCTTTTTTTGTCTTAGGTCCAAATACTTCTGCAGTAATGCGGTGTTTCTTTCCACCATAGAATGGTTTAGTATGGAATTCTATATCACAGTGGTAACCAGTTTGTGGACATGATATAGTTACAGATCCACCTAACTCAATCCATGGCACAGTTAGTATCGATCTATAAAAAAACAAATTTTGTAAGTAAAATTTTTATTCATTTTTTAAAGATTACTTATAAGTACCTGCCATAACCACTTGGGAATGTTGAAATGTATTCTTCTTTATGTTTTAATAATCTTACAATCCCCTGTCCCACATGATGAACAGCAACAGATAAGCCAAGAAACTTAGATTTAGTCCAAACATTTGCACAAAAAGTTACTTTTTTTTTCTTATGCTCAGCATAGAATGCAGATACTGAAAATGTACCAAAATAAAATAGGTAAATAAATTTTTGTAATACATAATACTTAATAAGAATTAATTTAAAGAGGTGATTTAAAGCAAACTTTGTAACAAATCATTGAATTAAATATGAAAACCGGAACAAGATATCCTGTGACAAACTACAAATATCAATATATATATTATACATTTAGTTGATCTTACTTGGAGGATGATGAGAAACTTGTTCAGCAAGGAATATCAATTGATCAGGATCAGTCCAAGGTAAAGGGTTTTCTTCTTCATTAATCACAGCGGCTTCTGAATTATTTTGAGCTGTAATATCATTTGACAATTCTGATTCTCCTGCAGTAATTCCAGGTACGTCCCAATGACAACGAAATATTTCACCAAGGATTGGATTATAGGGTTTTTTTGCAACAGCAGAATTTCGACCAGCATGATATGAAGATAAATACCAACGTACTATTTGAACCATTCGTTCTTCAGGTGTTTCCAAGTCATTTGCTCTATAAATAGTATATATAAATATATAAATAATAATAACACACAACAAAATAAAAATGTTATCATAATAAATATATTATATATTATATATTTTAAAAAACTTATAAAAATAATTACAAAGAAATACTTACTTGAGAAATAAATCTGGATGGGCTAAATAATCAGCATACATTTCTAATAATGAACGCTTTTCTAATATGAATGTTGGTAGGGCAACTTTTGTTAAATCCATACCTATTTTTACTTGAGATATGAGATGAGTAACAACTGAACCCTGCATAGTTACTATAACAAAAAATATATATATATACCTATATAAATATATTATACTACACATATATAAATATTATCCATTTTAAAATCAATGTGTTTTATCTTACCATCGGATTCATCTTGATCCTCGTAAATAGCTTTAAAACAATAAAAATGTAATTAAAAAAATTATACTTAAAAAAGAATAAAATTATATTATAATACCATCATAATTTATAGATCCATCTGAATAAGTAGGTACAACTATATTGTCTTTGCTATAACTATCCTTTTTTTTTGGCATATTTGCAATGGTCCGATCAGTAGTATCTAAAGATATTTGATTTAAATCTGAAGATCCCGTCTGAGTCAAATTCCCAGAATGAGCATCTAGAACTGGTTCACTTCCACTATGAAAAAAAAAAAATTATAAACATTTAAAACTTCAGATTATTAAGATTATTAGTTGTAAGAAAACAATGTAAAAAAATATTTTATATTATGATAGGTAACAAATTGAATTTAATGTATACTGAAACATATAATTCTTACCTAAGTAAACACAAACAAGGCAATATTTTTAAAGAAAATATAAAAATACATATGAGCAATTTGTATTTAAATAAAATGTATTGAAATAAAAAAATTAATTTTACTATTATATTTTGTGGAAATGTATAGGTAACTGATAAAACTAATTAATGAATGAGTTTTTGTTAATCTATTTACTTGAAATAAAATGCAAACATTATAATATATCACTAGAGATATAAAATTATCATTAAAATATCAAACTATTGTATAATATTGTTTGAAAAATATTAAACACACACTCAACATAAATACTTAACTTCTTGATAATTAACATTTATCTATTAGTAGGTACTAAACTATCAATTGTAAATAGTGCTGTATAATTATGTTTTGGGATTTTTTTTAAGAAAACTGTTTATAAATTACTACCTACTTATCTGTCTATTAACCTCTGTATTAAAATTTAAAAATTAAGTACAATAAAATACCCATAGTAAAAATATTTAAATAGTTAGTTGATGAAATGAAAGAAAAAGTTAAGCAGCAACAGGATATGGGCGTACATGGATAATAAAAAAAAAAAATAAATAATAACACTATCATAAATAAAAAAGGTGATTTATATCATATTTATCTAAATCATATACATTTATTTACGCATTAAAAAAATAAAATTACTTGCAATTACTAACTAAACAAAAATATAGTATAAATTGATTAAAGTATGAATTTTAATAAGCTGACAACTTTTATCTTAATTTAAAGAAGTTACGGTTCATCTTGTATGTTTAATAATCATTATTACTTGGAAGATTTATATCAGTTTCATTAAAATTGTAATTTGGTAATTAGGTAAATTTTTAACCTTTGGCTTTGGCCCATGTTGGCAGTTATTGCTGATTCTGGATTCCCGGGTGAGGTATTAGCCCAATTCCAAAAACGGGATATCATTTGTATAGCAGCTAATGCTTATATTATTGAATAAAACAAATATTCTAAAAATCACTAATACATTTTTTTTGAAATAGAAAATGTGTGAAAAAGTAAAAATCACCAATCACTGTTTAAACATACTAGATAAACTGTAGATAATATTATAGTATAATATAATTAAAGATAAAACAACAGACGGAAGGCCAGTAGTAATCGATTTGATAGAATTTGTGTATAAAACGAATATATTAATATAATAATAATTACATGAACTACGAACTACAAAAGTAGTGAAGACGGGTGATTACGTTGTGATAATAGTTCAAGGCCAAAATACAATATAATCAGCTGATCTTATGACGTCCTGTACCCTAACCAGGGTACAGCACGGACTCAATGATAAATGATTAAATGAACACGGAGGGAATTTTGATATTCTCGATTCTGCTTTCTAACAATTTCTCATCAATAAAATGTTGTTACTACTTAATACTTATCTGTTTTCCGAAAATTTGTTTCAATTATGTATTACAACAATAATTCCCCAGTTTAAGATAAAATTTAATATTATTAAGCCTATATTAAAATTTGCAATGGTTTGAAAAATCAAATTGTTTAAAACTTACCCGACGAGTATTCGGTTCTTGTACTTTCGTCGCATTGCAGGCACTGGTTCAATTTTACGACTAGGTTTAGACCATTCTTCTTCATCTTCATAAGCATCATAAAAATCGTCTTCAGACGAAGAGTAAGAAACATCTGGAATATCTGATAACACATTTTTGAGAAGATCGATTTAATTTTAGATTCTGAGTGGAACGATAATGTATTGATTTTACAATGAGGTGGGTTTTTTTTTTATTTTATTATTTTTTTATTTTTTAATTTATTTTTGTGTCTGTCATCACGGTTTGGGGCAGTAAAACTGCTTCGATTTTCTTCAATAGTATCTTGTTCGATGGGAAAGTGAATCTAGTTGGTGCATTCGGCAGGTCAAATTTTAAAATTCCCAATAGTTTTCACAAGCGCCGGGAAAAACAACATGAAAATTAAGGAAAAACTGGAATTTTTACGCAAAATCGGTTTTCCAAAAAATCGATTTTGGTTTTTGGTGTAACTCACAAATGAACGTATATACATGAAATTTTCACTGGTTGTTTATATTTGCATTTTCTATACACGATACAATTTTCAAAATATGATTTGTTTTGAACTGTTTAAGAACATTTTCATTTTCCATTTTTTTTAGTTTTTTTCTAAAAATATCAATACAATTTTATTTGTTAGTTCAAAAAGCTTGAAAATTTAAAAGAAGGCCCCTAGTATATTGTTTCAAAGGTAGGTGAAAAATATTAAAAATCCTTTGTCACAGTTTTTTTTTTTTATAAGCATTTAAAGTTCAAAAATTGACAAAATATGGAAAAATCACGAAAATTAGCAAATTATTTTGAGTTATGAATTCGTAAAAATTTTTCTTTTTAAATCTAAGGTTTTAAAATTTAATACAAGATTCCTTATAAGATTATCTACCTTTATCAAAAAAAAACATTGGATATTCACTCGATTTCTCGTGTAGTGATTTTTTATTTTGTTGTTATTCAAAAACGAATAACTGTAGATACATGAAAATTTCACTGAATATTTATATTAGCATTCCTTATAAACCATAGTTTTGAAAATATTTTGACTCTTTTTGAGCTGTTTACGGAGATTTACAGTTTTCAATTTTTTTAGTTTTATTTTTTCTATAATTATCAATAAAGTTTTATCTGTTGGGCCGAAAAGTGTAAAAATGTAATACAAGGCTCCTGATATTGTTACAATATCAGTTGAAAAATATTAAAAATACATTAACACAATTTTTTTTTATAAACATTTAAAGATCGAATTTTGACAAAATGTATCAAATTTAAAATTGAATAATTATATTTTGTAGTTAAAAATGTATAAAATGTTCAATTTTTATATCTAAGGATTGAAAATTTAAAACAAGATTCCATGTAAGTAGTTAATTCTGTTACCAAAAAATCTAAAAAATACATAAGCACAGTTTATTTTTATAGTCATTTTAAGTTCAAATTTGGACGAAATTATGTACTAAAAAACCTAGAATAACTATTTTAGTTATTTTGTTGTGATTGTATAATATTATTCATGGGTACTTGAAACTTCTAAAGTACACTATTATATATCTATGATAGTATCAGGGTTTGTTGTTGATGTATAACGCGTTATAAGTATCTAATGGATATTGTGATATGATTAATTTGGAATTTATTATAGGTAATTTTTATTTAATACGATAGATAAGTATATAATATGTTTAATACCTAGACTGACATACCGTCTCCGCTCAGAATCGTTTTTCTTATACAATGATATTATATAATTGAATTCAAATTTAATACTATCCATTATACAGTGACCCACTAAGTCTTGTATCCTACTGTACAGCAGAGCACCTTTTTTTTAATGTAACTCAGAAATTAATAATCGTTGATATTTAAATGTTCTCTAAATGTTAATGAGACCATACATAATACAATTTTTAAAATATTTTGAATTGAGCTATTTATAAGTTATAACTAAAGACCGGATTTATATTCTCTTAAAATACCCAAAATATGATGCTAATATTCTCTAAAAAACCTTCAAATATTCTCATTATATTCTCTCAAAAATTTAAAAAATATGCAAAAATAATCAAAAAACATCATTATATGCTTTAATATGCATTTATTTTAGATTCTGAGTGAAACGATGAATGTATTGATTTTACAATGATGTGTTTTTTTTTTTTATTTTTTTTTTTTATTTTTTTTTTGTGTCTGTGTACACGATAAGTAGTCGAAATAATGCTTCGATTTTCGACTTCAGTATCTTGTTCGATTGGAAAGTGAATATCGTTGGTGCATTGGGGAGGTCAAAATTCCCAGTACTTTTCAAAAGCGCCAAGAAAAACAAAAGAAAAATTAAGGAAAAACGGGAATTTTTACGCAAAATCGATTTTTCAGAAAATCGAATTTGGTTTTTGGTGTAACTTTAAAACAAATGACCGTAGATATATGAAATTTTCACTGGTTGTTTATAATTGCATTTTCAATACACGATAACATTTTCAAAATATTTTGATTTATTTTGAACTGTTTAGGGACATTTTCATTTTTCATTTTTTTTTAGTTTATTTTCTAGAAATATCGATAAAATTTTATTTGTTGGTTAAAAAAACTTGAAAATTTAATAGAAGGCTCCTAGATATTGTTTCAAAGGCAAATGAAAAATATTAAAAATCGTTAGTCACAGTTTTTTTTTATAAGCATTTAAAGTTCAAAAATTGACAAAATATGGAAAAATCACGAAAATTAGCAAATTATTTTGAGTTAAGAATTCGTAAAAATTTTTCTTTTTAAATCTAAGATTTGAAAATGTAAAACAAGATTACTCATAAGTTTGTCTAATTTTATCAATAAAAAAATCTCTACCGGACAGTCAAATTAAATTTTAATGAGCGTTTGAAATTCAAATTTTTACAACATTGGGCATTCACTCGATTTCTCATGTAGCGATTTCCTTATTTTGTTGTTATTCATAAACGAATAACTATAGATACATGAAAATTTCACTGAATGTTTATATTAGCATTTCCTACACCATACAATTTTGAAAATATTTTGACTTTTTTTGAGCTGTCTACGGATATTTTCATTTTTCAATTTTTTTAGTTTTTTTTTCTATGAATATCAATAAAGTTTTATCTGTTGGGCCAAAAAGTGTAAAAATTTAATACAAGGCTCCTGATATATTGTTACAATATCAGTTGAAAAATATTAAAAATACATAGGCACAATTTTTTTTTATAAGCATTTAAACATCGAATTTTGATAGAATTTTTCAAAATCTCGAAAATTATCAATCATCGTAATTAATAAATTATAAAATGTTCAGTTTTTATAGCTAAGGATTGCAAATTTAATAAAAAGATTCTCATAAATAGTTCATACTGTAGCCAAAAAATCTAAAAAATATATGAACACAGTTATTTTTTACAGACATTTTAAGTTCAAATTTGGGACGAAATTACATATTAAAAAACCTAGCATACCTATTTTCGTTATTTTGTTGTGAGTGTATAATACTATTCGTGGGTACTTGAAAATTCTAAAGTACACTATATTATATATCTATGATAGTATCAGGGTTTGTTATTGATGTATAACGTGTTATAAGTACCTAATGGATAATGTGATATGATTAATTTGGAATTTATTATAGGTCAATTTTTTTTTAATACCATTATAGATATGTATATAATTGTCTTAAACCTAGACTGACATACCGTCTTCGCTCAGAATCGTTTTTCTTATACAATGATATTGTATCATTGAATTCAAATTTAATAGCATCCATTATACAGTGACCCACTTGTAACCTCAACAGCAGAGCGACATCCACTTACCCACCTTTTTTTAAATTTTATTTTTAACTATATTTTTTTAGTGAGATATTAATTAGGTATTAAGAGTTGCATATTATACCTAATGGAATAGTATTGCACTTTAGCAAGAGTAAGAAGTTGGAATATAGGTAATATAAATATAACAGTATAGGTAATATTAAAACACAAAAACAAAATTTTGATATTTGAATAATTGATAAACTTATAAGTTGATCTTATCAGTAGATATACATAGATAAACCTTGATAATACTGCGGGTTTTATTTTTATCTAAATGAAAAAAAAAAATAAATTGTACCTAAATGGTCGAAAAAATTTTTTCAGAGTACTGTAATATTAAAATTAATAAAAATAAATACAAATTTTGCTCACAATTTACGAAATATTCCAAAATATGCTAAATGGGTTAAATATTCTCCAACCCATGAAATATTCTCAAATATGCAAAAAAAACTTTTTTCTACGCATTCAGAATTGTCCACATTTTTTACTCTCATAAGACTGCATAGACCCAGTAACGATATGTAAAAACATATAAATCCGGTCTTTAGTTATAACCATGACAAATTTTCGATTTTTAATAATTTTAAGTATTGTTGATTAAAAATGTTTTGCTTAGTGAAAAAACTTTGAAATTTAATACATGGTTTCTTATAATAACAATTTACAAATATCTAAGATACTTAGGCACGATTTTTCTCTATAAGAATGTTAAGTTCAAATATTGACAAAGTTCATCAAAATCACGAACATTTTAAATAATTTTGTAGTTACATTTATAAACATTTTTACTGCCAAGAATTGAAATTTTAAAACAAGGTTTCTCAAAGTATTACTTAATGTAACCAAAAAAATTAAAAAATATATATACATGATCTTTAATAATAGATTTTTCATGTTAAAATGTTGACGAAATTATATATTTAAATAGAGATTACAGGCTAACTCAGAATACAGCCTTCACTCAGAATAAATTTGTAAATACAATGATTTTATATAATTGAATTAAAATTAAAACATTCGTTACAATTTACTACAGTCACTCACAGTGTGAGTCTCACACGACCAGTGGCGTATCTACTAGGAAACAAAAGGTTGTACACAATACAACATGTTTCTAATAATATGAATATAATATGTGTATACTGAATTTCTCTTAAAAATTAGATACACCTCTACCTTGAAAAAATCCTAGATACGATACTGCACACGACACCTAAAGTACAGCAGATGAAAGGTATCATTATTGATTATAAATACTACCTATTTATAAATAATGACAGTATATCCATTTACCCAACTTTTTTATTATAATTTATATGCAGTGATTCTTACATCAGTAAATACTTATTATCTCTTAAAGAATTTAAGTATTTAAAAACAATTTTTTTTTTCTAATTTGAAGTCATTATGAAACAAAATGAACGAAAAAATTACAATTTTTAATGGTTTTACATTTTTTAAATGACAATACATATTTTTAATTTGATATTGTGAAGCAAAATATTTTTGAAAATGTTTGTTTAAAAATCAAATTTCAGACGAAAAATTAATTAGTTATAACTTATAACTAGGGCTCGGATTTTGTAGAAAATGATTCTTTTGAGGGGAGTGCGATAGAAAAATAATTCTTGTATATAAATACGTTTTGAGTCGTTCCGAGTCTTTCTGATTTTAATGAATTGATGTTTTTTTGCTTTTTTCCATAAAACCTGCTTTTTATGGCTTTTTCCCTATTTAGTTCTTTTTTCTTAATTTTTACATATTTTTCTTGAAAATTTAACTTATTTCTATATATATTATACTTGGACTATGTTATTATTACTAGAAATTATAAAACCAGTGAAAAAACCAGTAATAAATGCATGACTGATAAAATAACTATCGTTATTGTGCCGAAAATGTATATAGTTTTATCTACAATTATCTATAGTTGTATTTACGACTCAAGGAAAGGGAAAATTATCTGAATTATATCTGTGTATTTTTATAGCACGTTCTAATACTTCAGTTGACCGGTAAATATTAATCGACAATCAGTGAGGTATATAGTTTTCTAAATAATTTCTCTATAATCGTCAAAATGCCAAAAGTTAAAAATGATAATTTAAAATTAAAAAAAATCGTAAGAGAATTCGGTGAAAATGTGCTTATGACTGACGGAAATATTATATTTTGTAAATTGTGTGACTTTAAAAAATCAATAATATTCATAATGGCACTGTACTAAACATAAATATGGAACAGTATGATTTAGTTTATATGAAATATGCACCCATTACATCGATTGACGTGGAAAGGTCTTTTTCTATGAATAAAAATATATTAGCACCCAATAGAATGAGTTTTGATGAAAGTAACTTGACCAAACTATGGTCGTAAATTCCTTTTTTAATATTTAATTTTATGTGTAATTGAAATTTGTTTTTTTAGAATTAAATTTAATAATTGCTTTTTTTGGCTACTTAAAATGCTTTTTTAAGGATTTATTTTCCTACAAAATCCGAGCCCTACTTATAACTTTTATGAGAGCCTATTTAAAGTATAGAGTGGAGTGGAGTGGTACAAGCAGGATTCCCTTGTTGGTCCGCTACTCCGCTTATCTGAACTTAAAAATAAATAGGCTACTATTTATAGTACTAATAACAGGTAAAGACGTAAAGTTATAACTACTAACTAAAATGCGATTTCAATGCAAATTGCATTTTTTATTGGAAAATCTTAACTCTAAAAATGGTTTCCAAGTGAACAAGTAGGTTACCTTCGAAATTTATTCCATACATAATAGTATGAAAAAATGAAAATTGGATTTTGTAGTTTGTTATATTTTTGGCCATATTTACTTTATGAATACATTTTTAGCATTTTTGTACCAGATGAAAATGAAAATTTCTTCCGAAATTCTTAAACAAAATATTCGTTTGTAACCGCAATACATTTTGAAATGATTAACTGCTGGAAACTATGGTCTCTACAAAGTACGAACATTGTATTTTATCTTTTATAAACGTAATTGACTGTAACTGATTTTAAATAATAGCTTATCCGTATATACTATATTATAGCCTTGTGTTTATAAAAATATTATATTGGTAGCTGTCGTGCAAAGAATTTATCACGTATTCATGTAATCATGTACACACCAAAGATAAAAATAAACAGAATGCAGATACGTACCTACTTACTTATATTTTTAACAGTTCATACTTTTTTTTTTAATTTATGATTTGTTTTAAATGTTCCTATGAATAAATAGCAATTCAAATTAACACAAAATAAAACGATTAAATACAAATTAAGATATAATTAATATATTTACGCTGGATTGCATAAACAAATTTATTAAATTTAATTGTTCACTAAAATGTAATGGACCAATCTTGGGCCACTAAATGTTGTAAAGGGACAATTAGCTCACAATTGATTCATTAAATGTTTAATGCAACTCGGCATAAACGTGTTTTTTTAATGAGTTTTATACAAATAAGCTTTTGGGTTTTTAAGATATTTATTCAAAGTTCAAAGATATTTTTTGACGTTTTGGGACAATTTTTTAATGAGATTATTTAACTTTTTAGTAATAATTGCAACTTTTAAGAACATTTTAAAGCATTTTTTAGGACATTATAACCCACGCCCTAGATTATTACCAATTAATTATTGGTTCGAAGTTTGATTTTTATATACAGTGAAACTTCCATACAACGAACTTCCATTTAATAACATTTTCCGGTTAACGAAATATTTTTAAGAACCAAATTGATTCAATTCTATTCAACGAAATTCTCTATAATACTAATTTTTTTTATGCCCCATTGAGACTTTTGAATTTCGTTAAATAGAATTGAATAAATTTGGTTCTCTAAAATATTTCGTTAAACCGAAAATTTTGTTAAATGGAAGTTTCACTGTATTATGAAGATATATTCGACTAATTTGTTAAAAGAAGCCAATACCTAACGAGTACATTTTAAATGAGTAATAATAGTATTTACTGCTTAAATAATCAATCTGTACCTATATAATACTGCGTAATGTACAAGTCCGGATTAAGGATCAATTAGGCCCCGGGACACCATTGTGCCATACACTTTGTGGGCCCCCTTTCAAATTTAACTTCGAAATAATTGTATTATTACATATTAACGACTTTATATAATTGTATAATTTTTTACTATGCAAAAAATATACAGAGTGTATCTTATGTCATAGTACGAGGGGTTTCTTTTTAACAATTATGGATCGATATGATATGGAATTTCGTTAAAACAAAAAAAGGCGTGTTTCTTTATTTTTAACTGGCATTTTTTTTTTTATAAAATTTTCAAAATTTTTGAACACTCAGTTGTACCTGCAATAATAAAATCGACTTTATTTTTCAAATATTTCCTAATAACCACTATATTTTTTCATGGATTCTGGTAAAGCTTTTTGTCTGAATATTTTGACAGTCAAATGATCAATTTTAGTTTGCTAGGTTATTACTTATTAACTATAGGGTCCTCGAAAGTTTAGTATAATATGCATTAATGCTTTTAACTGAAATACCTAATTTACAAGAGCTAAATGTTTTTTCTTATAACTACCTATATGTATACTTAGATAGTTGAATCAGTAATCGAAAATGCTCAAAAAAAAACAACATAATCAAAATTGTGTTTGCCAACACAGTTCATTATTTATAGTAATTTTTCGTGATATAAAATTGAGAAAAATTTTATTTTATAATTATTATTTATTAAGTAATAATAATTTACCTACTACCTATACCTACCTACTTAAATATATATTGGGGATAAAGATGGGCCCCGGGACCGTGCCACCCTTGGCCCACCCTTAAGCCGGGTTTGATAATGTACCTACGCATCAACATTATTTGTTATTAGTTATTACCATTATCCATTGGTTGAGAATCTCTTCTAGGACGTTCTTCACATTCAGCTCCATATTCTATACTACCCGTGTCTCCTAAAATTAGTTTTAAAAAGTAACATTATTATTATAGTGTGTATAAAATATTTACGTATATCTACATAGAGATAACAGATAAAGATAATATATTTTTATTGTTCTGTAATTGTATTTACCTTCTAAACTAGGGAAATCATAATCTGTGGAAACAGATGTTGTTCGATATGATCCATTAACAGGGAATGCGGTATTCTGAAAAGTAATAATCAAAGTAATTGAAATAATTTTTTTATACATACCTATTTATTATTAGTTTGTTGTTAAAAATGTACTAAAAATATTACCTTAGCTATTTGTAACATCACAATTGAATGCTTTACTTGGTCCATTAGTTTCTAAAAAAATTTTTATAATAATCAAAACACAAATAAAATAAAAATAAAAATAATTTGACATGGAATCATAGAATTTTGGCAAGAAATAGAAGTGTTCAACTTCATGATTATAAGTTTGAAAACAAGTATGTTTGATAAACGATTTTAAAATAGTTTGTGTTTTCTAAAGTGCTTCACGAGTTTTAAGTTTTTAAATACTGTCAAAAAAATATCTCTGAAGTGTAATAATAAACCTGGTATAAATTAGTTACCTTGTGGTTTGTTTAAAAAAGTTAAATCTTAAATACTGGGTATAAATTGTGTATAATATGTAAGATCATTAAAATTGTTTTCTATAAAATTGGTGGATTTAGCGATATTTTTAATTTGATACACATCATTTTTTGTAACATAGAATTTAGACGACCCTGTGAGAGTATAGAATATAGAATACACATAGGTGGTCAATGATGCTTTCCATCTTATATATAGTATTTTACATGACAAATTAGATAAGTATCATCACAGTTGTACTAGTTTTGAGCAGTAGATACGCATCTTCTTCACCTCCGGCCTATATCGTAGTTCTGCACTTCTCATTGGCTGATTCTGTTAATCTGTTCTATGTTATATATGTATGTATATGATTGAAAGCCAATAAGAAGTGGAGAACTACGATAAATGGGAAGTAAAGAGCGGAGGATGCGTATCAAAATACTGTGATAATACCTATCTAATTTGTCATGGTATTTTATATTATTTAGTATATACTCTGTACCATGGTTTAAATATACAGGGTTGTTGTAATAGTGCCCCCACTATAACATTTTATCACATTAAGGAATTAAAATGGCAGCGTAAGGGAACGACCTATACTGGTTATACTATGAAATAATATATGAAGATATGGACGGTACCCTTAAGCTGGACGTCGCACTCGGCGATTCATTTGGATGCGCCCACGCGGTTAGCTCTTATTTGGTATGGAGAATAGGTACCGGGTAATTCATTATTAAAATAGGACACTCATTATTCAAAAAGTATTAATGTTTTTTGAAAATATTTTATCTTACATGATTTCAAATCGTAACAAAATAACATTTTTATTAAATAAATTATATTTTTAAATGTTTTTTATCCTAATAATTTTTTGATTTTTTCACTCTTGAATTATTACACACAGTTTTAATTTCATCTTCGAAAGCCGGTTATTTTTCTGAGTAATTCTATACATAAAAATCGAATTTAGGATGAGTAGCTTATGAGTTATAAGTATTTACAGTTTAGATGAGCGGAGTGGTGGAGCAATTTTTGAGTGATAACCGCGTATAGGTACTATCTAGGTACTTCACTCCGATCATTTATTCTATACTTTAAATACTTATAAGTTATAACTCATAAACTACTCATCCTAAATTCGGTTTTTATGTATCAAAATACTTCAAAAAATATTCTGCTTTGGAATATTAATTTAAAACTGAACGTTGTCATTCAAAAAAGTAAAAAACTTAAAAAATTTTAAATATAAGAAATATATACAATGTGTTTCTGAAATGGATGAGGTAACTAGACTCCATTCAAAATAAGACCGTGACCAGGCGGCCGAGTTGTGCGCATGGGCGTGCCTTTGTTCCGTGGCAGCGCCCGACGTGTCGCCGCGCCGTAGCCACAGCGTTTGACCATGTGTCTGACCGCCGCCCGACGAAAACTGGTCGCCGCCTGGTCACGGTCTTATTTTGAATAGAGTATAGTATAGGCGTACTCAGTGTAATGGCCCAATGAAGATTTTTTTGAAATTTATTTTCTATCTTCAAATTCTGGGTTTATACAAATTATTTTTAGAACATTATCTTAAATGTAAAAATAAATAGTCTAGTTGTATTTTTTGCAAAATTCTCATACGAATCGAGGTGTCCCATCATTTTCACGCTTGTCGAGCGTTTTTCACTCTCGAATCGCCGAGTAAAAAAAAAATGGTTTGGCACATCGATTTGTATGATAACACTACAAGATAAACAGTGGTGATAGTTATTTATTGTTATTTAAAATACATGATTAATTAATGCATTATTTTACTTTGTCAACTAATAAAAATGATAAAATAATAACAAAATAAGGGTTAAAAAAGTTTTAAATGATCGAATTTACTGACATACTGACATACATTGATTTGTGTGACTTAGATGTACAGGTAATAAAATATGGTAACTTTTATCCGTGCTGTCTATATTATAAAATAACTAATTGACCGTAACTTTTACATAAAGAACATTAGTTGATTTGATTATAGCTGACTTCAATACTGGAGTTTCAATATCCATTGAACAACACTTTAAATTTATTTTTAAGATTGAATAGTTTTTAATTTTAATTTTTAACAATGGAGTACACTAACATTGAATATTCAGAAAGAAGATGTTTATGCCAACGAATTACCGAAATAATAGAGATGAATTTTTGATGAGAATTAATAATGTAGCTGATATCATTCGTCAAACAATAAATTTGTTGGAATAAACTTGGAATTCATTACATCGTCGGATCGAAAGTGCATCGAAGTTAACGGGAGTCACATACTCACATTGAACAACTGTAGATAAAAATAGGTTTTCAAAATAAAGTGTATTCAATTATAATTATTTTACAGCGTAACACAACTTAAATGTATGTCAGTAAATTTGATAATTTAAAACTTTGTTAACCCTAATTTTGTTATTATTATCATTTTTATTAGTTGACAAAGTAAAATAATGTGTTAATTAATCATGTATGTTAAATGACAACAAGTAAATATCACCACTGTCTATCTTGTAGTGTTCTCATACAAATCGATGTGCCACACCACTTTTTTTTTAGTCGGCGATTCGAGCGTGAAAAACGTGCGACAAGCGCTAGAATTATATGAGAATTTTGCAAAAAATGTAACTTGACCATTTATTTTTACATTTAAGATAATGTTCTAAAATAATTTGTATAAACCCAGATTTTGAAGATAGAAAAAAAATTTCAAAAAAATCTTCATTGGGCCATCACACTGAGTACGCCTATACTAGTTACCTCATCCGTTTCAGAAACACCCTGTATATTTTTAACAATTTTGTTTCTAACGACTAATATTGACTATAAAACATCATGTAAAAAAAAAATGTTCAAACACATTTATACTTTTTGAAATAATGAGTGTTTGATGATAAAAGAATCACCCGGTATAAGATATTAGTAAAAACAATACATCTCACACTGTATACATACATATTATCATAAGAGCACTTTACAATTTAAATTAATATTAATAAAATGTAAATGCAAACAAATATATTTACATTAGTTTCTGAAATTATACATTCACAATGTGCTTTGTCTTCCTCGCACATCGAATTCATTTTTACTTCTAAATTCTGGAAAATAAAATATATATACATTTTACATAGGTATAATATTATTATCATAAGTTTTTATAAGGTATTTATATTTAAATTATTCAAACCTTAGTTTGTTCAATAAGAAGCTGTAAATAAGCATCAGCTTCTCCTAATTTCTTATCAAAACTCTCCAAAGTAGGAACAACTGCATCATTATTTACCTAACAAAATAACATCGATTGTTATACATAATTTATATAATTAGTATACCTATATTTTATTTAATGTATACTATAACAATAACAATTAAATTAATATATAATCACAATACCTTTATTCGTACGGTTGGTTTACACATACTTAAACATCCACCCATCATACCTACGTCTATATATTGAATATTATGCAATACGCGCACATACATTTAATTTAGGTTTTTACCGTTTTTGATGTATATTTCACTTCAAGCACACACGGACTAAAGGTTTTGCTGCACATTTATGAACAGACTATTTCATTTGCTTAGTTAAAAAAAAATCAATATACACTAGAGCTAAATGGTTCAAATTTCCGTTGGAAGACTGTGTACATCATAAAATAATACCAAGGCAATTAAGGTCAGAATTGGATTAGTGCAACCAGTGTTGAACCTACTACCTATACATGGCTGTATATAAACCAACTTCTATACTTGTAATTTAATAATACGCACCCTCTTTCGAGACATATGTTTTCTTATACTATCAGTCCGACAATAATTAAAGGTTTCTCTTTTATAATACATAGACAGCAAGACGTTATTTTGGTTCAAAAACAATATTTTATAGTTTCTAAATATATTATATATAGTACAAGACGTACAAGTGGCAAAATTAAATATATTAAGTAGTTCTTATCATTGGTACATTTTTCGATAAAATTATTCTATATTCAAAAAAGACGCCATTTTTATGATGTTGTGACGAGGCAATTCAATATTTTTATGCTTTTTTTGCAATTTTTCCTAATACCTCTCTTTTTAATTGTTTAGTTAAGTGAGGGGTCTCTATATAGAGTAGATCTCTATTGTATTTGAATGTAATACTTTTTCGGAGAAACTTTTAAATAGTTTCAAGTTTTTTTTTGTGAGTTGTTCTAATTACTATTTAGTGCGCCACGTAGACCATTTTTCCATTTTATAGAATTCTGGGAATCAGTTTTGTACCAATAGCAAACGTGATCAAATTAAAAATATATATATTTTTTTAATTTCTTTCTTTGCACGCCAACACGGGTATTATATAAAACAATATATGCGCCATTATTGTTAATTTAGAGTGAAAGAAACCCTGGTCATTTATACGTTTATGCACCAACAAATAAGAACTGAATGAGGTTCACAAACTTTTAGTGATGATTTAAAATTACATAAGAAATTTGTCAATAGTAAGTTAAATTATACAGTAAATAGTTAAAATATGAAAATAAATATTTTTCACTCTGGCGAAGCCGGGTAACCCTCTGCAACTAGTAATACACAGAGTTGGACATATCATAGTTACATGTAACTAATTAATGTAACTCGGTTACTTTTATAATTTGTAACTTGTAAATTGTAACAAGTTACTCATTTATAATCTAACATGTAACTTGTAACTAGTTACAAATTTTCCTGTAACTTTATATGTTTTAAATTTTCAATCCTTAGCTATAAAAGTTGAACATTTTATATATTTTTAACTATAAAATAATAATTATTAAATTTTATATTTGATACATTTTGTCGAAATTCGAACTTTAAATGCTTATAAAAAAAAAATGTGCCTATGTATTTTTAATATTTTTCAACTGCTATTGTAACAATGTATCAGGAGCCTTGCATTTAATTTTCACGATTTTTTACCCAAAAAAAAAATTTTACTGAAATTTTTATAGAAAAAAAGCTAAAAAAATTTAAAACTGACAATGTCCGTAAACAGCTTAAAAAGAGTCAAAATATTTTCAAAATTGTATGGTGTATAGAAAATGTTAATATAAACATTCAGGGAAATTTTCAAGTATCCACAGCCATTCGTTTTTTAATTGTAACAAAATAAGAAAATCGTTACATGAGAAATCAAGTGAATATCAAATGTTGTAAAAATATGAATTTCAAACGCTCATAAAAATTTAATTTGACTTTCTTGTAGACATTTTTTTTTTATTAAAGGTCGGCGCACTTACGAAGAATCTTGTATTACATTTTCATATCTTAAATTTAAAAAGAAAATTTTTTATGAATTTCTCACTCAAAACAATTTTGCAAATTTTAGTCATTTTTAAGTATTTTTTAATTTATATTTGAACTTTAAATGCTTATAAAAAAAAATTGTGACTATGGATTTTTAATTTTTTTTCATCTGCCTTTGAAACAATATACTAGGTGCCTTCCATTAAATTTTCAAGCTTTTATAACCAACAAATAATATCAATTAACCCATCAAAAAGCGCAAGTGTTTTATTCAGTCTACGGCTTAATCCTACTCCACCACCGCTAACTTTTAACAATGAACCAATCGCATGGAAGCCGTCCGTCAAATACCTTGGCGTGACGTTGGACAAAAGATTAAACTGGTGGCCACACCTCTCATCTAATCTCCAACAAGCCTATCAACGTCTAGGGATGCTCTTCCCTATCTTAAACAGGAAGTCTTTGCTACAAAAAAAACTTTCACTACATATTTATAAAAAAATACTACGTCCATTAATCACATATGGTTGCCCTATTTTGGGTAAATGTGCACAAACTCATCTTAATAAACCGCAAATATTTCAGAACAAAGTTTTAAGAGCGATATTACTAACGTTCCATGGTTCGTGAGGAACTCAAGCATACACAAAGACCTCAAAATTCCAACTCTTCAAGACCACATCAAGTTCTTGGCTCGAGCTTCTTCGAATCCATCCACAAGTCAACAGGCTCATTGCACTACCACATCAACATCAGACCACCTACACAAAGCCGCCTCCAACGTGGTCGGCCGCATGACCTAATTCCTCAAGAAACACTCTAACTCAAGCCTCTAACTATTATTATCATTTAACATAAAATTGTAATAACTAATTATCGCACTTAACGCGTCAAAATGTATTAATTATCCTTCATCTCTAGGTATAGATAGCAACTAGCTAGGAATACAATAAAAAAAAAAAATTGTCAATATTTGAACTTTAAATGCTTATCAAAAAAAACTGTGACTAGGGATTTTTAATATTTTTCATATGTCATTGTAAGAATACAGTAGGAGCCCTGTATAACATTTTCAAATTGTATATAATTTTATTATTTTATTTATAGAAAAAAAAATGGAAACTGAAAATGTCCGTAAGGAGCTCAAAATAAGTCAAAATATCATTTTATGGTGTACATAAAATGCTAATATAAGCAGTCAGTAAAAATTTCATGTATCTACGGTCATGTGTTTTAGAGTTTCACCAAAAACCAAAATCGATTTTTTCGAAAACAGATTTTACTTAAAAAATCCCGTTTTTCCGTAATTTTTCTTTTGTTTTTCACGGTACTTTTGAAAACTACTGCGAAATTGTTGACCCCCCCAAAATACCAACTAGATTCACTTTCCTATCAGAAAAGATACTGTTAAAGAAAATCTAAGCAGTTTTACTGTCCTAAAAGGTGATGACCGACACAAAAATAAAAAATAAATTTAAAAAAAAAAACACATATAATTATTGTAAAATCAATACATTCATCGCTCGGCTCAGAATCCAAAACGTTTAATACAAGATTCCTCATAAGTTTGTCTACCTTCATAAAAAAAAAATTCTACCGGAAAGTTAAATTAAATTTTGAAGTTAGACATCGGATATTTTCCTGTAAATTGACAAATTCTCATGCAACGATTTTCTTATTTTGTTTTTATTCAATAACTAATAAAGTAGGTAATAACCGTAAATACTTGAAATTTACACGATACATGTTTATTTTATCATTTTTTATACTTGATACAATTTAAAAAATATTTCGACTATTTTCGACATTTTCAATTTTTATTTTTTTATTTATTTTGTAATAAATGTAAAATAATTTCTTCTTGTTTGGTCAAAATGCTTGAAAATTTAATACCAGGCTGACGGATCCTCACTATTATTATTACAAGTACCAGTTTAAAAATACTAAAACTACTTGGTCAATTTTTTTTTTATATTCTTTTTTTGGTTTCACAATTAATCTGGCCACTAGATATTCATTAGTTGTCCGATTATAGTTGGTAAGTATATCTTTTTTTCCTAACATGACGATCAAAACGCGATTTTATCTAGCCCCTGGCCGGTCAATAATTCTTTATACATATACCAATGTAACTTTTAACTTTAAATGTAACTTAGTTACATTTAACTGTAACTTGTAACCAGTTACAATAAATTGAGTAAATTGTCCAATCTTGGTAATACATATTTGAATAGTCAATACTTTAGATAGCAAGTCATATATATTTCAGCTAAATGATGTTTATATTTTTAAATTCCACAAAAAATATGAACTGTCGATAAATACACTTTTTATATTCTATCATGAATCAGAAATGTATAAATTACCATGCAATTAACCTAACAATAAGTTTAACATTTAGTGTGAATAAAATAAAACAATTCAAAAATAAATAAATTTATATTTAATATGTATACCTACATAAAACGAATAATACATACTTTTTTTACAAGATGAGACAAAAAAATAATTTACGAACGTTACAAAACTAGTATACCAAGAATATATTATAATCTTAATCTGAAAGTGAATATGAACTATTATTCGATTAGTATAACTTACAAGTTACAATAAAATTGTCAATTAAATAAAATATGAAAATAATAATTAATATTTAATGTTATATACCAGTAAACATTCATCAATTTTGGAATAAGTTATTTTATTAATATTCCCGGTGATACGTTTAAAGGTAAACACATGGCATATTTTATTTCACGCGGGCTTTACAAAACAATACTAATTTTTTTAAATCTTTTTTAGATTCTGAGCGGAGCAAAGAATGCGTATTGATTTTATAATGATGTGTTTTTTTTTATATTTTTCATTAATTTTTTTATTTTTGTGCCTGTCAAGACCGTTTGGGACACTAAAATTGTTCGATGGGAAAGTGAATCTAGTTGGTGCATTCGGGAGGTCAAAATTTTAAATTGCCAATAGTTTTCAAAAATAGGGGGAAAAACAAAACAAAAATTAATATTTTTTACGAAAAATCGGTTTTTGGTGAAACTAAAACAAATGAACGTTTATACATAACATTTTCACAGAATTTTAATATTCGCATTTTCTATAAAAGATAACATTTTCAAAATATTTTGATTTGTTTTGAACTGTTGGACATTTTCACTTTCCAATTATATTAGTTATTTTTTCTATGAATGTGAATAAAATGAATGTAGTTATTTGTTGGGTAAACAGCTTGAAAATTTAATACAAAGCTCCTACTATATTCTTACAATGCCGTTTGAAAAATATTAAAAATCCTTAGTCACAGTTTTTTTTTAGAAGCATTTGAAGTTAAAATCTTGAGACAAAATACTGAAAAATCACTTAGCAAATTATTTGAGTTAAGAATTCATAAAAATTTTTCTTTTTAAATCAAAGATTTGAAAATGTAATAGCTTTATAAAAAAAAAAATGTCCACAAGCAAATCAAATTAAATTTGTATGAGTGTTTGAAGTTTATATTTTTACAATATTAGATATTATTCACTTGATTTCTCATGTAGCGATTTATATTAAAAATACATAGGCACAATTTTTTTTATAAACATTTAAAGTTCAAATTTTGACGAAACGTATCAAATTTAAAATTTAATAATTATTTTGTAGTTAAAAATTTATAAAATGTTCAACTTTTATATCTAAGGATTGAAAATTTAAAACGAGTTTCCAAGTAAATAGGTTATATATAAATTACTTTATTCACAATAATATCATCAAATATACTTAGTAAAATCATAGGCTGACTGACCGTCTTCGCTCAGATCGTTTTTCTTATAGCTACAATGATATTTTTATATCTTTGAATTCAAATTGAATACCATCCATGGTAGTGACCTACTTGTAACCTACTGTAAAGCAGAGCGACACCCACTTGCCACCTTTTTTTTATGTTTTTAACATTTTTAATTGATAGTATACACTTTAATTTCATATTCGAAGACAAAATATTTTCTTGAGGATTTCGATATATTATAGAAATTAAATTTCAAACGAATAGTTAATTTATTATAAATATTTAAAGTTAAGATGAAAATAGAGCAGTAGACCAATATTTAGCGAAATATTTATTAAGTTCAAACTTAAGTATCTAGGTTTTTAATTTTACAAGCACAAATATTTGATACACTGATTATAAGGAAAGTTTCATTTTGTAATTTTATAACGAAAAAAACAAAATTGTCACATTACAGACTCTATATTATAATCACATACGGTTAAGAAAAAATCATTTTTTGTTTTAAACAAAAGTTAAATAGATAGAACAGAAAGGTAATTCAATGCAATAGTAAAGTTTAATCACTTACTATACAAACCGTATATGAAAAAAATATCTTATTGTAATTTTTTGATTACCTACCTGTATTTGATTAACTCTATATCCAAACAACTGTTTTTGTATAGTATCTTCTAAAGCGCGTATCCAAAGCTCTCGGTCAGCACGAGTCCTTGCTTGAAAATGGAATGTTTTGCCATCTACTGTTACAGTAAATGTAAGATTATCTTCATCATCAATGCCAATCATAGCTCCTTTCAAACGAACACAGCCTCGGCGTACACCACGTACCATTTTTTCTCGAGACTAAAATAAAAATTCATCGTTTAAGAATAAATGGCAATTTATAAAAGTTATAATGCCCAGTATTTTTATGTGAATATTGATGTACATATCAATCTTAGTAATTGAACAAAAAACAACTAGTTTGTTAGTTGTTTAAAGTGTATGGAAGTATAATGAAGTGTTAACTAAATATTCATGCCAGAATCGATAAAAATATTTCTCCACCCGCCACAATTCACTACTCCCAAAGAATGTAATTGTATAGATGTGTGCACTACTGCACTAGTCGTATTTTAAAACTAAGTATGTAAGTAATGATAACATTCTTCCAAATTTGTCTAAATAATTTATTTTTATTTTAAAGGTAGATAAAATCTAACATATATAGATTAATGAAGTCAAGACCATTTCAGAGCCTCACTCGTTTGAATACTTATAAAAAAAATTATCATTAAACGGCTAAGTATTATTAGGTACGTAATTTGTAAAGGGATTTAAAATACTAAAATAATGTAATTCATATAAATGTACAATTATTTATTTAGTTTATCCTCAATAATCAATATTCCATAATTTTTCATTTATATTTCTATAACTACCTAGTACCTATCATGTTAATTAATTTAATTTTCATATTCGTATGATGAATAATAAAATATAATTATTGAAACATATTATAGATTTTATTTTATAATAAAATAAAAATTATACTGAAATAGGTACCTATATTCAGTTTATTCCTATTAGTAAAATATATAGGGCAACTTTTTTCCTTACTGGAATACCCCGTTTAAAGTTATCATGTTGAGGTCTTTGACCTTAGATTTTAATTCATGAATCTTTGATGAGCAGGAAATAATGTCTTCTTGAACCATGAATAGTATTGCATATATTAAAAGCGCTTTCCTAGACCTTTTATCAGAACCGTGAAGATGACACAACATTGGTCAATGGTAGAATATGATCGATTGCAAGTTAATAGCTAGTTGAATTTTTTTTAAGTTTAAACATAGTAATATATAGAATTATTTTAAAGCTTATATTTGTATAGTTCATTAGACGCAATTAATAAATAAATATAATTAAAATTTATGGGTGTTCTCTAAATCAATTTATTATTATTACTTTCAAAATTATACTACAATAAAAATGGTATTTATGACGTGGTTTGAGATCCTTGATGGGCAGATTGACCCAGGTAAGCTTTTTTACGTTTATTAATTTATAAAAAGTATTATTTACTTTATACTTTTTAGACTGGAGGACTAAAGATTGGCCTATGATGTCGACAACTGCAATCCCTGTATTATTAGCTGTAATATATATTATTTTTGTCAAATTTGTTGGTCCAAACTATATGGCAAATAAAAAGCCTTACATCCTTCGAAAAGTTTTAGCAATCTACAACACGGCACAAATATTAGCTTGTATATATCTTACTGTGGAGGTGATTAATTTTTGATATTTATAATATTAACTTAACTTGTTATATTATCCTATTGAAAACTTTTAAAATCATTAATTATAAAATATCGCAAACCCATATATTTATTTTATAGTATTTCAAAACAAAACCAAAAATGGGGTGTGATCCACTAGATGTGTCTGATGATCCAACAGCATTATACGTAATAATTACCATACAATTTATTTGTATTAGCAAACTTATTTAGTTGTTTACATACATTTTACTTTTTAGGCAGCAAAATTAGTATGGTGGACGACAATTTTAAAATTATCTGAATTCATTGAGACTGTAAGACCATTTATTAGAGTACATTATACTTATTTAACAATACCACTATTTGTATGAGATTAATTCATTAAAAACTTAATAATGAAAAGATAATTTTTATTTTCACAGGTTTTCTTTGTACTTCGAAAAAAACAAAACCAAGTTTCTGCACTTCACATATACCATCACATAACAACTTTTTTTTTTGTATGGATTGCCACAAGAATAAACCCAGGTAATCACCTAATGTTTTTAAGACCATTATATAATGAATAAGAGTTATTATAAGCTTATACATTTTTACATTTACAAGTAAAATGTTCTACCAACCCAAATACATAAATATAATAATATTATAAGAATATGTTATGCTAAAAGATTTTGAATGTATCGGTTTTAAAATAAGAAGCAACATACAGGGCTAGGAACTTAACCATAGAAATTATTCTTGGGAAATGGGTGTGTGGAAAAAAATTCATTTTTGGGAGGCTAAGTACTATAAGAAACTAGGTCAGGGGTCTTCAATCTTGTTAAGCCACCTATTATTCGTAAAAAATCTCGCGGGCCATATTCGTAATAAAAACATATAAGTACACAACATGGTATGCTTAAAATGTGTTCACGAGCTTCAAATAACGACAAGGCGGGCCGTGGGTTGAAGACCCGTGGATAAGGTTCTATAGGTGAATCTCGGATTATTTAAGATACTAGACTAGTTGTAGAATATTTTTCGGTAACTACTACACGGTGTCACACATTTGTATCCGTAGTCAGTATGACGCAAGCCAATTGAACGCATACGAAATTTCGACGGATTTTTTTTTTTTTTTTGTGAACATATAATACTAAAAATGTAAACGTGTAACATTAGAAATTTCCGATTTAATCACTTTTATAATTATTGGTATTCGTGACATTCAAAGTTTAAAACAAACCTCTAATACGCAATATATGACGCATATCAATATGACCGCGAAATTATACGTATATAAGCATAACAATCCGGTACCGCATTAGTGTATTATCAAAATAAATCCTATTTCAAACCAGGGTAGTACCTAAAATAATTGAAACCGAACTACTTACTAGAATACAAATGTAATTAGAACTATCCAAAATCAAAATGTCAAGCGGCAATATATGAGAATACTGTTGTATTAAAATAATTTTAAAAACGTATAGGTAAGTGCCTAAATAGATATAATAGTATAAAAAATATAAAAACGTATAATAATTTCTAATTAAACTCAATTATTATTCAGGGCATTGACATTATTGCTATTTACGATGCCATAATAATTAATATTTTACCAATAATTGTGATTCTTATAATACATTTTTAAAACAATTGTTTTAGGTGGTATTGTACGGATACCTGTTATGTTAAACAACACAGTTCACATGGTTATGTACTCATATTACTTATTATCATCTATGGGTCCAGGAATACAAAATAAAATTAACAGTTACAAAAAGTACATTACTATCATACAAATGGTAAATACGTAGTTTAAATATTTACGTTTTAAGATATTTAAAATTAGACTTATAAAATCAGTTCCAGATTTTAACAAGAACATTTAATAAAACACGAGTTTTAATGTTCTTGTAACGGTTGTATAGCCGACAATTTTTTTTTTTGTCATTCGAATTCGTTTCAACTTTCAATATATGTGCATAAAACTAACATTATTATACATAAATCATTAGCATATTCTGTGTTACTACTTGCGCGCAGTCATACATATGTTTAACGTTGACCCTTGTTTTTTTTTCTAGGTACAATTTTGTATTTTGATCGTTAACTCAATATTTTATTTGACTCCTAGCTGCCAAGTACCTAATATTTACGGATTGATATTCATACCTAATGTTTTTATTGTATTTTATATGTTTTACGACTTTTACCGAACATCATATATTAAAAAAAAACCTGTAGACCGTCGCAATAGTACGAGTATAAAAATTAGCAATAATAGTAATAACAACAATATTAAGATTAAAGGAAAACTTTAAAAATGATTATTTATAACATAAAGTTAATTAGGAATAATTGTTCATTTTTAGTATAATATGTAGTTGAGAGGCATTATATCATAAAGCTTTTAAGCAGGGCTTAAAACCGTTATCAATCAAGTCGGTAATCGGCTCCGGCAGGAGCCGAAAATTTTTGAAAACCGGTAACCGGTTATCGTTTAATTTTGATATTTTGGTAACCGGTAACCGTTTCTTTAAAGATATTTCAAACACTATGATAACCGTTAATCGTTTAAAAACCGTTGATTATATTTTTTGGTAATCGGTTACCGGTTAAAACCGGTTTTTAAAAATCATTTTTTTATCATATTTTTGAAACAGTTTATTTAGGTTATTCGTGGGTTGATAACATAACTATTATTATTACAAAATCAAAAACTTAATATGCTTTAATTTGGTCGATTTCCTAATTCCTTCAATTTAAATATTTATTTTTTCAAACTGCTTTAAAGTTTAAAACATTTGATCAAGATAATGGCGATCTTAATAAATCAAAAAAATAAATTGCATAAAAAAATGTTATTGTTATAATTTTCTTCTTTATAACCGTAAAAACCAAAATAATATATAATAATTTTGTACTAATTTTTGTGAAGGGCAAAAATGTGTTTCTCCAAGTTTGACGAATGCTTACCAGATAGGTCGATAGGTATATACTTGGTACATCCCACTACATTACATTTACTACTGTTTTTATTTATATCATACGTAAAATACATTTCAAGAAGAGGGTTCTTCATTTTTAATTTTCGTGTATAATATAATATGTAGTTATTCTTCAAATTATTTAAATCTTAACCCCTTTAAACACTTTAAACAACAGCTTTAAAATAATATCATTGACCAATGTATATAAAATATAAAGTGTGATAGACAGTATTAAAATGTCGTAAATACTAAATGGACTTAGCCCCTATTCCACCAACTATTTCGTAATAGGAATCAGCGCCCGAGGACGACGACGATGTTTATGGCGGTATTTATAATATTAGTTATACAATTATACCTATATATATATATGTGATATTCACAACAAATAAGCAATACTCGACGACAATTAATTGGGGAAAAAATTTAAAAATAGCTGGAAAATTAAATTCAACTATAATGTAATCATGACATAATTCAAGACTCAAGTATTAAATTCCACGAAAAACCCGTTAATTTTTTGGTCGGGAATAGATTTTGGTTATAATACCGGGATTGAAAAAACGAGGTAACCGCTTTGATGTTAATATTTAGATATTTACCTTGGTAACCGATAACCAATAATCGCTTCCAGCATTCCAAAACTAAGAACGGTTATCGGTTTTTGGTTCTCAAATTTACGGTTTTTTACCGGTTTTCGTTACAAACCGGTTACCGGTTTTAAGCCCTGCTTTTAAGTTTTACATGCTATACCTATTCTTTAATAAGTTCAATTAAATTATTATAAATGTATAACTTTAAAAAGTTCTATAACTATTATTCAACAATGTATGTATCATCATCATTATTTATTATCGCTATTTTCTAAAATAAACATAATTTAATAATTTAACTATAATTTATCTATTTTATAAATTTTTTATAAGTATAATGACTACATGGATATATTTATTTAAATGATAATTAATTCATTAAACGCATCAAGTAAAATTCTATGTAATTTTTGTATAATACTTCTTCAAATTAATTATTTATCTACTGCACATAGGGGTTTACAAAGAAATTAAAAATGTTTGTGTCATAAGAATTCAACATAAATATATTTACTGGCTATTTATATATTTTAAATTAAAACATAAATGTGATTTTAACTATAAAACTAAACTATTCATTAATAAAAATATTTTAAAACCATGTATCATTCTTAAAGGGTTCATTTGTAATAAATAGTTAACTACAACTATTCCGTTATTATTTTTATTATAATTCTGTTTTCTGTGTAATATTGTGCTAGTATTAATATAAATTAGTTAGTAAAATATTTTAAGTTGCATGTTTAAATTATTATTTTAACTATTATATTTGCTGTATATAATTTTAATTTTAGTAATAATAAATGTTATACGCCCATATACGTTATATGTTTATCTAAGTGTATTACTTTTGTTCTAAATCTTTAAATTATTAAAAATTATTAAAATTAATAAGATTAGGTACCTACTAGTTCAAGTTTAATAACAATATTTATGTAAATCACAAAATGAATAGGAAGTTATACAAGCATTTGTTGTCTTACATGTGCGTGATATAGCAAATTTTACGCTCAGCAGATCACGTTTAGCTCCCTTAGTTAAAAAATTATAGGGAATTGACATCTTATAAAATTTAAGGGTAAGATTATTATTTGGGGCATCTCATAATCTTTTTATTATATAATAATAAATTTATATGTGTTAATATATATATATATATATATATTTATATAATTTAATAATATTTATTATATTATAATCGAGTTATTAATACCTATTGTACAATTGTAAATTGTTTTTACATCTTAAAATACTCATAACTCACTTTAATATTTCATAAGAGGTCAATCACTCTGATTTTTAAACTAACAGAGCTAAACGTGATCTGCTGAGCTTAAAATTTGCTATATTACGCATTTGTAAGACGGAGACAACAAATTCCTGTATAACGTTCTCTTAAGTATATAATATTTTAAGATATTATAGTAGTATACAACTGCTAACACATTTACTGTTAACATCGTATCATAAATTATTTGTCAAACATGGATGAAATATTTATTAAATATATAATATACTTAGGCTGGGGCTATACACAGCGAATTCACTATTAATACTAATAATTTCGCAGCGACTTTGCAAATATTTACCATAATTTTGACATAATTTAGTTCCGAAGTTATTTATATTTATATAGGTATATAAAACTACAAAAACAAACAAATTTATTAAAAAATATTTAAAAAAAATAATTTTACGTTTATATCTTCAATATAATGCTGTTTAATTAAGCTATTTAAATTTAATAATTAAATAATTAAATAATTAAAAATCATAAAAAAAATAATAAAATATAAAGTTTATAGCTATTTAAAAAAATACCTAAACCCAATTATTTTCTTAAAAAATATGTAATATAATTCAATAATATTTTAATTAAAATATACACTGCATTTTAAAACTTATCCTCTTAACTAATTTAATTATAGCAATTATATTAACAATAATAAAATCACCTATTACATCAAATTTAGTTATTTTAATTCAAACAATAACTTTAACTACCTATAATAACTAATTTAATCAATAAAACAGCATGAATCTCATTTATAGCTTTTATTTTACATATTGGAGGATTAATAATTATTTTTTTATATATTTCAAGAATTGCTTTTAATGAATTCAACATTAATAAAAATTATAAAAATATGATAATCATTTTATATTTTTAATATTTTATTACTTTAAATTATCTCTGAATATAGAAAATATAAATTATGAAAATATATTCATATTTGAATAATTTTCATCTATTAAGTATATTTATAAATTATAATGACCAATAATATTTTAATTTACATAATAATTGTATTTATTCTTTTTTTTATATTAATTTTAATTATTTGAATATTACAATTTAATAAAGGACCAATTTAAAATTTAATAAATATTTTGTAGTTTAAAATTTATAAAATGCTCAACTTTTATACCTAAGGATTGAAAATTTAAAACAAGGTTCCATGTAATTAAGTAAATATATAAATTACTTTATTCATAATAATATCATCAAATATACTTAGTAATATCATAGGCTGACTGACTGTTTTCGCTCAGAATCGTTTTTCTTATACAATGATATTATATCATTGAATTCAAATTTAACACCATCCATTAAAGTGACCCAATTGACAATTGTAACCTACTGTACAGCAGAGCATAGGCGTGTTTACGGGAGGGGCCGGGTGAGCACTGGCCTATCCGGCAGACTGTGCCACAAACAAAATAATGCCAAGATAAAAAAAAAAGTCGTGCGGTGGGTACCCTCTGTAGAGTGCAGTACCTACAGATTTTGATTAATTGAAATTTTTTTAGTTACCCATTATTAATTAGGGATTATATTATCATAGGTATAATATTATGTTCATCAATTCTTTATAAGTGCATAACATAGTACTGTTATGCCCATCTACCAGGTCTTGCACTGTGATATCATAGATTAAATAAAATTGAATCTAACCTGGGATAAAATGGTTTTATCAGCTGAAAATATCCAATTACCGATTATCATTTCAAAATTGTGTTTAGACATATTTTACGACTTGTTAAAATAATTTAAATTTTGTCAGAAACTAAAAATATTTATTACTGATTAGTTATTAGTTTTACAATTTTTATATTACTTACCTTGTATATTGGATGGAAAAAAGTATTTTTATTGTTTTGAAAATGTAATGAATGTTTTTCCATGTTTTAAAAAAAAAAATAGGTCTCACAATCTAAAAATTTGTTGTGCACCCTAGGCCACCAAAGTCTGAACAGGCGTGTATGCCTATATGCAGCAGAGCGTCCACTTACCCACTTTTAGATTCGGAGTGGAACGATGAATGTATTGATTTTACAATGATTTTTTTAATTTTTTTTTTTTTGTGTCTGTGTACACGAATAAGTAGTCGAAATAATGCTTCGATTTTCAACTTCACTATCTTGTTCGATTGGAAAATGAATTTCGTTAGCCTTAGTCACAGTTTTCTTTTATAAGCATTTAAAGTTCAAATATTGACAAAATATGGAAAAAACACGAGAGTTAACAAATTATTTTGAGTTAAGTATTCGTAAAAATGTTTCTTTTTAAATCTAAGATTTTAAAATGTAATACAAGATTCCTTATAAGACTATCTACTTTTATCAAAAAAAAAATATGTCTATAAGAGTCAAATTAAATTTTTATAAGCGTTTAAAATTCAAATTTATACAACATTACAATTTTGAAAATATTTTGACTCTTTTTGAGCTGTTTACGGACATTTGCAGTTTCCAATTTTTTTAGTTTTTTATTCTATAAATATCAATATAGTTTTATCTGTTGGGCCAAAAAGTGTAAGCATTTAATACAAGGCTCCTGATATATTGTTACAATAACACTTGAAAAATATTAAATATACATAAGCACAATTTTTTTTTTTAAGCATTGAAAGTTCAAATTTTGACAAAATTTATCACATTTAAAATGTAATAATAATTTCATAGTTAAAAATTATTTTTATATTGATTTCAGTTAGTATATTTTCATCTAGTTCTAGTTCGTATAAAAGAAATATCGCTTTTATTAAAACCATAAAATGCCCTCAAATAGTATTATAAAATCTATTCGAAACTAAAATACTTTAAATATATAACGTTTTGATAGGAATTACTGAAATAAAAAAAATTACTATTAAAAAAGGTGCTCTGCTGTACAGTAGGTTACAAGTGGGTCACTGTTTAACGGATAGTATTAAATTTGAATTCATTGATATAATATCATTGTATAAGAAAAACGATTCTGAGCGGAGACGGTATGTCAGTCTAGGTATAAGACATATTATATACTTATCTATCGAATTAAAAAAAAAAAACCTACAATAAATTCCAAATTAATCATATCACAATATCCATTAGGTACTTATAATGAGATATACGTCAACAACAAACCCTGATACTATCATAGTCCATACTCCATAGATATATAATAGTGTACTTTAGAATTTTCAAGTACCCACAAATAATATTACACAATCACAACAAAATAACTAAAATAGTTATTCTAGATTTTTTTTATGTAATTTTGTCCAAAGTTGAACTTAAAATGACTTAATGACTTATTAAACAACTACAAATGTTGTGCCTCACTAAAACATATTTTATACATATATATATATATATATACATATACTTTATATAAATTTACATTTTTTGTACCCGGTGAAATAATATAATATTATGTTAACAATATTTACGATTTTACAATAATACTAGTTACAATATTATTGTATTAAAATACCGTACTATAGTAATAATTGCTGCGAAATACGCCAAGTAAAAATACCCGTATAGCCGCTATCATTAAAAGTTAATATAAATAGACGGTTTTACATACTACAAATAGTATTTTTTTTTCAAATATATTGTTTTGTGAGGGCTTAAAATAATGATGTAAGAGAAAAATTTTCAAAAACGTTAGTGTTTTCTGATTTAATGAGTGTCTTACGTTAAATGGATCACCCCGTATATTATATAAACCTGCAACAACCGTACAAATTATTGACGTATTCTTACGATCTGTTTTATATAATATCATCCACCTATTTACGACCGTACTTATAAATGAGGCGCTAAGCGCAAAAGTGGCCTAAACCACAAAAAACGAAAAATTGAAGTAACTGTACCAAGTTGTTCAAAATCGTGTAATTAATATTAAAGCAAAACCGGCCTATTTAATATCATTTTTTTTTCTAGAGAGCAGCACTATTCTGTTGTTGCACCCACTCATTTTTGTTTTTATTATAATGCAACACTGGCCTATTTATTTCATAAGTCTAAATTTCAAATACCTATATAATTATTGTTATTTTAAAATTGTATATAAAGTTGATTAAAAGAGTTTAGTTGACATGCCATGGTTGATTCTTTTATACAAATTTAACCTAAACCACATTTTATAATTATGAAGTGGTTATAAGAAAAATTCAAAAGTGACCTATCCAACATTAACTTAGGCAATTTTGAATTTGTTTTGGTTTATAAAACGCTGATGTAATCTACAGTGGATTTAAACTTGAACCCCCCACCCCACCAAAAAAAAAAAAAAAATTAAAATTGTTCTCAGTGATACAAAATTAGTAAAACCATTACAGCTCATTTACTCGGAATGATGGTTGAGTCAAATAGGCCACTTTTGAGCTCATCGCCTCAAATGTAATGGAAACACAGATAATACTTGTCTTTTATTATGAAAACTGCAAACAAAAAGAAATGTAGGGAACTACATATTCATTTAAAAAAAAATAGATAGAATAGATATAAAACAACTTTAAGCGTTTTTAACATTTTTATTTAAATTTGATTTTTAATTTTAAAAACTTGTGCATTTAAAATAAGGTCAGTTAATTCTTCTGAATTATACAACTAAAATATCATATCAAAAATCTTTATAGAGTCAAAACAATCATAGGTACATAATTAGTTTGAAGTGTGGGCCAATTTGATTATTTTCACGAATTATACTAAGCCCTATATACAAGGTTACTGGATAACCTATAGGTAGATCATAAAAGAATCTATTTTAAAGGTTAACACTCATTTTCTTGAAAAGTATTAATGGAAATCATTGTCTTACGTAACTTGAAGTAATTACAAAATAAAATGTTATCGTTGTAATTTATTTTAACTTTTTAACTTTTTTTATTGACATCATACATATAACTATAAATTCATAGATAGTACAAAGCAAAATATTTTACCGAAAAATTCAATACATAAAAATCTCGAACGTGTTGATAAGTTATACCTATTAACTATTAAGCTCTATTAAAGCTTATAAATAATTTAAATTTTAAGTTAATATAATTGGAACAGGAGTAACCCGCAATATGTTCGTCTACTAATGGCTCTTTTAAACTTTAAATAGGTACTATTATCATTTATAGCCAAATAACTATATTCGTCAAAAACTCGATTTTCATACGTTGAATTTCTCAGAAAAATAGGTATTCTGCTAAGGAACATGGAATTAAAAATATATGCTATCGTTCAAAAAGTAAAAAGTAAAATAATAAAATGCATTATAAATATATATAGGTATATATTTTTTTTTTATATTTTGTTATTACTTCAAATTATGTAAAAAATTATTATCAGAAAGTATCAACTTTTTGAGGAAATCAGTTTACCTTTAAAAGAATCACTTGGTATAATAAATCGTTAATTTTTCATGTTCATGCGCTAATAAAATTAAAAAGTGAAATGTATATTAAGGCTGGCATTTGAATGCAATCATTTTAGATTGACTATGTTTTGACTATACATTAAAAAGTCTAAAATACCTCGAAAATCTTGGCGAACGATTCGGTTTTTAAGCTTTTAAAATTTGAAAAGGTACACCTAATGAGTTGTTCCGACTATATATGAACTTTATAGTTTAAAGTCAGATAAAAATGAATTCATCACTTTTTCAAATAGTTATGTTATTATAAAATTAAAGATATTATTATAAAAATTTAATTATAAATACGATTTGTATTATTAATTATTATATATATATATAGGTAGGTAATTACATTGGTGAATAATAAGTCATACGAATTCGATACGAAGTTTTAAAAACTAATAACACAATTTACATAAAAAAAAATATTACGCTCATATTCGTGTATTAAGGTAGTAAAGTAACTGTCGATAAAATCATTGGTTGACATATTATAATAATTATTATACAGTAACCTGTGTATTGTGTACCATAACTCCAAAAGACAAGGAAGTTACGCAAAGATATAATGTACGTACCTATATATTATTATGTACCTTTGAAAAATGATTGTACTAACTTATATGCTAATTCAATTAAAAATAAGCAGGCGGGGGACGACATAAAGTTTGTCTACTTAAATAAAAAATATTCACTTTACTGGTAAACACATGTCGCGTAGGTGGCGACACTCTAGTTTAATTATACGGTTGCAGGGAACTCATGTTATAGGGTAGTTTAATAAGTATTTTTATTTTTTAAATAGTTTGATAGATCCGTAAGTTAATGGAGGTGACGAAAGAATTTTTTGAAAAGCTAGATGCTTTTGTCGATCAATATGGAGGTACGTAATATTTTATATAAGTTTAATTTATGAAAAAAAATTACTATTAGATACAATACTCAATTGTAAATAATAATTTAAGGTTTGGTAATCTTAATAGTTTGAAATATCATACGAATGATGTTGCTACCAGACACCAAACCACTTAAATATTATTAGTTATAGGTATTTTAAAATTCATATGTTGCATTGATAAATTATACGTTTAAATATAGTTACATATAGATAATTTTTTATATATTTATTGTACAATATATCCTGGATAATATCATAACTCACATACAATGCGATAGTGAAATAATTTGGTTGGTTTTTTATTTAACTTAATATATAAAATATAAAAACTTCAAATTAAAAATGTATCGTACTTAGAAGTATAAGGATTTTCTTTAATATTTTAGATGCTGAGTGGAGCGATGAATGTTTTACAATTGATTTTACATTTAAGTATTATTTTATTATGACGTCCTTCAGGAGTAGTAAAAATACTCCAACTTTAAGTTTTGAGGGTGGTTTCTGGTAGCACATTGGATCTAGTTGGTACTTAGAAGAGTTCCCACTTTCCAAAGTAATTGGTAAAACCCAAAAAATAAAACTAGGGAAGTCATATATAAATGATTTAATAAGTAAAATATGAACACTACTTTTCAAAATAATTGGGTAAAACGGAAAAAAAAATTGAGAAAAACGGAAATTACTTATGTTTTCACTTTTCAACAAAATAGTTTTATTTTTTGTCAATAAATTATAGTTCAAAATTAAATAACAGTAGAAACTTAAATTTCATCAAAAATGTATATGAGCATTTTAATATTGTTCAATTTTAGTTGTTAATAAGCACTGAGAGTTAATTTTATACAAGGTCCTTCATAAGTTGTTCTGCAGTCTTAATAACAATGTTTTTTATTAACCTTAAAATTGTAGCTCATCATCAAAAAAATGGTATTCTCATTCTCTATTTTTCTTATAAATAATAACTGTATTAAATACTTAGATAGTCCTGTTTCCTATACAAATTTTTTGGGTCACCAGAATCAAAAAAAAATAGAAGGAAATTATGTTCGTGCTACTACGTTGGTAATTAATAATCTGAGATTACAAAGTTAATTTATTTAGTAAATATTTAAAAATAGTTTCTTTTTTAACTAACAAACTATCTATTTAAATACTTTCTGAAAATAGTTTCTTTTAAGAAGGTATTTAAATAGATAGTTTGTTAGTTATATATAATATGGTAGTTGTATACTTGTATGTACGTTTTAATATAAATAAAGTTAAATTTAATTACCAAGTGTCTCATTATTATTATTATTATTACTATCATTACATATTAATATATTAGGTATTATAAATTAGTATCTGAAGCATAGACCTATGAACTAATGGACAGCGCATTCCACTCCGCCCTGCCATCAATGCTAGACGATCATAATATAATATAACCATATAATTGAGAAAGGAAGAAGAGAGAAAGAACATAAGTCTTTAAGTAGTGAAGGTGAAGGAGCCCGCATAAGGAACTGTATATATTTCACTACTTTGTTTCTTTTCTCGCTTACTCTATAAAAAACGCTTACTCTGACTTATCTCTCTAAGGGCTGTCTATTAGTTTATAGGTCTATGATCTGAAGTAGACAGATGACTGATGAGCACGCAAGATGACTGTTATTTCATTAATTATTATTCATTATTAATAGTATACGATGATATTCCCAGTAATTTTCTTATCTGGTAATTAAAATTTCTTAATATCACTTAATATAACAAATTATTGATTGTCATCATCAATTTTATACTTTTTATTGTATCAACACAACTATGTATTATAATAAAGGTGTCACTGTAGAATTACTTTTTTCTCGTGTAACTTAAAGTCAACATTACTCTCATCAGATATTCACATTCACTTATTGTACATTTTTATGTTGTAGAGATTGTGCGTATCTATAATAATATCTAATAATTAATAATAAATTGTAAAAATATAGGAACAATCTATATGTATAAAGTATTTACTTTTTAGTCTTCTGTTCGAGTGGTGTAATATTACATAATTACAAACCATACATTACACCAGCGATTCCTAAACTGTGCATCACAATGCACAACCTATGGCGAGTAAAGGAATTTTTTTGGAAGCCCCTCATTTTTCATAATAAAGCACAATATGTTTAGTTTTTCATAATTTCTTGTTATTACAGCTACGATTATATAACTGTCTAGAGGCCCGGTCACGATGTCTATAAGGGGGAGAGTCACTTGGTAGATGAACCACGGATTTAAAAGAAAATACCTTCACTTTTATGTTAAGAATTTAGATAATTTGCATGTACATTGTACGGATATTTTAGTATTGTACGATCGACAAAACAGGATTGTGGTTATATGAAGAAAAACGCAAATCATAAAAGTTTAGGAACCATTGCGTTGCACAGTACCCATAAACTTATCTACATTATAAACATGGACAATATTTCAATATTATAATAAATCACTCACCAGTCACCACACACTTCACATCCGTTACATATAAATATATAACCAACGTCTATAATCATCGAAATAAAAATTTAAAAACTAATTATATAATTAATTAATAAATAATTTGCTTAACAATTACTTCTGATAAAATGTATGTCAAAAGACAAATTAGTTTACTGTTATATCTATTATCAGTAAAATGTTGAATACAATAAATTCAAAAATTACTTATGTTTCCTAAAAATGTTTGAGTATAATAACGTATGCTGCAAAAATGCAATTAATATATAACTATATAAGTAATTTAGCCGGAGATCTCTTTGAGTTGGTCCCGAAAATGTTATTTTCATAATATTCCGAATGCTCCCAAACATAAAATAATTAATTTTATTACTCAAGGATGCACCACGAGGAGATAAAAAAAATTACACCTCCAAAATTGATATAATTTCAATATTTTTCCATTGATGTACTATAGTCTATAAAGGCGTAATATTATAGTAGAAACTGTACAGATGCCAAAAATTATTAAATTTACCGACTACCGTTGATATAAGTATTAGATATATAAGGATTTCTCGAGTGCGTTCTATAAGAGTGAGATACCTCAATAATTGTAGGCAGTAATCTGTATAAGACATAAGTAATGTACAATAAAAGCACAGTAGGGATTTATAACAATATAACATCAACAAGACTATATACTGTTAAAGCACTTGGGCTATTAAAAATGTACAATTTTGTTTATAACCGAGCACACTTTGGCTACGCTCATTTATCATTTTGTGTTTCTTTTTTATTATTATTATTTATCAAATAATGATTGTTACTTTTATTTTCAGAAAAAAATTATATAAATAAAGTATAAACATTAAACAAGTAACCTATATTTCTATTGTATAACAAATAATATGAAAATTGTTTTCCAGATCCAAGAACTAATGAATGGCCCATGGTCCAAGGAATCACAACACCATTAGCATGTGCCTCAGTGTATTTATACCTTGTGTTATACTTGGGACCAAAATGTATGGAAAATAGAAAACCTTTTCACTTATTACCAATAATTAAAGTTTATAACTTAGTTCAGTTGGTAGCATGTATTTTAATTTTTTATATGGTGAGTATAATTTTAAATTTTTAAATAGTTTTCATTCATTGCAATACATACTATTGTACTTATACATTATGGCGTATCCAAGTTATGAAGGGGGGGGGGGAGGGTAGTATAAATGAAACTATGTATTTTAGAGTTTTCTTATATAAATAATATAAATAATACATTTATGAGGAGAAAAAAAAGCAATGTGGGGGAGGGGGTTAAAAGCCCACCCCTTGGCTTCGCCCCTGCACTGTACATATAAAACAATTAACTTGTGTACGATTTGAATTTTTAGATTTTGATCTCTGGGTGGACAACTAAATATACTCTTGGATGTGAGCCTGTTGACTCCAATGCACCACACTCAAATCGAGTAAGGAAAGAAATATGATAGATACTTGTTGTAATTTGTATACATGAAATAAATAATATAATCATGCATAACATAACAAAAGATCTCAGTTCTTTTCTTAATTCTTTGGAAAAATTCATAACAAAAAGTAATACCACAAATGTTTCTTATGAGCGTATGAAATTTAAATTTTAACAAAATCTGATGTTACACGTTATGTTAGTGTAAAATAACAATTTTCTTATTTTAAAGAAATTCAAAAACAAATAACTGTAGATACGTGTAATTTTCACCAAAATATGTTTAAATGTATGTTTATATTATCATTTTCATGCTAATATACATTTCACATAATACCTAGTATAATTTAAACTTTTTTTGAGGTATTAAATATTGATAGACATTTTAACCTTTTTTTTTTGTTTTTTTTGTTAATATTGTGAACAATTTTTTGCTAGGTTAAAAAGATTTAATACAAAGCTCCTCCTCTGTAGTCCATACTGAAAACCAACTCTAAGAAATATATAAATACGTTTTGTATGCAATCAGTGATCTTTAAATTCAAATTAACACACATTACAGTGAGCTACTCAATGACCAAAGTGGCAAAGTATACTATATATATAAGTAGTGGTTACCTACTTTCTTCCTTTTTTAAAAATTTAAGTAGTTAAATTTATTTTAAGGTTTTGTAGATTATGTAATATGTAATAACACTTGCATTGCAATTATCTTTAAAATGAGCCACAATGAACATTTTTCTTTTTCATTTTTTTTATCTAATATTAAATCTGATGAATATTTCTTGGAACTAAAATCGTGTGAGTTTTGAAATGAGATGTGTAGAACATACAATTATGATGTAGCACTCATTTAATGACTTAATAAAAAATAAAATTAAAAAATGTCTACTTAACAAGCTTTTAACTGCACCAAAAAAAAATATATATATATAACTGTTTTGTTTTTGTAGTTAGCTCAACTGTTTTGGTGGACATACATGTTGAAATTGGTTGAATTTGCTGAAACTGTAAGTATTATCTAAATTAATTAGAAAATTAAGTATAGGTCTTTTAATTCAATTTCCACTGAGAATTTCATATCAGTCTTTAGGTTATTAGTTTATTAGTATAGAATATCTTATATTCTTGTATGTCTGTCTGTTAGTTTAATTTGCATAATTTGTTGTTGCCATGGTGACTTTCAATTGGATACTTTTTGACCTACACTGGACAAGAGACATTTTTAATGTTCTTATATGAAATTAATTCAATTTTTTTCTGTTATTTGTTTATACCTATACTTTATAATTTATAAGTTTTTGTAGTTTTGTGGTAAAATAAATATTTATCATGTTTTGTTTACAATTATAGTAATCACTAATCAATGACAATAATTTTAACATAATGAACAATTTTATAGAGCAATTTAATATTATAAAACATTGAGTGGTTATTGATAAGAATTTAATTTACTTAATCTTATAAAGTATGTAGGAAATAGAACCAGATGATCTTAAAATTATTTTTTTAATAGCTGTAGGCTTTCTAAATGTTACTAATGGGGGGGCTTCTGACTCAAGCAAACCCCAATTATGTTTTATTCCCTTATATCACATATTCTGTGCATATTTTAGTATAGTAAAGGTAGGTATATTTTTATTAAAATTTAAAAAAAAAAGTCTACAGGGTTTTAAAATATTACCAATATAATTGGTATTAAAATGGCAGACTTAAGTACATATAGAGAGCTTAACAGAAAAACTGACATATGTAAATAATTCACTATGTAATAATTCTGAATAATATACTGAAATATATATATATTTTATTTATGTTATATTTATTACAACATTATGGTATGATTTACAAGGCAAATTTTAATTATATTTTAAAATATAGATAGAATTAGAAGCGTTGATATTAGCTTGAGAATGTATATGATACACTCATTACTAATACACAATATGTTACTATGTTAGAATGCCACCTTAGAGTCCAAAAATATCTATAATAACTTAAATACAGAATAATTTAAAACGTTTATTAAGTAAAATATTTAAAATTGTTTAATTTTAGGCATTTTTCATACTACGTAAAAAGACAAAACAAGTTTCTGGACTTCATGTTTATCATCATGCTTCTACATTTATTTTAGCATGGGCAGCTGTTAAATTTTTCCCAGGTAAATAAACAATAACTAAATAACTAAGCAAATTTAGCTTAAAAATCATTGAGGTTTTGTAATCATTTTAATTACCTAACTATTTATTATAGGCGGTATGGCTTCTTTTCCAATTTTAGTGAATTCAGTAGTACATATTATTATGTATGCTTACTATCAACTTTCATCTATGGGACCACAATATCACAAATTTACTTTAAAGTATAAAAAATATGTGACTATTATTCAATTGGTAATTATCTACATAAAAAAATTAAATTATCAGATGTCGTATATTTTATATTCTGTTATTTATAGATTCAGTTTGGAATACTTGTAGTACATACACTACAAGTCTTGTCATCAAGTTGTTCCATGCCTAATGCATACCTATATGGAATGCTACCAGACATCATTGTATTGTTTTATTTATTTTACAAATTTTACAGAAATACATACACGACAAAAATAAAACATTTAGAGCCTAAATCAGCCGAAAAAATTAAATAAATATCTTATCATTTCTATTATTCCTACCTACAAAAATATAGAAAACTTACATTTAACAAAAATTAATAAGCATATAAAAATGTCAAGAAAATATTATAACATTAAATTGTAAATTGTAATATTATTTATTTTGCTTAAATATTTCATATTATAATTACAAAGAAAACCCAAAATTTGTATTATTTTTCAGTTTATACAACACAACATTGAACTATTAATGTATTTAGTGAATTTTATATGATAAATTGTTGGGTTTAATCTAAATTTTTAATTTAAATTACTTATTAAAATGTACCCATTATGTTATGTCACATAAGTATAAACAATTATAAAATTATTTTTACAACTGAAATGGAAAGTAATTTTATTTGTTGTTCATCATGTCCACTTAACTAAGTACCTAGTTATTAATTCATTTTTTTATGATTACTTAACTAATATATTCTCATTCAATTTGGTATTTTTGTAGTACATATATTGCATGCACAAGTTTTGTTATGTAGTTGTTTCATGCCTAATGCTTTGGAAAAATTGCATTAAAAAAAAGGCCTCGGTTAAAAAATTAAAATTAGATGGTTTAATTAAAGAAAAAGACATTATACATTTTAGGTACCTACTGTTTAACAAGTTTATTTGTTTCTTATGAAATATAAGTGTCTACATAAACTAATTTATCAATTCTATAGGTCATGTTCAAATAATAATTAGGTACTTAAGTCTTTAAAGTTTAATTATTAAAAATGATGTTACTTTAATGCTTACCGTATAATATGATAGTGTCCCTGAGATGTCATCGAGAACGCACCAGCGATACTGCCATCCTTTAACAACATTTGTCCATTTGCTCAACGTACCTTCCATTCTAGTTCAATAATTAAAATTAATTAAAACCATAAATATAAAAACTATTGGAATTTTTTATTGTTCAAATCTAGCTTCATAAGGTACATGTAAATAAAATGTAAATATTCAAAATTTAAAAATACTATTAAAATGTCTTAAATAATGTCAAAAAAATATACATTTAAGAAAAATATGTACTACTATAGGCTAAAGTTGTAATAATAATAATCTATAATAGGTATTTTAAATAAAAACATATAACTAAAAAAATATTTATTATATATATATTGCACTGAATACTGATAACACTATTTATCTACTGCCTGTAGGCACTAGGCTGCAATGCTGTAGTTGTAACCACGGCTTTAGATAGAATGGTTGCACAACGAGTCATTATTTTGTGATCACCAATTGTTCTTATCAGATATCTGTTAAAAGTTACGTTACACCGCTATCTAGTTGCTTACATATACATCATCAAAATTGTAATCTTATTTTATATTGTTGTATTCAAAAAGTACTAATTAGTATAATCCGATAATCCATTAGAGGTTCAAACTCATCAAATTATGAAATTAAAAATACAAAGAATAGGCTATCCACTAGGTATGTCAACATTTTTAATTACAAATATCAAACTATTAAAATTAAGTGTGAATTAACAAAAAACATCAACAAAATAACTGCTATGAAGATCCATCAATGTTATGCATGGTCACTTCACAATACACAATAACCCCGTCTCAAATTTTTTTTTAAATCCACATAATTTGTGCGTAGTGCCTATTGTAAAAATTAATATTTTTTATTCTAAATATAGGTATATATATATACTGTAATATTATACTTTTTTTGGATTTTACTGGTATAGTTATAATATTCCAAATTCTCTAACAAGCAAAAAGAAAAACATATTAAATTAATATAATATAAATTCAAGACTAAATATATTTTTTTGTTTAATTTATTTCTTAATCCATAAGTATTAACACTTAATTTTAAAAAGGAATATTTTAATCACGGCTTTAGATATTTCTATCTAAAGCCGTGGTTCCAATTAACAACCACCGGGAGCGTTAGTAGTAGTTCACTTTTTCGTATGTTAGATAAGAACTCTCGTACACCGCGTTCTAACATTGCGTAGTATAGCCCGATGTGCAACCATTCTATAACCACCGCAGAATATAAGTTGCTAGAAAGTTTAAGACACGTCCAGTGTGACCAATGCGACAGTTAAAAAACACTTAATTTTCAACAGTATAAAACGAAAACGATGACGGCAAGTCTTAAATCATGGCCCATGGGTATACCATGATAAACTATAATTTACCATGATACTAATAGTGTCTATTACCTATATACAATACTGCAAGTTGCAACCTGTATAACCTATAGTGTCTAAGTCCTAGTGCCTTAACAATTTTTTTAAAGTTTTTTTACTCATAATATGATAACATTAAAAATTAAAATAGACGAATTATTCATAAAAAAAAAAAAAATGGCTTCGCTTTTATACCCATAATGTATTAGAGCCGTAATATTATTCTAGCCAAGCCCAGTCAAATAATGGCAAAATAAAATGCTATTAAGTTATACTTATAACAAGTAACAAATGACAATTGTCATAATAGATATAAATATATAATATAAGTATAATACTCATGTCTCGTGAAAAATAACGTATCCATGTAAATGTTAACCATTGTTAGTAGGTTAGTAGGTATTTTTTACGGGCTTACTTTACGATACGGACTAAGATATACTAGGTCCGTGCTTTACGACTATTATAGAAATAGACGTAGTACCTGTACATATTTTATTACTAGCCATAATTTCATAAACACTGGATTATATTATACAACTTTTTAGTTTTTATACATTCGTAATAATATAATAAAGACTAATGTGCATGTGCATCTACTACAGTACCTACTGTTTAATTCTATAATCTATTTCTCTATGTATAATGTATGTAATAACTAATATGTATGCATACTGCATAGTATCATTGATTATATATACTATAGTCTATAGTATATATAATCAATGATAGTACCTATATTAGTATGTTATAATATGGTTATTATGATTATTGATTATCATTTATCATAATTCATAAGCATTGTATGTTTTTCATTATTTTTATAGGTTACAGTGTTATTAATAAATAAGTTAATTGTTTAATGTATGTTTATTTTTAGTAACTATATTAGTATTTAGTACTATTTACTGAGGTACCTATTTACTTATTAAACTTAATGATCACATTACAATAATTTATGTCTGAGTAGGAAATAGGAATAATAGGATTAGCATCAACAATAGGAACAATAAAGAACATAGAGAATATAATAATCTTAAGAGGACGCTACCCATACATTTGTTGTCTCCGTCTTACACACTCACGACATAGCAAATAGTTTCAATAGTTTGCTGTTAGTTTTGATACCAGAGTGAATTGACCTATTATATAACATTTAGGTAAGAACATTATCTGTGCTTAAGCGTTGCCAATTTTTCGAAATTTCCATTTTCAAGCAAGATTTGGGAAATATCAAAAATTAAAAAAGCTTATATCTAGCTTGAAAATTAAAATATCGTATAAAAGCCAACGCTTAGTCACATAAAATGTTATTATCTAAAAATTTGATAATAGGTCAAATCACTCTAATATCAAAAATAACAACACACTATTGACTATTGAAACTAGTGATTGAAAATTTGCTATGTGGTACTTGTGTAAGACGGAGACAACAAATGCATGGGTAGCATCCTCTTAAGTTTATATACATTTATATAATACTACCTATTTTTATTTATATATCCGAAGACCGAAGTTAAATTTATATGTAATGGGCACTAGCCACTGGGTAGTGAGCGTATCGATTTAGCTGTTCTTAGTACTATTATAATATAATATATTTATATTTATATAGATATGATTGCACGAATGTACGATTTACCTAATGTATTATTATTATTTAGCCATTAATTAATAAAATACATAATATTATGTATAATTATATAAAATGTATAATTATATAAATAATACCTCCTAATCACCTAAATCGTAAATAATATAAATATTACTTTCGTAAATAGGTTAAATCAATATTACAGGGTTTAAACAATTATTTAAATATGTTAAATTGTATTTAATCCAATATTTTATTCAGTTTTTTTTAAAAATAATATACGTTGAATTTAAATTAGAAAGTTAACAATTCTCGTCTACCGATTAATATTTATGTTGACTAATATTTTAAAAAGATATTCATGGCATTTTATGGAACAAATAGTAGATAAGTCACTAAGCTTATTTGTACAAAATATGGTAATAGTTAAATGTCATGAATATTTTTTTTTACAGAATCATTGCTAAACGTTTCGTTTTATCGGTTCAATAACTATGAAGGTTTTTTTAAACTCAACTGAAAGATATAAATTGGTGTCAACTTAAAAATAGGCTTTTAGACAATTTGTTACACCGATTATTAATGATAAAATATAATCCACCGTGGATGTTGATAGCATTGTTTAAAAACTATATCGGCTTATGTTTTATAAGCTCAAACATTCATTCAAACATACAATCCCCGCTGGTCGCTATAATTGCTACCTATTACCTATAGGTTATAGGTATTGAAAATTTAGCTCGTTGCTAATTTCCGTCATTACAATCTGACCTTCTTTCCTTGACCTATTGTTTGGTTTGAATCTCTTCCCAACACATTTAATTATAAATTATAAATTTAATTTTTTGAAATAAATAAGATATTTTTATAATGTTAGTGAAAATGAACAGATGGCACCTGATTATATGATATTATTGTGAATAAAGTAATTTATATAAAACCTATTTACGTAGAACCTTGTTTTAAATTTTTAATCCTTAACTGTAAAAGTTGAATATTTTATAAATTTTTAACTACAAAATAATTATTAAATTTTGAATTTAGTCATAAATCGGACTTTTAATGCTTACAAAAAAAAAATTGTAATTTTGTGTTTTAAATATATTTCAATTACTATTGTAATAATATATCAGGAGCCTTGTATTAAATTTCCACGCATTTTGGTCCAACAAACAAAACTTTATTGATATTTATAGAAAAAAATTTAAATTTGAAATTTTCTGTAAACAGCTTAAAACACGTCAAAATATTTTGTAAATATCAAGTATAGTCTATAGGAATTGATAAAATAAACATAAGCTATATATATCAAGTGCAGTCTATACTCTACGGTTATTTGTTTTTGAATTACAACAAAATAAGAAGATCGCTACATGAGAAATCAATTGAATATCAATAAAGACCCGGGATCGTAGTAGTAAAAAGTAAAAACCTTGTCAGACATACACCGCTTGTTTGCTTACCTGCAGTAACAACACCTTACGGCTTACCGTACTAACCTTACCAAGTACCAACCATATTTCATAATCCCCTACAACAGCTAATAGCCATTGTCACCGGGCTTAAGTTCAATAAAAAAAAATAAACAAATAAATATATTTAATATAATATAATTATATAAATATTTATATATATATACGTGCATAGGTATTTACTGCCTATGACCGTAGTCCGTATGTATGCGAGACGCGAGTGGAAAAGAGACGAGTGGAAAAGACACGACAACCATAATAGTTTGAATAACATGTCCAATGTCCATGCACGTTTAAATTATATTTCCTTAATGCATTATTCATGTAATATAAAAAAACCTCGCTAAATAACCGTCACTGTAGCAACTAGTAACATAAACGTTGTGTTTTTATTTTTTTTGTGCAACCATGTAACTACGCCCTATTATTAATGACTGCTACCAAACATATAATGTTGTACCTATCCCATGAGCCATGGCTGCTGGTAGTTGATAGCTATATAAATAGCATAAAAACATATTATTGTACACAACATATCCGTAGAAAATAAATGCACAACAATACATGATTAAAAATATTAAGTGATATTTATAATATTATTCTTCTCCTAGAACTATTATTAACTACTATTATTATTGTAAAAACAATGGTTCTGTATATACAGGTAGGTATTGATTTTTTAAATTAAAATAAATGCGCTTATGAAGAGAAAGTTATTAAAAACCAAACTGTATGAACGCGTAGGTAGTTGAATACAATTTATTATTCATAAAACATACCTATCCGTCATAAAAATGATAAAACACATAATATATCATGTAGGTATTATCATAAAATTAATAAAATTATTTTAGGAAAAGGTTAAATTATTGTTAAAATAAAGTACCAACAATGTATTCTTACACGATTACCTATATTAATAAATTAATCACATCGATTTATTTTGTTGAGTAGGTAATATAGGTATGTTAAATTGTATATATAAATAATATATAGGTACTTATTTTAATATGGATTTAAAATCCAAATCACAACATTAGATTTATAATTATAAAAAACAACATGATACATTTCTTTTAAACAAATATTTTAAATTAGTTTAATATTAGGTACCTCAATTATACATAATATAGGTATTCCTTAATAATACTATTTTACTATTTTAGTTATGTAGGTACTTGATTTAAACAGGGATTTTTTAATTTATAATTTATCACTAATATAAATATTTCAAGAGGTATTTGCGTATTGCGAATTGCAATTTATCTATAATAATAATTAATATATTATGTATAGATAAACTATAAAGTAATGATTAAAATTAATTGATTAATTTTTTAACATTAGAAAAACTATTCAGATTCCAGACATGATAATATATTATACTTATTATTTATGAAGTGTGGTTTTTGCATTTTTATTAATAATATATTATATATTATATTTACTTAAATACTTTTTGTTGATAACTAACTGTTAATTTATTATCTGATAAAACTTAAATATAAATTTTATAAAATAAACAAAATTTGTATTTATATTTTGTATGACGTATATAAATCATGCTTAGACTTTCGTGGTGTATAACTGTATAATTAATAACTATAGCCAGTAAAATAGGTATGGAAATTGTAAAATGTAAGTATCTATAAAGAGATACACGGGGCTTCATAAATCTGATATTTCTGAGGAAATCGTATATTAACTATTGAAATAACTTTAAAGTTTCACACTTGTTTGTTATTAAAAATAATAAAAAAAATACACATACTCTAGATTAGATTATACAATTTATTTATACTATAATATTTCAATACATTCTACATGCGTTGATCTACCTAAAAAATACACATATTATTCAGTGATCGGAGGGATTTGCCTTTTCAGAAAAATGTAATGTTCTGAAGATGGAGGGAGTTGTCTTTGGTTTTGTAAATAAACCTATTTTTTAGATAATGTCAGTCCCCCCTCTACAAAATAAAGTCAACTTATATAAAAATATATCCTTATATATAGGTATATATATTCCTATACATAAAATACAATATTTAATTTCTTTTATGTCTCCAAAATTGAGCATGTTTTAAAATCATTGGAATTTAAAAATGCAAGTTCAAAATATAGACTATGGATTTAAAAAATCCTTAAATGAATATTTGATTCAAGAGTTTTTAAAATTTCATATTTATAAAATTTAAACAAATCAATTTTTAAAGGATTCTGCTTATCTTCTATATACCTATGAGTCGTTTTTATACTTACCTATTAAGTCTTAAATAGTATAAGATACAACATTAATTATTAATTATAATATTATACAACTAGCATATAAATTCATATTTACATATTCATATAATTTAAATAAAAACGCTTTTACAGTTCAGGCGATGTTGATTTTCTTTTTACATATCTTGCAAAATAATCTGGTCTCCAGCATTTGCAACTTCCAGGAATCAAAAACCAGTCATAGTAAAGTCTCACCTAAAAAAAAAAAATTTTGTTTATTTCCAATATAATATTATTTTGTTTGTTAGTTAAAAATATGTTTTTGTACCTACATATATTATAAAGTTACTTCGGATAAATTAAAAAAAAATAATAATTTACCAAACCTTACTAATTTTTTTTTAGTTTTATGATCATATTTAAGCAACCACCCAAATTAAAATAATGCATATTTAATTTAAAACCAGCTGATTGTAAAAATAAAATAAAATTACCCAAGATTTTGTATAGTTTATCAAAAAATACTTGCTTGAAAACATCCGAGTTCGTCAATACCGTCACAATGTGGCTTTTTCTTCGATGTCGAAGTAGATGATTGGGAGGGCAAAGGGTCAGGAGCACCTTGAGTAGCACGTTTATGTAAATATTGCTGGTAGTTTTGAAAGTCTTGTACTGAAGGTGGATCATCTCCTTGTGCCTGTGTTCTGTACATACCTTGTTGTTGTGGTGGTACTGGCAATCTTCGATTGTTAGAAGCAGATGGTAAATAAGTGTCTGGATAGTAAACCTCTGCAACCAACAGGCTTACCCATCTCGGTGATGACAGACATCCTCCCTCTATGTAATGACATTTAGTTTGACTAAGAAGGAACCACATATTTTATTAATGAACATATTATATACCTACAATATTATTTAGTATATCTATAGTGTTTTATAAAAATAAGGGTACTCTAACACAATGATTTCATTTTTAAACTTCTTATTTTTCATAAATACCTATTTATATAGTATTATTTACGTTGAAAATTGTACGTACGTGCACTTAGTCACCTCTACGGTTTGGGTAAAATATCCTTCGTACGGAATTTGCACTACATATCGCCACATACCCTGGTAGTTCCGCGCAAATACTGGTGTAGCATATTCTACCTTGGCAGGACAGGGAGTGGGTGGCCCATCCATAACACTACCAGCAGCATGAACCGGGTCACGTGTTCTATATTCTAATTGTTCAGTTCGCCGTTGAGCCATAAGTCCGGACAGTGCTTGTCCTTGTATTACTTTATAGAGCATGCAAAATCTGAAGTAAAAAAATAACATGACAATTGACAATTGTAAACATTTTTATAAGAATAGACAGTCATATAATTTTCCTTTTAATGAAATTAGAAATGTTCTCTTATACTTAAGATATATAAATTAAGGTCAGTGTTCACTATAATAATTGTCTTATAACTCGCTAAGTTAACTATAGTTAAACACATATCAAAAGAATAACTCAATAAGTTATAATTATAGCTATTATAATTTATGGAAAAAAATACCTTTTATAATTTAATAAGAGTTAAGTTAAAAATTTAACTTTTACATTTTATTCTCGTTTATTATTTATTTGGAAATAAATTGTTTATTTTATTTTTCAACAATAGTACAAACGTAACACTCCAGTGCAGTCATACTAAATTCACATTTCGGGTTTTCTACATTAAACTAGATGGAACTAGCCGAACTAGGACACGCTATACGACATTAATAACGTCTAATAACTCTATATATTAATATTATTCTAACATGACGTAATGTCCATAGCACTATTTTGATTCATCGAAATAAAAACTTCAATAAATCACTACTATAATTTCTACCTATAATCTACCTATAATTTCTTCTTACTGAACTAGATAATAGTTATAAATAATGTACAATATAATAACATATGTATAAAATAAATAATAATAAGATATATAAGTACCTATATAATAATAAGACTAAATATATTATTTTAATTTTTCTTCTTATAGTAAATAGACAATAGTTTTTATGTAATCTTTTTATAATTTATATTAATAAAGATTTAATTTTTTGTTTGCTGGTTAGTGATCGATCACATATTGTCAGTAATATTAAAATTATAACCACACTTAAAAATTTTAAAAATTTAATTTTAATACAAATAATATTTTAATTCAACTTACACTCCACCGCTGGTGTCACAAAATTTTCTTGAATGTCTAGTACTATTTTGAGAATTTATAGGAACATCTTCGTCGTCCATGTTTACATCATCAAGAGAATCTGTATTTGTGTACTTAGCTCTTCGCCGAAAAGGTTTTCCTCTAAACAAATTAAGAATAGGCACATATTATAAATTAATGTGTCTGTAGACTATAGTTATTTATTTATTATCATCTGTTTTTTTTTTATTATGAAACAAATTCTCGGCAGCGTGGCCATTAGGATATCTTATATGATTATTGTACATATGCTTACTGTAAGTATTTTTGGGTCGTACTACTTTGGTAATACGATTCAGGTGGCACATATTTGGCTACTTTTGGTATAGTTTCGTCTGCTTTGAGTATTGGTAATGTTCTGCTGAAGAATTCTAATGTTTTATTCTTCACTAACTCACTAAAAAGATTTTATCATTATATTCTACATAATATACGTACGTTGAAACTTGAAAATGACGAATGCGGTCATGCGCAGAAATAAAATTAAAATATTCAATTATATAACACTCACAACGGGTATGGTGATCCTAAAACGTTTTGCTTCATTGGGTTCACTGGCAAAAACCCTTTATTGAGATCTCCGCATAGATTATTCAATGTTTTTGCTGATGGATTCTTGTTGACCCCTATAATATATGAACAGTGTCATTTCAAGTTTTGTTTTATATTGTTATTTGGTACACTATTTAGTATTTACTACAATGGTTAAATAATATATATAGTATATACAGTATAGAAACACGATTATTTTTACGAAATGCGTGACTACAACATAGCCACATAGGTGAGAATTGTAGAGTTCGTACTTCGTGCTACAGGTACCTACCTACAGCCTAAATTATATTATAAATAATTACAATAATAAGTATATAATTTTTACCTGGACACAATTTGTTAGATTTGAAGTAAGGTGGAGAACGGACTTTAGGTGGTTCCATTCTGGGAGCTTCGATAAAAGCATAATAACCTTCGGGAGGTTCTTGCCCAGAATCAACCGTAGACGAATCTGTTGATGAAAATGTTTGTGGTTGATGTACAACAGCTATGTTTCTCGGAATGAGAAAGATAGCAATGCAAATGAACTAAAATTAATAAGAATAAACATAATATTGTGAATCAAAATGATTAGGTATAAATCAACAACAATGTAGAACACCTATATAATAATTAATAACTAATTATGCTATATGAAAATATCCAAAATGAAACAAATATATTCCAGTAAATAGGTTCAAACGAAAGATTTTATTATTATAATATATAAATATTAGGTAAATAAGTATATTTATATTTTATTTTTTTATATATATAATTATAGTTGGTAGTAATAATAGTGTAATACCTATATTATAGTGAAATACCTATATTACATATATATTAAATATATTTCATATTATTTCTCGTTACATTTTCGATAATTCGTAATATAACCTCTTTAAATTAGTAATCAATTTCCAATACAGAGATTAGAGAGGAGCTACATGAATGTGTTTAGTATTTTACAAAACAATCAGTAAAAACACCACACAAGCTTAATTTTAAAATCATTTAAATGATTGATCCACTCATAATTTAAGTATAGAAAGGATGATCGCAGATACCTACTCTTCTAGAGTGCTTAAAAATTGAGTGCTTTATTGGCACTATACGAAACTAATAGTACCTACATATAATCTATTCGTAATTCGTATAGGTTATAGGTACCCACTTAAGATCAATTTTACATTTTTACCTATAGCTTATAGGTACTTACACTATTTCGAAAACCTAAAGATTCTATTGACTATATCGTCTATATCTAATACCTTTATTTCGTACTATTGTGCAGACGAATATGTTATAATGGTGGCCTATTTTATACATGATCATGTAAATATTTAAAATGGACATTTCACATAATTTACGTATCAATCATTTTATTGGCTACACATTATGATTGAGCATGATGTATTGACTATAGGTATCACATTTCTGCACAAAAAAGTATAATTTTTTTTAATATTATTATTGAGTGTGTCGGATTCAACAGTCATTTGACATCGAATGTATGAGCATACCTATCGGCTTCTATATAACGGCTTTATATATTTTAGGTACCTACCTATATCGTATATGTACGATACATCAACAAAAAAGTACATTGGTCATCGTTGGTCAGGCATATTGATGTCTATTTGCAAGGTATATAGTTCCATTGTTCGTAAGCAATTTAATCTGGAAACCTACTTTTCCTTTTTTTATTAAATAGAAAACAAATAAATTTAGTGAAAAAATATGGAAAGAAAATTGTTTTTTAAGTACCAAACCTATACCAATAAGCTGAGAAGTAATAATGTTATTTTAAATAAGGAAAAAATAAGATTCAGTAGTGCACTACTTGGCATAATTAAATCTTCAACTGAGCATTATACCATGACGACGTGACCACGAGGAACACAAGACTGGGTCAAAAAGAAGACGGTACCGTTAGTAATAAGTTTTGAGTTTGCTACTTTTTTAAATAACTAAATAAAATTAATAAAATTGAACGATACACAAGTTAATTTATTTCGTAAGATAAATTAGTTTATACAATATAAATAAAGGCATATATTTAAATCTTAAACTATAAAATATAAAGTGTACCTTTATTCGGGTATTGACTACTTTAATACTACAAGTTACAACAATATTAAAAAAAGAGTTACTATCATAATGATAATATCATAATAGTTACCTTATCGTCTTAAAATGTTGATTTAAGATCAATATCAGCTAGTTATAAATAAATATAATTTAAAAAAATTAAAATAACACGTTCAGTCTACTTCAGAAGTTATTAGTCAAAATGAGTATAACACTTGTTCATTTTTAATACCTATACCTACTTTAATATTTTTTAAATAATCTAATGCTTAAATATTGTCTTGGCTTTTGTATGTACATATATAGTACATATGCAGTTGCATTTTACTCAATAACTTATAGATTTATTTTAGATTTTAATTTATAAGAATAATGTATTTATAGACACTGATCACTGAAATAGCGTTTGCCCTGTCCAAAGGAAGAATAATCAAATAAACCTTGACGAATTCACGTAACAATCTCCATTAATCTGTGGAACGATATATTTTATCCATGGTGGATCAGGAGTATTTGCAAACATTAGAGTATTAGACCATTTAATTGAATTCATTTTGTAACTTAAATTAACAAAAGATCTTATACAACTCTATTTACCATTGTAAATGGCTGTCTGTATAGCATTACCTACACATCGTGTTACTAGGTACCTAATAAACAATTACGAATTATTGGCTATGTATATAGATTATAGGTACCAACTTACTTTACAGTTTTTTTTAAATATTCTATTATGCTTTAAGCCATACAAATTTTTAATTTATTAATATACATTGAGGTAAGGGTTAGTTGTAACTTATTAATTATTTGGTATCATTTTACAGATTTCAACTCTTAAAGTTACTATATTATGGGTTATATACTACTATACTTAATACTTATATAGGTACATACCTATATACTTATACATTTATGATAATATTTAAGGAACTAAATAAAATAATATATTAGGACATTAGGTAATAATTATTTAAAATATTATATTATCTTGGAGGCTGGATTTTTTTTATAGTCAATTGACTTAATAGTTAATACATCAATGTATTGATGTACTGCTAATTCTATATTTGTATTTTATTTTATTGTAACTGTTAAGTTATCATAGTTGTATACTAGTGGCTTAAAAGAATATGTATATTAACGCAACCTATAAAATATCAAACTATTATTTAGTCATAGATTTGTATTAATTTTATACACGTTTTCAACTATTTTGCGAGTATTGTATTGTATTTTATTTTTTTATTCAAATGTTATCTAAATATTATAATTTTATAACCTGGGTAGGTGCAGGAGATATTTTAAACCCGTAGTTTCCAAATAATAAATTACAAATAATACCTACACTCGGAATGGTGAATATTATGTTGCATATTTATATGTAGGTACCTACATATATTTTATACTGTACGAATTCGGAATTACGATTACGACTACCTTAAACTGTTATACAAATTTAGGTGGAGTAGGTTAAGGTATATTATTTGAACACTTGAAAATAAAAATAAAATTTATATTAGTTATAGATATAGAAGGAAATTGTATTAATGAATTTCATAAACATATCGTATTAAACACTAATATGTAATATTGTAATGTACTAATATGTATAACAAACAATTATTTTTTTTAAATATTAATACAGAAAATGAGTTCATCTAAAATCTTGAATAAATAGGTAGTATTCATTGACAATAAGTTTTGTCTTTTCACAAAAAAATGATTTTGATTTAAAATAAAATGTGTAGTATATGTCTATGACCAATGTAATGACTAATGACTAATGACTAATGAGTATTGGTTGTAGGTACCTATATTTAAATATCTATAGGTTGTATTTAATATGCTTTACAATATTTTATACATTTAATATATGCTATCAAAACTATATTTTATTTGCAATCAATTTATTCAAAGTTGAATCGTTACTTTATTATTATATTTACATTTTGATTTTTTATATTTATTATTTTTAAGAATTGAAAATAAATAAGCGTGTTGACACATATACAAAACTAATGTTTAATGTTTATAATTAATGTTCTAAAATGGTAGTGACTAGTGAGTATAGTTTTAAAAACGATTAATATAAATATTTTATAATTTTATAATATTATTCTTGTGCACAAGCGTTTAAGTCTTGTAATGTAGATTTAGTATTTACCAACAGGGTTTAATTAAAATTTAAAATATTAATCAGAACAATAATAATAAACAATAGCAATGACAAAATTTAAATGATTTTAAATTTTAAGATTATAATTAAAACTCATAAAAACACAAACTAATCATAATTATATTAAATAAATTAACATTTAAGGAACGATAACTTTAAAAAATAAGTATAGAAACCTTCCCATCATAACCACATAATATAATAATAATATAATGTTATTGTTAGATATATACCTAATTGAACATTATACGTTATTTTTCTCATTTGATTTTTAACTAATTATTTAGTAACATTATCTTAACTTAAAATTATAATAATATCGTAAGTATATAATAGTAAATATTTACCGAAATTCTTGATAGTTTTGAAATCATAACGTCTTGATTTTAATGTATAGCACATTGACCTGATGACACATTCGAGTCCGGCACTCTACTGACCCAGACTGAGCCCCACCGAACTTGACTCATGAATCGTGGATCCTGCCTTCCTAACAACAGCTATCATATTCACTAAAGAGTAGGTAATACCTACTACGCACTGCCAAGTAAGCGCGTTCACATCGTGACGTAAAAAATACGAATTGAACGCATTGTAATCACAACATATCACTACTTTACCAATAATATAAAAAATTGTATACCTACATCTATTTAGACATTAGCATTGGTATAATAATCATCGTGTTTGTATAGTTCTATATACCTAGTTCAAAACGTGTACGACCTATATGTATTCCGAACTATATTGAAGATATAGTAGGTACCTTTTAAAGTTCTATAACCAGCTATATCTACTCTCAATATTGTCTAAAAAGTTAAGACTATAAGGTTGACAAGAATATTCTTAAGCAAAATAATAATAATTTTTGATTCACAATAATAATATTTAATAATATTTATTGTGTATATTGATTAAACAAATACAAATCTATAATATAAATTCGCATTTCATATTTAAACAACGCTTGTACCTACCTATTAGCCGTCCTGGATGGAGTTGTTGAGTTTTTGAATTCAAAATTATTTATTATAGGGTAAAATAGTAAACAATTGATAAAATGTACAATGTTGTCATTTCCAAATATAAGTAGGTATATAGGTAGTTTAAAATTATGTATGATATGCACGAGGATCAAAATATGTACCTACCGTAAAATGAAAAAAAAATTAAATATTGTAATAATTATTGTTTTTTTGCAAAATAATAATAAATAAATAAATAAAGCAGGTAATATGCACAAAGCTCTCAATACAATTTCAAAATATATGGATAGGTAGGTAAAAAAAAGTATTGTTTAAATCATTAATAAAATATAATTTTTAAAGGGGTTTGTTTAAAAGGTCAAAAGGTTCTTTTTGAAATAATTAATATTTATTCATATAGTTAGGTACTATATAAAGTGAGATAGCATGGTTTATACAGCTTGTAACTTCGTTATAATTTTGTATAGGTATCTATATATATAATATAGTATTAGGTATTATAATTTTTAATAATTTAATAATATATTATCAATATAGTATATAGTTTATTATTATTAGAGACTAGAGTATATTGTCCTCTTAAATGTTTCATATATATAAATAGATAGTATACATGTATGGCCGTGATTCATTAACAATACCTATATTACCTTTACATGTGTTATTATTCATAATATTTAATGTTTGAGTATTATAATAAACCCATAATCTAAATAATTAATTAATAAGGTGTGAAATGTAATATATAGGTACATTTATAGCCTATAGGTGTAAAATAAATTAATAAAGTAGTACTAAAAACCATGTTATGGTTGTATAATGTATATTTGTGCCTAAATACATTATTAAATTACTTTAGAATCCAAAATGGGGTATCTGTTTATAGTATTAATGCAAAACTGCTAGTACACATTTATACTTAGTTTAATCATTTTTCTGATTAGAAAGTATAACTAATTTTTTAAACAAAGCATCAATTTCTCACGTAATAGACGTATAATTAAGTTTTAATAATTCTCTATAGGTATAACATTTATTTAGATACGAAAATAAATGTATACAAATTACAAATAGTTATATTTATGTTTTCAATTTAGAACAAAAAAATTATACTATCCATTTAATTATTAAATACACCAATAATATATTAATATATTATGCATCGTACAATTTCTATTTATTATCTTTTCGTTTTATACAATTTATACGCTTCTTTTGTATAACTGTATAAAATCACTAATAAATTATGGTTAGTATTTTCTAAATAATAGGTAATAAAAAAAGTTTCTTTTTAAATTTAGCTGTACAATAGGAACTAATATAGTAGTAAACATAATCATTCAATAATTTTGCCTTTAAATGTAATTTTGTTACGTATTTAATTATATATTACACTCGACATTCCTGCATACTGACCCAGATAGGATGTAGGAAGTATCGAGAATGGTTGAGGTAATGACCCGATTTTCTTCCTTAACCACTACAACTTTTTTAGTTCATGTAGTAGGTAGGTACGCGCGTCGAGGCTAACAGATGTCATATTGTTTTTTATTTTTTAATACCTACCTGTAGACTTCTGTATTAGAAACATAATCTGTTTAGGATCCAGTTAAATCATTAATACTCACACTAGGCTTAAAAATTCTTAATTCTTCATAGTACCTATAATTGTATAATGTATATCTGAAGGTATTACAAAATATAATTTCGAGATAGGTATATTATTTAAAAAAAAATAATTAAATTTAATAATATTATATTATATTTAGCCGTATATAGGTGTAATATCTGTACCTAGACTTTAGTAGACTATAGATACACTGGTACCTATATAATGTCAAAACCAATAGGGATATTATAATACATGGGCGACAAGCACATAGCTATAATATATAAGATTTAATCTATTCTGTGATAGAACCTACTAATAATTATATTTTTCTTTTTAGTTGACATACAAAATCTTAAAGTATAAGTTGAAATAGGTAGCAATTTGAAAATCCAATCGATTGTTATAGGTAGTAATGTAGTATACTAAACAATGGTTTAATCTAAAATAAAATTTTTTTTTTCAGTTAGTGTTTTATACTTTTATTACATATTAATATATTTAGGAACACGCGTAATACGTGAATGGTGAATGCCATGATTAATCAATTTGTTCGATAATAAATTATAAGACAATTGGTGTGTATGTTATAGTTGTACCTTTATACATAATAAAAAATAATACTAGTTAAACGTACCTATATGACAAAAATCATGAAAATTATAGGGATTATGGTCTATGGATGATGAATAATTTGAGATTGACTTTTGTCTGATAATTCCAAGAAAGAATAGGTTAAAAAAATGTTTATTATCAAAAAAAATAAATACCTACCTATATAAAATTGTATACTTAGTGGCGCCCAAGATATATTCTTCTAGTGTAGCAAGAAAAAATTTTACCCACCCACCCAACCCCTCACAAACTCAAAATTATATTATTTTATACATTTTATCATATTTAAATTGATAATATTAGTAAATATTAAGGTATCAACCAAAATAATCTGTGATTAATTATGAATATATTTCAAGTTGATTATTTTATGTTATTTAGTTATTATACCCACCCACCCCTTATTTTCAAAGTGTAGCGATTGCTACACCTAGTAATAGGATTGGGCGCCACTGTAATAAATAAAGTATACTCTATACGTCTCTACTTGTAAGTTGTAACACAAGCTTCTATAAATTATGAATAGATTTTTCTTTTGATTACAACAAAAGTTATTTTATTTGTCAGGTCATTCTGTTATACCTTCAACCTTGTATTATAGTATATTAAAAATAAATATTACATTTTGTAAGAATGTTGAGTGCCTACTGCCTGCAGGCAGCTAGCAGGTGGCCAGGTGGGTTAGTTCTTGGTATTAGTATTAAATATTTAGTAAAATTCAATAGGGAAATATACACTTTGTTATTTCATTTTTAATGAATAAGAAAAAATAAGAATAGGTATATGAGATTATATTATAATAAAATGATTACCTATTGAACATATTATATTATTATAGTATTAACTATTAACCATCAATGTAAAATAAACTTATTTTAAACTTTACCTAGACCTTAACAGGGCAATTAATCAAGCATATTATGCTAATTGCTCATACTCATTTTATAGATTCTTAGCGGAAAAATGCATAAAGCATTCATGCGTGTTTTTTAATCCGTGTAGGTAAGTACACGTAACACGTTTTATAGTTGTAAGAATGATTAGAACTTGAACTTCAAGGGTGGTTTCTGGTAGCAAGTTTGATTTAGTTGGTATCTACTATTCACCACCTGTCTCCAGCTGACTATACCTAGGCAGGTACCTACCTACTTTTGGGTAAATCCACAAAAAATTGACTGAAACAACGAGAATTCTTACACTAAACCAGTTATTAACAAAATTAAACATTTTAATAACTCAGAAACCACTTGTTTAAATTTCGATTTAGATAGATCAACATTTTCAAAAAAAAAAATCATTTGCTTAATAAGTTACAGTAAAAAAGGTCGGTCTCATTTGAAAAAAAGATGGACACTCCTTAAATGGTATATAAATTCTAAATAATTTAAAATATGCTTCTCAAGTAAGTATATGTTATACCTACCTATTCAAAAATGTTAAAAATCGGAATTTAAATAATTTATTTATAAAGAAAAAAATTCGAGTTGGTATTATATAATATGCTTGTTAAATCACCTTGTCTAAATTATATTATAGGCTTATTAAATATCAAAATAAATAATATAAAATCTATTATTTTAATAAACATGACGTGTGAATTTCCGAATAAAAAGTTTGGATTAATTAATTGACAATTTTACGTTTCTTCGAAAATAAATTTTGTAAATCTTCGTGATGCCCATACCAGTGGCGTAATTAGGAATTTGGTTTGAGGGGGGGATATAATTGGTAAAACTGGTAGCAACCCCTTTAGCAAACATGAATGATGGTCATTATCAATACTTTGATCAAAATTTTAGCAGTAAAAAAAAAAGATTTGGGGGGGATCTATCCCCCTAATTACGCCCCTGGCCCATACATAATACATATACTGAAATAGATTAACCATTTACATAATTACATTATATATTATATATGTATAATTTAGGTATCTATAATACAAGTACCTACACAAATGCATGTGTTTGTGTATTAATATGCTGTTGACAGCAGTTTTGCCAGAAAGTAATAGGTTTATTGAAATTAAATTAAAATAACTACTTTCTTTCATATCGTTTATTTTTAATGATGTAATTCATAATTGATTAAAATATGCTTTTAATTAATATGATCAACAGGTATATATTTTTTTACAAGTATTACATCATAAACGTATTTTTACATTTTTTTTTAATCATGTATTTGAGTACTTAAATATTTATAATTGAACAATATAATGTTACTGCTTTACACGTTCAGCTGTATAATACAAATATAATTTTTAAAACAATGGATATGAGTATGACAAGCAACAGCCTACAAAACATAACATTTAACTCTTTGTCTCTTTTATATTCAAAAAATAAATGAATATAAAGTATAATAAACAGATATTTTCAAAAAATAATTTTATATTGCATATTGTGTCCTATATATAACCACTATTATCACTATTAAGTATTATGCTAAACATTTATAATTATATTGTTCAATTTAAGCAATTCACAAAAGTACAAATAATTTGAGCTCAGTTTAAATAAACCATTAGGTATAGGTACTTATAATAAAATCGATGCTCAGTTTGTACATCAAATTGTTAGTCTTTAATCTAGACGTCTATAATTTTGAATTTTTAAGCTGCTGTAATTATTGCCGCCTTCCCAGTTGCCACTTCGGATTAAGAGCAAAATAGTAAATACTACGATAGTACGATGTAATATATTATCGTATATAATAGTTGTCAGTGAAGTAGCCAGGGTGGGTGGTTTGGGGTTTAACCAGACAAATCTATAAATATCAAAATATTATAATCGCCCTGGACTAAGATAATATAATAGCAAATACTATATATGACAATACGGGACAACTAGTGTCAAAAATCGCGACAAAAGTATGCCCCCCAAGAATGTAACCAACGCGCTCTAGTATTGTAGTTTGCAATATTCAGCTATATACCAGAAAAATATGATAAGCAATTAATGATATTAAAAATATTTTGAATTTTAAATTATATAACAAAAATCGATTACAGCTGTGGTGTAATATATTATTTTATTTATATTTATTATTATTAATTTATGACAATGTACAAATTTTAAAACAATCAGTGAATCAGCAATTGGATATAATTAAACTGTAAAGATATCAAATAACAAAAACATAATACATATTATTATATTTTAAAGTTATTATGTCCACATTTGAATTTAAAATGTGTAAAAAATAAATGTGTTTATATATTTTTTAGATTTTTTGGTTACAGCAGTATGAGTTATTTATGAGAATCTTTGTTTTAAATTTTCAACTCTTAGTTATAAAAACTGAACATTTTATAATTTTTTAATTACAATGATTTATAATTTTCGAGATTTTGATAAATTTTGTCAAAATTCGAATTTTAAATGTTTATAAAAAAAATTGTGCCTATGTATTTTTCAACTGCTATTCAGCTATTGTAAAAATATATTAGAAAACTTGTATTAAATTTTAATTTATTAATTAATATAATATGAAGTTCAGTATTTGACACATAGAGCGCGTTCGAGTATTTTCGGGGGGCTATGTCGTCTACAATCATTATTGTTTGTCCCGTATTGTCATATTATGACATATATAGTATTTGATATAACCATAGAACAGGATTGGAGTGATTGGACACGAGATGAATATTGTGATTACGAAATGTAGTACAACAGGCGGAATTCGGGGGATATTTTCCTTTTAGCATTACTAGCGCCGTTTTAGTGGATACTTATAGAACTAGAACACATCATACAAATTTCTAGTTCCATAAGTATCCACTAAGACGGCGCTAGTAATGCTAAAAGGAAAATATCCCCCCGAACTCCGCCTGTTGTAAAACATTTCGTAACCACAATATTCATCTCGTGTCCAGTCCTGTATATCTTAGTCCGTGTTACCAGGGTATAGACACTCTGTGTATTGGCAAAATCGGGTGACTGTGGCCTTGAGCACGGTCTCTAAGGGGGTGTGGCATATGTTATCATTTGAATAAATCATATCAATATTATCAGTCCACAGAATAATAATACAATATATTATTATTATTATTTCATTAACAATAAACCAATTTAAAATTACATTATAGTTTTTAATTTATATTAAAACAAAATCCTTATTCATTTTACCAAAATTTAATATTGATATACTTAAAATATGAAAAATAAATTATTTATCTTTATTAATCGTTTATAAAAATTCCGTAACAAAGAGGGATACACGTTGCTAACGTTCTATCAGATTACGGATACGGTACAACTTTTATAGTCCAATACATCATACCGTAGGGATACGTAAACCCTCACAGCTGATCGAGTGTCTATTCTATATTGTTCTGTGGTGTTACAAACCACGGACTAAGATATACAGGACTGGACACGAGATGAATATTGTGGTTACGAAATGTTTTACAACAGGCGGAGTTCGGGGGGATATTTTCCTTTTAGCATTACTACCGCCGTCTTAGTGGATACTTATGGAACTAGATCACATTGTTGTCATCTAGTTCCAAAAGTATCCACTAAGACGGCGCTAGTAATGCTAAAAGGAAAATATCCCCCCGAACACTGCCTGTTGTAAAACATTTCGTAGTCAACCCCCCCACACCCTCCAACCTTGTCGTGTCCAGTCCTGTATATCTTAGTCCGTGTTACAAACCACGGACTAAGATATACAGGACTGGACACGACAAGGTTGGAGGGTGTGGGGGGTTGACTACGAAATGTTTTACAACAGGCAGTGTTCGGGGGGATATTTTCCTTTTAGCATTACTAGCGCCGTCCTAGTGGATACTTATGGAACTAGAACACATCATACAAATTTCTAGTTCCATAAGTATCCACTAAGACGGCGCTAGTAATGCTAAAAGGAAAATATCCCCCCGAACTCCGCCTGTTGTAAAACATTTCGTAACCACAATATTCATCTCGTGTCCAGTCCTGTATATCTTAGTCCGTGTTACAAACTATCTTATCTTATCTGGAAACTTTTCTAAAACAGTGTGACCAACCCTCGTTCAATCTCCGATGCCCATGCCCGGCTTCCCACATCACGGACTTGACGGACTAAGGCACTATAGAACATGGGTATGCTACGCCGCCATTTTGCGACTCAATTATTAATATCAACAATGATAAAATAAACGCGGGCAATTTCATATTCACATTTCACATATTATTATAATTATTGAATATTCATTTCACGTTATTTTTCTTAGGCCATCGTTCTGTTCCTTTTCTTATTTCTATGTGGTATCGACTATCGTGTGGTTTATTATATTGTATGTGAAGCTTTGAGATAAATATATTATTCACTTACATTATTCCAAATATAGTTATTATGGGAGCATGTACTGCTCCAAATTGTAGTAATTCTCGGAAAAACAAAATGAAATTGTTCCGTTTTCCTCGAGAAAAAACCAGGAAGGACAAATGGGTTCAGAATTGTAGGCGAGATAAGTGGATACCAACAACTCATTCAGAACTATGTGAAGTAATTATGTCTAAAATATAAATATTGAGTAGTTATTATAATAAATAGGTAATAATGTACCAATTAATTTTCATAAATGTTAAAATTAATAATATAATATAACAAAGTAGGTATATTACATAGTAGTTAATTATATTTTGTAATTTATTCCTGATATAGTATAGTATAGTTAATTGTATTTAGTTAGATATCTACCTAATAACAATTTATAATCATTATAGTTATATATTTTTGAATTTAGATCCACTTTGAAAAAAGTCAGTTTGAGTTGCATCGTCAGGATGGGATTGTCAAACTTAAACCTAATGCCATTCCAACTCTTTTTGATGTGCCAAATCCACCTGCTAGACTTGACACCAATAGGAAATCTGTTTATAAGGTATTTAATATTCATACATATAATTTTATGACTTTTTTAATCATTATAACACTATGCTTTATGCATATTGTGATTCATACAAAATATTGACAACTAACTTACAACTCACTTGGGAAGTTATTACATACAAAAACCTAATACTTTAATATTAAACATTTTATAGAATATTGTGTTAAAAATAAGTTGTGATATTAACATAAGGGACATTTTTATGTTAAATAATAAACATTTAAGTTAATTGTATCTCAAATTTAATAACTAAAAAAGTTTATTCCCTCTTATATACTAAAATATTTGTTTGCAATTTTTGTGGTTTTAACTGTTTAAGTACTTATTAGGTATTAATGATTTACTGAAAGTTCAGTTTTTCAGACTTCATATTTTATCATCAGTACCTACTCCAAATTATAATAGATAACTCTAATTTTTTAGAATACTGTAAAGAAAACCAGTACCATTTCTTCCTCAACAATTAAAACATCTTTGAGTCAACCAGATGCTTGTGTTAACATAACTCACAATTCTGCTGTAAGTAATAAACAATTTTAAATATACTGATTAAGTAGGTAGGTAGGTATGTAAGAATATTTTTTTTTAGTATGGCAAAAATCATTTCTTCTTACTTTTGTGTCACAACTGCTATAGTACATATCAGTTTTTTACTGAAAATGACATTAAAAGTTCAGTTTTTCAGATCTCATATTTTATCATCAGTGCCTACTCCAAATTATAATAGATAACTCTATTTTTTTAGAATACTGTAAAGAAAACCAGTACCATTTCTTCCTCAACAATTAAAACATCTTTGAGTCAACCAGATGCTTGTGTTAACATAACTCACAATTCTGCTGTAAGTAATAAACAATTTTAAATATACTGATTAAGTAGGTAGGTATGTAAGAATATTTTTTTTTAGTATGGCAAAAATCATTTCTTCTTACTTTTGTGTCACAACTGCTATAGTACATATCAGTTTTTTACTGAAAATGACATTAAAAGTTCAGTTTTTCAGATCTTATGTTTTATCATCATCAATACTTACAAATTATAATAACTCATTTTTCAGAATACTGCAATGGAAACAACTAACATATCAACCACAACAACTATGTCGCCAAGTCAATCAGATGATTGTATTAACATAACTGACAATTCTGTTGTAAGTAATGAACAATTTTAAAAATAGGTACTGCACTAGGAACTGCTTAAGTATATTAATTAAAATCAAAAATGATTTCTGTAACTAATTTTTATACATTTTAAATTAGAATATTTTTTTTTAGTGGGGCTAAATGAATTTTTTCCTATTTATATGGTTATAATTTGTATTACTTATTTTATTATCTGAAAGAAATATTAAGTATTCAGATTTTCAGGTCTTATATTTTATCATCATCACACTCCCAATTGATGTAATGTTAATTTAAAGTGATACCGAAGTGATATTTATTAGACACATTTAATTCTTAAATAAAGCTATTTTAAGCTAGGTATTCGTTATTTTAAATTAAATAAATAATAGTCATGCATTAGTTTATTATAAATTACTCATAATAAGTTTACTGTATGTATAAACCAATACCAAAAGCTGTAATATATATTCATATTTGTTTTGAAATAGAATGATGAAATTGCACGTCTCCAGATGGAAAACACAAATTTAAAAAACATTATTGAGGAAAAAGATGCTACATTACGTTCTTTTCTCAATGATGATCAGGTTGCAGCTACCAAAAAAACTCCACGAGAATGGTCAAAGGAAACAATCATTAAAGGGTTAAAGCTAAGATTTGCCCTTGGAGTTCATGGATACAAGTATCTACGAGATACAAATTACCCTATTCCTGCTTACAGTACATTAACCAAACGTCTTCGTGAATTTAAATTAAAATTTGGTATTTTTCATGATGTACTAGAGTTACTCAAGCATAAAGTTCAATCAATGGACAGTAATGACCGTTTCTGTGTTATGAGTGTTGATGAGATGGAAGTAAGTAAGCAACTTAGTTATGACAAAAATAGTACAGAAACATTCGGATTTATTACCCTCGGTAATGATAAGATGCTGGGTGGTAAACTTCTACTAGTAATTATAAGAGGACTTAAAAACAAATGGAAGCAGGTTATTGGTTGCCATTTAACTGATAGCTCCTTAGATAACCAATCATTTAAACAATTTATTCAACAGTGTATTGAATCAGTTGAAAGCTGTGGAATACATGTCTTAACTTTGTCATCTGATATGGGAAACACCAATAGAGCCTTGTGGAGTTCATTAGATGTTAAAGTGAAGAAAGATGGCATTCGAAAAAATACATTTGACTTCAACAGTCATAATATATTTATTATGCCTGACATCTGCCATCTTCTGAAGAACCTAAAAAGTTCTTTATTAAAAAATGATATTATTTTACCAAAAGAATATTGTGAAAATGAGGGTCTGTCTTCTCAAGTAGTGAAAGGAAGTTTTGTGGTTTCACTGTGGGAATATGAAATAAATTCAAACAAAGAATTAAGATCATTGCATCATCTAAAGCGAGAAGATATGTGGCCAAGTAATTTTGAGAAAATGCACGTTGGTGCTGCAATTAGATTTTTCTCTTTGAAAACCGCTGCTGCTATTGAATTAGCTGTTAAATTGAATGTACTGCCATCAGATGCAATCACAACAGCACATTTTATACGATTAATTCAGGAGTGGTTCAGTTTGACTACATCTAAAGTAAGAAAAACGTCAATTACTAAACGTAATAAGGAAAAGAAATATGACTTTCTTCTAAAAATAATTACAATAACTGAAAATACTGTTTTTGGGCAAGGCTGGAAACCATTAAATGCAGGAATAATTATGGCTACTCTAAGCATAATTGGAATTTGTGAGACCTTATTCAATAACGGTTTTGATTTTGTTCTCTCTCACCGCTTAACTCAAGATGCAATTGAGAATATTTTCTCACAAATACGGAGAAAAGCTGGAGCAACACCAACAGCCTTTCAGTGTCTACAAGCTCTAAAACTTATTTCAACGTCTCAGTTTATTTCAGATGTGGATCGAAGTAATTATTGCAATGATAATGATATTTTTCTAATTAATTTTTTTAAAAAAACTGGACAAAGCAATGATTCACAAGGTAAAAGCAATAATTTATATTCTTCTGTGAACAATTTGTATAACATTCCATCAGAAATATTTGTCACATTACATGGAAGTAAATTGATGTCCCAGTTTGAAATATATGAATTGAATCATTTATACCATTTAGGAGGAAGCATAACAAATCATTTATTAGGAGTAGGTTGTAATGATTGTTGTGTATTTCTCCAGGATAATTTACCTGATAACCAATTTTATGGTGCAATTAAATTCTTTAGTAACACATTGAATAAGGGAGGACTGAAAGTGCCTTGTACAAATTTATTGTTGCTTATTTTACATTGTGAAATTTTATATAGTAAATATAAAATGTTTATTTTAAGAAATTCATGTACTGAGCTTATTAAAAAAATTATATCAGATATTGATATAATTTTTCCATTGTGCTCTAAAGGTTGCAATATGAAACAAAGAATTGTTGAACGTTTTTTTTGTATACGATCATATACTGCAGTAAATTTTTCAGTTGACTGTAAAAAAAGGAAGAATATGTACGGTACAGCGTCTGCCAAAAAAAAAATGTAGCATAAATATTAAATATTATTTGTTCATTATAAGTTTATACTTTATATTCCATGTTATATATAAATATTTGTTTATCTGTTTGTTTATAATAAGAATTAAAGACTGATTATTTAATTTTGTTTATATATATACTTATGTACTTACAATAGTCATTAACATAATATTTAATGTCAAAGACATGTAGCACTCATGTATATTTTGACCTCCTAAAGTACCATTTGTCTTCCAGAAATATGTAGGGACAGAACACATTTTTTACTTCAGAAAAAAAAGATAGCTATTAGCCATGATAAGGACCTTTGCTATTTTTAGGTAGGTCACTGGGGAGAATAAGATACTATAATATATTTTGTTAATTATATTAATATTTAAATTTTAAAGTTACAATAATTATTCATTTCACTGATACGATTATGAGTGGGTACATTTTCTTTATACTTAAAGAAAAAAACTGCAATTATAAACTATATTTAAAAACATTAAATTGAAAATATAATTTTTTAATCAATGCAATCCAAATATTGTTTTAACATTAATTAAGTTCTAATATTTATATACATATATTTTTTTAATGACTGTATGAAGGAGAAGTTAAAATTGAAAGCAATGTTGTATTACAAAAATACTATTCCTAATAAATTATAATATAGGTACCCTATGTATCAGTATCAGTCTTGTGAAGTACTTGTGTTAAAGTATTCAAATTCTTTTAAAAGTAAATATCTATATCTACATTGTGAATGCTTTTATAAGACTGAATTTAAAATATACATACCATTAAAATAATTAAAAAAAGTATTTTAGTATTTGATATTAAAAAAAAGTAATTGAATACTTTTACTCAAATATTTTACAACACTGCTAAGTGCTAATTACTTATTAAAATCCACCTTATCATAATAAGTAATTTTCTCTTCACTATTATTGTCTTTAAGAACATCAATTGCTTCATTTAATATATTTAATTTTTTAAGAAGTTGTCCATTTTCTTGTCGTAGAGTAAGAAGAAGCTCTTTTTTTCTCTCCATATTTAAGTCATTATAGTAAACAAATGCTCCATCTGCATCATCAGTTTGAATATTATTCATCTGAAAAATATTCGTTAATACAAAGATGTTACCATAAAAGGTATATTTTATTTCTAATGCAACATTTTGTAACATACTTTGTTCATTATAATTCTGTCTTCAGTTAGAGAAGTAGTGAATTAAACTATGTAAGTTGACTAGCTGCAAATGCAAATTAAATGTGTATTTTAGTTAGGTAATGAGAGTATTTACCAATATTTAAAAAAATAGTTTATAAAGTAAACACATTTTTAGTTATAAGTGTCGATAATCATAATGTAATTGAATATCTACTTACATAATACTTGAAGTCATGGCAAATATTTCTCATAATTTGGTAGATTGCTACTTGCTATATACCTAGTTTTTGTGAGTATAATATTTAATGTTTCATTTAATAACTATCTAGAAGTATAAAGTATTTAAATTTTAAACAGAAAACTTCAATAAAAACAATTTATAGTACGCACTACGCACAATAAATAATAAATATGAGTAAATGATAAGTGATAAACTGATAAATGAGTCGCAAAATGGCGGCGTAGCATACCTATGTTCTATAGTGCCCTAGTCCGTCTAGGGCACTATAGAACATAGGTATGCTACGCCGCCATTTTGCGACTCATTTATCAGTTTATCACTTATCATTTACTCATATTTATTATTTATTGTGCGTAGTGCGTACTATAAATTGTTTTTATTGAAGTTTTCTGTTTAAAATTTAAATACTTTATACTTCTAGATAGTTATTAAATGAAACATTAAATATTATACTCACAAAAACTAGGTATATAGCAAGTAGCAATCTACCAAATTATGAGAAATATTTGCCATGACTTCAAGTATTATGTAAGTAGATATTCAATTACATTATGATTATCGACACTTATAACTAAAAATGTGTTTACTTTATAAACTATTTTTTTAAATATTGGTAAATACTCTCATTACCTAACTAAAATACACATTTAATTTGCATTTGCAGCTAGTCAACTTACATAGTTTAATTCACTACTTCTCTAACTGAAGACAGAATTATAATGAACAAAGTATGTTACAAAATGTTGCATTAGAAATAAAATATACCTTTTATGGTAACATCTTTGTATTAACGAATATTTTTCAGATGAATAATATTCAAACTGATGATGCAGATGGAGCATTTGTTTACTATAATGACTTAAATATGGAGAGAAAAAAAGAGCTTCTTCTTACTCTACGACAAGAAAATGGACAACTTCTTAAAAAATTAAATATATTAAATGAAGCAATTGATGTTCTTAAAGACAATAATAGTGAAGAGAAAATTACTTATTATGATAAGGTGGATTTTAATAAGTAATTAGCACTTAGCAGTGTTGTAAAATATTTGAGTAAAAGTATTCAATTACTTTTTTTTAATATCAAATACTAAAATACTTTTTTTAATTATTTTAATGGTATGTATATTTTAAATTCAGTCTTATAAAAGCATTCACAATGTAGATATAGATATTTACTTTTAAAAGAATTTGAATACTTTAACACAAGTACTTCACAAGACTGATACTGATACATAGGGTACCTATATTATAATTTATTAGGAATAGTATTTTTGTAATACAACATTGCTTTCAATTTTAACTTCTCCTTCATACAGTCATTAAAAAAATATATGTATATAAATATTAGAACTTAATTAATGTTAAAACAATATTTGGATTGCATTGATTAAAAAATTATATTTTCAATTTAATGTTTTTAAATATAGTTTATAATTGCAGTTTTTTTCTTTAAGTATAAAGAAAATGTACCCACTCATAATCGTATCAGTGAAATGAATAATTATTGTAACTTTAAAATTTAAATATTAATATAATTAACAAAATATATTATAGTATCTTATTCTCCCCAGTGACCTACCTAAAAATAGCAAAGGTCCTTATCATGGCTAATAGCTATCTTTTTTTTCTGAAGTAAAAAATGTGTTCTGTCCCTACATATTTCTGGAAGACAAATGGTACTTTAGGAGGTCAAAATATACATGAGTGCTACATGTCTTTGACATTAAATATTATGTTAATGACTATTGTAAGTACATAAGTATATATATAAACAAAATTAAATAATCAGTCTTTAATTCTTATTATAAACAAACAGATAAACAAATATTTATATATAACATGGAATATAAAGTATAAACTTATAATGAACAAATAATATTTAATATTTATGCTACATTTTTTTTTTTGGCAGACGCTGTACCGTACATATTCTTCCTTTTTTTACAGTCAACTGAAAAATTTACTGCAGTATATGATCGTATACAAAAAAAACGTTCAACAATTCTTTGTTTCATATTGCAACCTTTAGAGCACAATGGAAAAATTATATCAATATCTGATATAATTTTTTTAATAAGCTCAGTACATGAATTTCTTAAAATAAACATTTTATATTTACTATATAAAATTTCACAATGTAAAATAAGCAACAATAAATTTGTACAAGGCACTTTCAGTCCTCCCTTATTCAATGTGTTACTAAAGAATTTAATTGCACCATAAAATTGGTTATCAGGTAAATTATCCTGGAGAAATACACAACAATCATTACAACCTACTCCTAATAAATGATTTGTTATGCTTCCTCCTAAATGGTATAAATGATTCAATTCATATATTTCAAACTGGGACATCAATTTACTTCCATGTAATGTGACAAATATTTCTGATGGAATGTTATACAAATTGTTCACAGAAGAATATAAATTATTGCTTTTACCTTGTGAATCATTGCTTTGTCCAGTTTTTTTAAAAAAATTAATTAGAAAAATATCATTATCATTGCAATAATTACTTCGATCCACATCTGAAATAAACTGAGACGTTGAAATAAGTTTTAGAGCTTGTAGACACTGAAAGGCTGTTGGTGTTGCTCCAGCTTTTCTCCGTATTTGTGAGAAAATATTCTCAATTGCATCTTGAGTTAAGCGGTGAGAGAGAACAAAATCAAAACCGTTATTGAATAAGGTCTCACAAATTCCAATTATGCTTAGAGTAGCCATAATTATTCCTGCATTTAATGGTTTCCAGCCTTGCCCAAAAACAGTATTTTCAGTTATTGTAATTATTTTTAGAAGAAAGTCATATTTCTTTTCCTTATTACGTTTAGTAATTGACGTTTTTCTTACTTTAGATGTAGTCAAACTGAACCACTCCTGAATTAATCGTATAAAATGTGCTGTTGTGATTGCATCTGATGGCAGTACATTCAATTTAACAGCTAATTCAATAGCAGCAGCGGTTTTCAAAGAGAAAAATCTAATTGCAGCACCAACGTGCATTTTCTCAAAATTACTTGGCCACATATCTTCTCGCTTTAGATGATGCAATGATCTTAATTCTTTGTTTGAATTTATTTCATATTCCCACAGTGAAACCACAAAACTTCCTTTCACTACTTGAGAAGACAGACCCTCATTTTCACAATATTCTTTTGGTAAAATAATATCATTTTTTAATAAAGAACTTTTTAGGTTCTTCAGAAGATGGCAGATGTCAGGCATAATAAATATATTATGACTGTTGAAGTCAAATGTATTTTTTCGAATGCCATCTTTCTTCACTTTAACATCTAATGAACTCCACAAGGCTCTATTGGTGTTTCCCATATCAGATGACAAAGTTAAGACATGTATTCCACAGCTTTCAACTGATTCAATACACTGTTGAATAAATTGTTTAAATGATTGGTTATCTAAGGAGCTATCAGTTAAATGGCAACCAATAACCTGCTTCCATTTGTTTTTAAGTCCTCTTATAATTACTAGTAGAAGTTTACCACCCAGCATCTTATCATTACCGAGGGTAATAAATCCGAATGTTTCTGTACTATTTTTGTCATAACTAAGTTGCTTACTTACTTCCATCTCATCAACACTCATAACACAGAAACGGTCATTACTGTCCATTGATTGAACTTTATGCTTGAGTAACTCTAGTACATCATGAAAAATACCAAATTTTAATTTAAATTCACGAAGACGTTTGGTTAATGTACTGTAAGCAGGAATAGGGTAATTTGTATCTCGTAGATACTTGTATCCATGAACTCCAAGGGCAAATCTTAGCTTTAACCCTTTAATGATTGTTTCCTTTGACCATTCTCGTGGAGTTTTTTTGGTAGCTGCAACCTGATCATCATTGAGAAAAGAACGTAATGTAGCATCTTTTTCCTCAATAATGTTTTTTAAATTTGTGTTTTCCATCTGGAGACGTGCAATTTCATCATTCTATTTCAAAACAAATATGAATATATATTACAGCTTTTGGTATTGGTTTATACATACAGTAAACTTATTATGAGTAATTTATAATAAACTAATGCATGACTATTATTTATTTAATTTAAAATAACGAATACCTAGCTTAAAATAGCTTTATTTAAGAATTAAATGTGTCTAATAAATATCACTTCGGTATCACTTTAAATTAACATTACATCAATTGGGAGTGTGATGATGATAAAATATAAGACCTGAAAATCTGAATACTTAATATTTCTTTCAGATAATAAAATAAGTAATACAAATTATAACCATATAAATAGGAAAAAATTCATTTAGCCCCACTAAAAAAAAATATTCTAATTTAAAATGTATAAAAATTAGTTACAGAAATCATTTTTGATTTTAATTAATATACTTAAGCAGTTCCTAGTGCAGTACCTATTTTTAAAATTGTTCATTACTTACAACAGAATTGTCAGTTATGTTAATACAATCATCTGATTGACTTGGCGACATAGTTGTTGTGGTTGATATGTTAGTTGTTTCCATTGCAGTATTCTGAAAAATGAGTTATTATAATTTGTAAGTATTGATGATGATAAAACATAAGATCTGAAAAACTGAACTTTTAATGTCATTTTCAGTAAAAAACTGATATGTACTATAGCAGTTGTGACACAAAAGTAAGAAGAAATGATTTTTGCCATACTAAAAAAAAATATTCTTACATACCTACCTACTTAATCAGTATATTTAAAATTGTTTATTACTTACAGCAGAATTGTGAGTTATGTTAACACAAGCATCTGGTTGACTCAAAGATGTTTTAATTGTTGAGGAAGAAATGGTACTGGTTTTCTTTACAGTATTCTAAAAAAATAGAGTTATCTATTATAATTTGGAGTAGGCACTGATGATAAAATATGAGATCTGAAAAACTGAACTTTTAATGTCATTTTCAGTAAAAAACTGATATGTACTATAGCAGTTGTGACACAAAAGTAAGAAGAAATGATTTTTGCCATACTAAAAAAAAATATTCTTACATACCTACCTACCTACTTAATCAGTATATTTAAAATTGTTTATTACTTACAGCAGAATTGTGAGTTATGTTAACACAAGCATCTGGTTGACTCAAAGATGTTTTAATTGTTGAGGAAGAAATGGTACTGGTTTTCTTTACAGTATTCTAAAAAATTAGAGTTATCTATTATAATTTGGAGTAGGTACTGATGATAAAATATGAAGTCTGAAAAACTGAACTTTCAGTAAATCATTAATACCTAATAAGTACTTAAACAGTTAAAACCACAAAAATTGCAAACAAATATTTTAGTATATAAGAGGGAATAAACTTTTTTAGTTATTAAATTTGAGATACAATTAACTTAAATGTTTATTATTTAACATAAAAATGTCCCTTATGTTAATATCACAACTTATTTTTAACACAATATTCTATAAAATGTTTAATATTAAAGTATTAGGTTTTTGTATGTAATAACTTCCCAAGTGAGTTGTAAGTTAGTTGTCAATATTTTGTATGAATCACAATATGCATAAAGCATAGTGTTATAATGATTAAAAAAGTCATAAAATTATATGTATGAATATTAAATACCTTATAAACAGATTTCCTATTGGTGTCAAGTCTAGCAGGTGGATTTGGCACATCAAAAAGAGTTGGAATGGCATTAGGTTTAAGTTTGACAATCCCATCCTGACGATGCAACTCAAACTGACTTTTTTCAAAGTGGATCTAAATTCAAAAATATATAACTATAATGATTATAAATTGTTATTAGGTAGATATCTAACTAAATACAATTAACTATACTATACTATATCAGGAATAAATTACAAAATATAATTAACTACTATGTAATATACCTACTTTGTTATATTATATTATTAATTTTAACATTTATGAAAATTAATTGGTACATTATTACCTATTTATTATAATAACTACTCAATATTTATATTTTAGACATAATTACTTCACATAGTTCTGAATGAGTTGTTGGTATCCACTTATCTCGCCTACAATTCTGAACCCATTTGTCCTTCCTGGTTTTTTCTCGAGGAAAACGGAACAATTTCATTTTGTTTTTCCGAGAATTACTACAATTTGGAGCAGTACATGCTCCCATAATAACTATATTTGGAATAATGTAAGTGAATAATATATTTATCTCAAAGCTTCACATACAATATAATAAACCACACGATAGTCGATACCACATAGAAATAAGAAAAGGAACAGAACGATGGCCTAAGAAAAATAACGTGAAATGAATATTCAATAATTATAATAATATGTGAAATGTGAATATGAAATTGCCCGCGTTTATTTTATCATTGTTGATATTAATAATTGAGTCGCAAAATGGCGGCGTAGCATACCCATGTTCTATAGTGCCTTAGACGGACTAGTCCGTGCACGGCATCCATGAGATTGTTGTTTACATCTCACATTGTTGCCAACTACCGCCACTTCACCGCCCGTCGGGCGTCAAGTTCCATTATCTCTTAACTCTTCAGTATTGTCCCGATGTGCTTAGCGGTGAACATTTTACCGATCTCGTACCTATTTTCCTGGCGCTCACAATCTCAGTGGCATCTCACATGTTACTTGTTTTGTGTTTGCCAATTGCCATTTTTGATTGTCGTTGTTTGTCTGTTTACACTACGTTTCAACGTACATAAATGAATTGTTTCGACTCAAACGACACGATTTCCAGACATTCTATCTGAAGTAGGCGTGCATGAGCTTGCCGTCTTACGAGTTCCGCTTGTTCCAGTATCACGTGTACGAAGATTACACGAAACGAACGCCACCATCATGTCGAAACGACGTCTGGATATAATTGATCCGTACATCACCAAAAACAAAAAGTAAGCATTATTATGGTTATCATGTATTAAAGATAATATTAATGTACATTATGCAAGTAACATCTTCACTGTACATTGGTTGTTATGCTGAAACTTTTTCAAACGCTTTTTGTCTGTGATTCAACTAACCAAACCAACTTTAGTATTGACATTTCACAAGCTGTAGTGTTATACGCATGTTAGGAGGGTAGTCGATAATAGTAATGTGTGACCCTAAAGTTTTTAAAATATGTATGTTTCTTCATTGATATTTGGTGTGCTTAATTAAAGTACCTACTTATATATTGGTTAAAATATCATGTGGGTTTCTGTACTAATAGTATGTATCTTCCTTTATAGAATCATTTAATATCTATCTGTAATCAAACAATTATTAAAATATTGTTAATCAGTCTCTATATTTATCTACTATACATTGTATGCACCCTTAATCCTAATAAATTTATCACTGTGGTATCTACTATACTCAGTTCAGGTCAAGATTGAAACGGCTTCGCGCTTGCAGACTGAGCCGCTGAACAGTGCCTGACCCCCCATGCGACGGCTATGCGTTCTGTGATTGGCCGACAGTCGTCGGCGGCCGTGCATACGCTCTCACCGGTGTCCCGAATGCGCGAAAAAAACTTGTTTTGGTCGAGCGAGCGGTTCAATCTTAATCTGAACAGAGTATATATTTATATTAACTATCAATCTACAAATAACTTCATGTTATTATACTAAGTTTTATTGATATAGAATAAAAAAAAATATTAAATTAAGCTGTTTACCGTGTGATGGACAAAAATGTATGAAAGATAATACCTATCTATTAAAATACTTTATTAATCATGATTTTTATTTTGTACAGGGCTGAAGGAGGAGGACAAGTGTATATGAAACCTAGTTCTTCAACTCAATTACAGACAAATCCTTACACTAATTTACCATTTACTCCTAAGTAAGTTAGCTAGGACATTTTTAGTTTGAATATTATTCATCTTTTACGATATTAATACTTTATAATATTATTTTGAACATTTAGGTATTTTGAACTTCATAAGAAACGAATACAATTGCCTGTATTTGAGTACAAAGATGAGTTTATGAGTCTTTTAAAGAATAATCAATGTATTGTGCTAGTTGGTGAAACTGGTTCAGGAAAAACTACTCAAATACCACAATGGTAAATAAATTGTGTATTTTTATCCAAGGACATAATCCAATCAATATTCAATTTATTAGGTGTGTAGAATATTCTTCAGTATGTGGTCGCAAAGGTGTTGCATGTACTCAACCTCGAAGAGTAGCTGCTATGTCTGTAGCACAGCGTGTTTCTGAAGAAATGGATGTTTGCCTTGGTTCTGAAGTTGGTTACAGTATACGTTTTGAGGATTGTTCTTCATCCAGAACACTTTTAAAGTAATGACAGCTTATTGAATAATTAATTATAAATCTTTACTCGTAAATATTTGTATAGATACATGACAGATGGTATGTTGCTCCGTGAAGGTATGTCTGATCCCATGTTAGAAACATATCAAGTTATTCTTCTAGATGAAGCTCACGAGAGAACTTTAGCTACAGATATATTAATGGGTGTTCTTAAAGAAGTTATTAAACAAAGAAAGGATCTTAAATTAGTTATTATGTCAGCTACATTAGATGCTGGAAAATTTCAAGTAAATTAATTTACCTACTACCTACATTCTTTTTATTTACATGGTTGGTTTGTGTATCCAAACTTACTTTATTTCTTTATTTCAGCAATATTTCGATAATGCCCCACTTATGAATGTTCCTGGTCGCACATTCCCTGTAGAAATATTTTATACTCCAGAACCGGAACGAGATTATTTAGAAGCAGCAATTCGTACAGTAATTCAAATCCATATGTGTGAAGAAGTGGCTGGAGATATTTTACTATTTCTTACAGGACAAGAAGTATTATTTAATTTTTATAAGATATAATATTTATAGGTATTAATGTATGAATAACTTTGTTTTAGGAAATTGAAGAAGCTTGTAAAAGGATAAAAAAAGAAATTGACAATTTAGGTCCAGATGTTGGTGAATTAAAATGTATTCCATTATATTCTACTCTACCTCCAAATTTACAACAAAGAATTTTTGAGGCAGCTCCCCCAAATAAGGCAAATGGAGCTATAGGACGTAAAGTCGTAGTTTCCACAAATATTGCTGAAACATCTTTAACCATTGATGGAGTTGTATTTGTGATAGATCCTGGATTTGCCAAACAAAAAGTACTGTTTAACAAGAGAAATATATAATATAAACTTACTAAAATACATTTTTAAATAGGTATATAATCCTCGTATCCGTGTTGAGTCATTGCTCGTGTCTCCTATTAGCAAAGCTTCTGCCCAACAAAGAGCTGGTCGTGCGGGACGTACAAGAGCAGGAAAGTGTTTCAGGTAAATGGATTTATCTTATTAAATATTAGTGTCAAATGTAAATTACCACCAGCTCTTAATGTAATAAGTTATATACAAATTGACACATGATGTGCGTAATAATTAAAATACACTTGTCAAATTTAACCGTATTTTCAGAAGACAGTTAGATTTAGAATGTTTTTTATTTTACTTCAGTATGATATTAATTAGAAATTTATTTAAAACTGCAAATGGTTGGTAACTTGCTTTTTATAAATTTTTTTAATGAATTGTTAAATACTATAACTTTTATTTTATCTATAACATAGGTTATATACCGAGAAAGCATACAAAAATGAAATGCAAGAAAATACATATCCTGAAATATTACGTTCAAATTTAGGTTCAGTAGTGTTACAACTAAAGAAACTGGGTATCGATGATTTAGTACATTTTGATTTTATGGATCCTCCAGGTAAATGTCACTTATTTTATTTTATAATTCATTGAAATTTAATTTCATGACTCATAATAAATTTGAAAATTATAGCACCAGAAACTTTAATGAGAGCTTTGGAGTTACTTAACTATTTATCGGCTCTGGACGATGATGGTAATCTTACAGATTTGGGCAATATTATGGCTGAGTTTCCTCTAGATCCACAGTTAGCAAAGATGTTGATTGCTTCATGTTCACTTAGTTGCTCTAATGAAATCCTTTCGATAACAGCTATGTTGTCAGGTTAGTTAATTATATAATTGAAAAATAACATTTTTAAACTTTTCCAATTTCCGTTATTTTTATATTTGGGGAAAAAAACAATCAGTACTTTATTATCTATATTTTAAGTGGTCGTACATTTACAAAATAGTTATGTTAGGCATTTATTAATTTTAAGTCTTTTAAGGATATATATTAATATATATTATACTATAGTACAGGGGTCTCCAAACTTTTTTATTCAAGGGCCACAAAAAAAATCAAATGCTCTTAGCGGGCCAAAAGTTTATTAAAACATATAATTTTTAACTTTATGATAATATAGGTACCTATATAAATAATATATTTAATTTATATTTTTGTATAGAATATTGTTTACTTTACAATATACTTAAATAAAAATAAATAGGTATAAATATAATATAATATAAATACATTTTTGAAATAATTTTTTTATCTTTATTTACCTATGCGGGCCACGGGCCGGTTAAAACTTGTTCACGGGCCGCATCCGGCCCGCGGGCCGTAGTTTGGAGACCCCTGCTATAGTATACTAATATTTTGTATGGATAGACTTCTGAAAGTTCTTTCAGTACCTTATGTTTTCTTTATTGCATTGGCACATTATACATTGACACTTTCTAAAGTATTCCATTTCATTAACGTGCATTATACTGATTGTGGTTACAAAGAAACTACTTAGTTAAAAAAAATTCAAATATTATTTAACTTTTCGGATATCTTTCATTTCTGATGTTTAAGGGGCCGTTACAGTTACATTTGTTTTCTTTGTCTTACAAGTGTGTAACATAGCAAATTTTACTCTCAGCAAAACACGTTATCTCCCATTTTTTTTTAAAAATTAGAGCGAATTTACCTCTTATAAAATTTAAAGGTAAGATTATTATCTAGACAATGACATAGGCTTTTTATTATAATTTAATTTTAAAGCGAGTTATGTGTATTTTAAAATTGTAAACCGTTTGTACATCTTAAAATACTCATAACTCGCTTTAAAATTAAAATATAACAAAAAGCCTGTCATTGTCTAGATAATAATCTTACCTTTAAATTTTATAAGGGGTAAATTCGCTCTAATTTTTTAACCAACGGGAGATAAACGTGTTTTGCTGAGGGTAAAATTTGCTATGTTAATCACTTGTAAGACGGAAACAACAAATGTCACTGTAACGTCCCCTTAAGAATTTATTAGACACATTCACTACGGATGACACTAATTATCATTTTTTTGTACCTTGTTTTGTTATTAAATGTACCTTTAACTATAGTCAGTATCGTACAAAGTATAACTTTATTAGCGTTACTATTAAAATATTCTATTTCATACGTACGTAGTATTCGCACCCCTGTATTTTTATTTTTCAAATTTTTAAGAATTTTTAAAATCCAATTTTATTCTTTAAAGAAACAATTTTATACAAACATGCTAATTGAAAATTAATGTTTACACAAATTTTATGTTTTATAAATAATTGCTTAAACTGTTACTTTTTAGTGAATACTATACAATTTATATTTTATACAACTCAATTTACAAGTTTCTAATGTTGTATAACTTTTTTTGGGGTAATTCTATATTACTATTTTTAAGTTATGTTTGCTATAATAAACAATTTCATCCATATAATATAAAACATAGTTTATATTTAAGATACATGCACATAAAAAAAATCTAAGGTACCTAACTTTCTTAACATAAATACTTGTATTCACTGAAGGCAAAATATTATTGGTTCATAATTTAATAATCATATTTAATATTTATCAGTATTTATTAGATATAACTTCATTATTTCTAACCTAACCTAATGGGCACCAATCCTATGTGCGATCTACTATGTTATAGTATGTACCTAATATTGATTTTTTTCTTTAATAAAAATATAGTTCTAATGCACCTTTGCATATTTTCTACAGAAACCGAATTGTATCATTATTTTTGTAACTGCCTTCATTATGCTACCCCGTTGCTAAGAATCCCAGAATATTAAAGTTCTATCTTATACCATACATTTTCAATATGTTGAATTTTAGCTCCTGTAGTAGGATCAATAAAGTTATTGTTGTGATTAACTTTCTTAATTTAACCATTTTGTTTTAACAATTTATATAATGCATATTCATCACTGAATAATTTTTATAAATTAAATAGTATAACATACAGTAGATTGCACATTAGAATAGTGTCCCATAAATATATGCTTTAAATATAGATCTATTGTGGTATAAAATATATTTTTCAAATTAAATAATTATTACCTAAATGAATCTAAATGGTATAACCTAAGAAAAAAATCCTCAATAAGACACTGAGCATTATGTTTTCTAAACTGTTAAAAACAAATTTATTAATATTATAATAATATTATGTATCTAGTCATCTCAAAGTAGAAAATATATAATTCAAAGAAAATAAACATTCAAAATTCTAAGCTTAAAAAATTCATTTAAATAAGCAAATAAATAAGCACTTTCAAACTTTAAATTTAAAATCATAGTATATGACATAAATTTCTATAGCACTTTGCTAAATTTTAAATTAATTGCTCTGTACTCTGTTACGAAATCTGATGAACATTTTCTTATTGCAATAAGTTTTAATTTTCTTTACACAATCTGAGATTGATCTTACATTAAATTTTATTTATTATTTATTTTGTCTCCTATTTTGCACATTTCAACAAGTTTTAGATAATTAATATCAATAACATTAGAATTTTTAGTAAAACATTTTGCTAATACTTTTATTTATGCATAATATGTTTTTCTACATTAGCAAAATAACTTAATATTTAGTGTATAGCATATTTATCTAGTCTATTCTTTTAATTTATTTTTCAAAAAAAAAAAAAAAAAACATAATTGCAAAGTGTAATGGTAGGGTTTTAACATAAGGTTAGTTACTTAGGTGTATGTTGCTGGTTATTAAATGAGGCACAATGGCCTTATCCGGGCGTACCCGTCTGGCCTGCCTCCCCTGATTGTCTTGTTTAGTCCCACAATGTTTTGTTCGACCATCTGAAGCAAAGAAAGCATCCGACGACTCAAAAATGAGGTTTGCCCACATCGATGGGGATCATCTTACCTTACTCAATATCTATCACGCATTTAAACAAAGTAAGTTAGAATCTAAATTTAAACTTATAATGCCATGATATAGGTATATGATATTAAATTTTAATCATTTTAAATTAGATAATGAAGATCCTCAATGGTGCTATGATAATTTCATTAACTATCGATCATTAAAGTCTGGTGATAACGTCCGTCAACAATTATCTCGTATCATGGACCGTTTCAATTTAAAACGAACATCCACTGAGTTTACTTCCAAGGATTATTATTTAAATATCCGTAAATCTCTAACTACAGGATTCTTTATGCAGGTAAGATTTTTAATTATTCTTCACAAGGTGATACTAAACTGATAGAGTTGGTAAATTATTATATATTTTTTTTTTTTGAGTACTTGGACAATTTTTATTGTTTGAAAATTCAAAACTGATTGAGTTGGTATTTAAACATTGTCCACTTACACGGAAATTGCAGAGTTATATTACTGACTTGTTAGTTTAAGTATGTAGGCATTAGGCATAAGAACAATTTAATATTTGGGAAATATTGGGTTTCAAGATATTTATAGTTTTAATTTATTTTTCCAATGAATTGTAAATCCATTGTTAATGTAATATAAACCAGATGAATTAAACTCGCCCAAATAATAATTAATTTTATAAAAATTGTCAGGGTTTCAAATAATTCTTATGAAGTCCTCAAATTTTTTTTTTTTACAATGAATAGTTAAATTATGATGTATAAATGTTTTTATAACTACCTATCTAACTTTTAAGGTTGCGCACTTAGAACGGACTGGACATTATTTAACAATAAAAGACAATCAGACAGTCCAATTGCATCCTTCAACGGTCTTAGGTCATAAACCTGAATGGGTAATTTACAATGAGTTTGTATTAACCACCAAAAATTACATAAGGACTGTTAGTGAAGTAAAACGTAAGTGTTTGATATAATTAACATTATTGTAAACCATGTTATAATAATTGTTAACTGTTTTTATTTAGCGGAATGGTTACTCAAATATGCTCCACAATATTATGATTTACAAAATTTCCCACAATGTGAAGCTAAAAGACAATTGGAAGTCATTCAAGCAAAGCTAGATACCAAACAATGGCAAGAAGGTTATTAATATTTTATTCAAAAATGTTCTTTTTATTAAGTCCATTACTGAAAAAAATATGATGTGTAATGTTTCTTTTAATAAAGAAATATTTTTTTCTATTCCAATATAATTGATGTAATTAAAATAAAAATAATATGACCAACATTTATTTTATGAATGGAACATTTTAATTTGTACTTTTTAGAACAAATATTTTCTGATTGTAATTTATAAAGTTGATTTATTTTCAGTACAAGTATCATATAATTATTATGATAACAAAAAATACTTTGTAAATAAAAATTGATTGAATTTAAATATAGATAGCAAACTGCTTTCTAAATAACATATTTTTATAATTGTTATAAATTATAATTATATAGATTAGAAAAGTACAATTACTATTATCACTCAAATTAAAATTTTTTAAAACATATTATTTATTTACACTGCATAATAGTAGTTACTATATTAGATTTTCATAATAATAAAGCTACTGTATCAATAGTATTAGTATCAGTAGTAATCGATAAATTTACTTAAATTTTATTTGTAAAATATGAAATGATAAAATCTACTTAAATTTAATAATGACATATTTATATTTATTTGTATGATACCTATTTATACATAATATATTCATACATGCTATATATTATATGTTTGTATAAGGTGTTCTAGGGTGTTATGAAATTATTTGTTATGAGGTTTTCAGCTTTAAAATTAAAGATTGTAGCCTGTAGAGATCTAGTACATGTACAATTTGTTTCAGTTATCGTAAGTACATGGCCAGTCTGATTAGTATAATCCATGCTGCTTTAGTTCTCTATCCACAAACCGGAAAAATCGCATTAATTATTTAATTATTATGGATACTCAATAGAAATTACCAAGTAAAAATGTAAACAATTTATAAAAATAACTATCACGAACGGGGAAAAGAATGCATGGTGAGTTATCAGAATCAATTGGTAACTAATAACTATAGTAATAACTAAAAAAAAAAAAAAATAGTTTGATTAAAAATTTGTCTCAATTGGCTATGATTCTGTATTATTTGATGTCATAGTTACAAACAGCAGTAGTTAATTACTAATTAGTCACACGGTACGTAATACATTTTTCATAAATGTACACCGCATTTAAAATCCAAACCACTTGTTTTGTAGAGGTATCATTACTTTAAATTGGATGTCATTTCGGATTCTGTCATTCTGAGCGTAGCGATAAATTTATTGGTTTTACAATGATGTGTGTTTTTTTTTGTCTGCAAATGCCTTTTATAGTTAAAAAATACTTCAATTTTTAACTTAAAAATGTTTTTCGGTAGGAAAGTGAATAAAGTTGGTACTTTGTGGTGAGTCAAAAGTGCAAAATGTTTTTACAGATTGCATAATTACATAATTTAATTATTTACACAATAATCAAAATGTTTATGAAATATACTTTTTTTGAGATTTTTGAACAAATAGTTTGTACGCCTTTGTTACTATCTATTTTCAGCGCTTTAATGTTGGTCGTTGTTTACTCCATGATAGAAATAAGTTATTTCTATCATGGTTTACTCTATTCCATATTAGGCCAGTCAAATTAGAAAAAAAAATGTCCCAATTAGGAATTAATTAGTGGAAAGCTAATTATTTTAAATTAACAGGAAACCATCAACCTCACAACATATTTATAAGAAACTTATTTCGTAAATATATACTAGCTGTGGCTACAATAATAGTACTTCAAGTTTTGTGCATATTATTAATATTTAAGAGATTAGAGACCAAAAACTTTTATAATTTCCTAAAACTTTGACCAGTTTTTTCTAAATTCACAGGAATCCTTCAACTTTACAAATATTTATAAGAAACTTTAATTAGTAATATATAGCTACCATAATAGTACTTTATGTATTTTGCGTAGTATCAATATTTAAGATAGTACACTCAAAAAATAGAAATTCATCCCCAATTAATACAACTTTTTAATAATATTTTTCCCGTAAAAAAAATATAAGACGTTATTTGTTGGTATCATTGGAAAGGAATTGCTCTTGAGACGTCGTTACACACATTGTCAAAAAGTACATTTGCAGTTCCATAACGAATTGCTCTTGGATAGCGTTCTACTGGTTTGGTACTTATAGTTGCATCATCTGGATATCCATCGAAAACAATAGTGACACCATTTTTGTAATATTGTTTCACATAATTGGCGTACTTATTTAAAATTGAAGAAAATGTTTCTCTTGTTTGCCAAACAACTCTATGTAAAATATAACCACTCGCGCAGCGGCTGGTACTATGGCTGTTTAACTTTAACTTATACTATTTAATTAATGCGTGCGTTGAGGAATAGCCATAGGCCTTATGGATGGAGGATGCAATAATAACGAATCACGGAAAAAAAAAACCATGAAAATAAAAACCTAATTTTTTATATTTTGCTTTATTATGTCATAGTTCATTAGAAATAGGTTTTAATTTTAGATTCTGAGTGGAACTATGAATGTATTGATTTTACAATGATGTGTTTTTTTTTTTGTGTGTCATCACGGTTTGGGGCAGTGAAACTGCTTAGATTTTCTTCAACAGTATGTTGTTCGATGCATCACATGGGAAAGTGAATCTAGTTGGTGCTTCGGGAGTTCAAATTTTAAAATTTCCAATAGTTTTCATAAGCGCCGGGAAAAACAACACAAAAATTAAGGAATAACGAGAATTTTTACTCAAAATCGGTTTTACACAAAATTAATATTGGATTTTGGTGTACCTAACTCTAAAACAAATTAACGTTTAAACATGAAATTTTCACTGGTCGTTTATATATGTATGCATTTTCTATATACGATAACATTTTCAAAACATTTCGTTTTGTTTTGAACTGTTTAATAACATTTCCAGTTTCCAATTTTATTAGTCTTTTTTTCTATGAATATCAATAAAACTTTATTTGTTGGGTAAAAAAGATTGAAAATGTAATGCAAGGCTTCTACTATTTTGTTAAAATAGCAGTTGAAAAGTATTAAAAATCCTTAGTTACATTTTTTTTTAAGCATTTAAAGTTCAAATCTTGACAAAATACGGAAAAATCACGAAAATTAGCAAATTATTTTGAATTCATAACATTTTTTCTTTTTAAATCTAAGATTTTAAAATGTAATACAAGATTACTCATAAGTTTATCTACCTTTATCAACAAAAAAAAATGCAAGGCTCCTGATATATTGTAACAATAGCAGTTGAAAAATATTAAAAATACATAGGCACAATTTTTTTTTATAAGCATTTGAAGTTTGAATTTTGACAAAAACTATCAAATTTAAAATTTAATAATTATTTTATAGTTAAAAACTTATAAAATGTTCAACTTTTATAGCTAAGGAATGAAAATTTAAAACAAGGGTCCACCTAAAATGATAAATATATAAATTACTTTATTCACAATAATATCATCACATATTATACGTCTTATAGTAATATGGCTGACTGACCGTTTTCGTTCAGAATTGTTTTTCTTATACAAATATACAATGATATTATATCATTGAATTCAAATTTAACACCATCCATTATAGTAACCCACTTGTAACCTACTGTACAGCAGAGCGACATCCACTTACCCACCTTTTTTAATTCAAAATGTTTATCAATAATCGGGCCACATTGCGGTATTTTCTCCGTTGAGACCCGACGGTGTTACGCCGGTGCTTGAAAACCTGTTCAAATGGCTAAGCGCCTAAGCCTCACTAGAGCTGCAAAGATTCAAATACTTGAACATTTAAGACAAGGTTTCTTATAAGTTTTTGTTACTTGTTAATGGAAATTAAAAAAAGAGTTGAGCATAAATTCACAATATTTCTTTATGCGCATCTCAATTAAGAATTTTTACAAAATTCATCAATATCACGAAAATTTGCTAACTATTTTGAGTTGTGATTTATATAAACATTTTGGACGCCATTTATACCGTTGAATGTCAAATAGTTGAACGTCAAAATCTTGAACTTTAATATATTGAACGGTAAAATCTTGAACATAAATTTATGTCAATATCTTGAACATTCAAAATATTGAACACAAAAATTATTTCCGTCAAAATATTGAACACAAAAATTGTTTCCGTCAAAACCTTGAACGTCAAAATATTGAACACAAAAATTGTTTCCGTCAAAACCTTGAATTTCAAAATCTTGAACACAAAAATTATTTCCGTCAAAACCTTGAATGTCAAAATCTTGAACACAAAAATTATTTCCGTCAAAACCTTGAACATTAAAAATGTACCACCCAATTTTTTTTATATTAAATTTAGCATTTTTTTACAATTTAATAAGAACCATAGACCTTAATACTTATACTTAGGTATACTTTGACCTTAATACCTTATAATATGCCAAGAACTTAATAAGTGGTAAATATAGTACCTATAGATAGTTAATGAATAATGATACAGATATCCTAATAGCTTTATGGTTGTTAGTGAATAGTGGGTATAGTGGGAAACCATTCAACAGCTAAAATTAGCCTAGTATAAGGCCTAATATAATGTCAATAAATAGCATCTCATTTTAATTATATACAGTCTTGTTAAGAATATTTTTCAAATGTATTCAGAATACGTATTTATTATTTAAAATTTAAATACTTGGTTTCATTTGTATTTAAATATAAAATATACAAATACATTTTAAAAGTATTCAAAATACTTTACAAGTGCCTACTATTTTTTAGTACCTACCTACCTACCTAGATTAAAACGCACAAATGTATACTCAAAATTATTAATAAATATGTAAATGAAATAATCAATAAATACATTCTTAAATAATTGGTTCAACAATTTCATAATTTTAGATGTCATACTGTTGATGTTATAACTTTTATGTTATTAATATAACAACTTCAGAAAAGTAGATATGGTTAGGTTAGGTTACCTTGGGTATTGTGTCATCTGTCATCAGTCATAATAAGCGTATTCAATAAAATATTAAAAATGTTTAGAACTTAGGATAATTTTAAAACCAACTTTTAATAATTGTATTATAGGTAGGTAAGTAACAAAAATATATATATTTTTTTAATTGATCTTTAAAGCCCGGCGGCTATGGCCATTAGCTGATTGTAGGTAGTAGGGTTTGTAGTGGTAGGGTTTTTACACGTGTGTGTTGTGTTTGACAGAATTTTTGATTGGGCACCTGTAGGTATTTTTCTCCGGACACCGTGACGTCCGAAGAAAAATGTCACCCGTGGCCAAGGAACTGAACTCGGGTCGGCTGCGTCGCAGCCGACGCCTTAGTCCGCTCGGCCACTCCATCCCCCCCAAAAAAATATTGTTCATTAAAATTCGACACTTTAAAAAAAAAATGATAATCACTTGCTTGTATTGCGCTCTCTCGGATAATTTAAATCATAAACATCCCTCGACTTGTTATGTAAAACCACTTTGGAAGGGCCTTGAACACCTCGGACCTCAAATAACTAAATTTTCCGACGGCCAAATTATTACTTCACCATCGTTTCCAACATACTTAACTAAATACGTTATACCAAACAAATTGAAAAAAGTGTGTCAGGTAAAAATAAATATACCTACCACTGATTTTACCCGCGTTCTTAACTCGTTTAAATACGTACCTACCCATTTGTATATGTTTAAAAAAAAAATTAAAATTAAGAACATTCATTTTGAGGACTAAAAAAAGTCTTGCCATCAGTATGGACTACTATGGAGTATACAGAATACAAACCTTAAAATTAGCATCCCCATAAAAAAATCCTAGATTCACTACTATGTATGAATATAGCCAATATAGGTAAGTGGTACCTATGAGCTCTTATTTTAATGTACCAATGTATAGGTTACCCACTATCAAAAATATATAGCCAGTCAGTGTCTGCACTCTGCTGTACTACAGTGTGAATACCCACCAAACTACCTCTTCATCCTAATCCTCTAATAAAAAAACTATCTACCTTGTCCATTCCAGGTACTCCACCTATAGATGGCTTAAGCGAAGATGGTGTCGAGACCTTCTGTCTAAAAATTAAAATTAGCTTAACTTAAAACTTAAGAACACAAAATAGGTAGTAACACCAATGGATGGTTTCTTCCCTCAAAAAATTCATACGCAAATACCCTATGCACATTTGCTTATTGTTCTAGTTAAGAACAGATTGTAAATTTCATATAAAAAAAAAAAAAAGGTGGGCAAGTGGGTGTCGCTCTGCTGTACAGTATGTTACAAGTGGGTCACTGTATAATGGATGATATTAAATTTGAATTCAACGATATAATATCATTGTATAAGAAAAACGATTCTGAGCGGAGACGGTAGTCAGTCTAGGTTTAAGACATATTATATACTTATCTATGGTATTAAAAAAAAATGACCTATAATGAATTCCAAATTAATCATATCACAATATCCATTAGGTACTTATGACGCGTTATACACCAACAACAAACCCTGATACTATCATAGATATATAGTAGTATACTTTAGAAGTTTCAAGTACCCACGAATAATATTATACAATCACAACAAAATAACTAAAATAGTTATTCTTGGTTTTTTATTACCTATGTAATTTCGTCCAAATTTGAATTTAAAATGTCTGTAAAAAATAACTGTGTTCATATATTTTTTAGATTTTTTGGTTATAGTATGAACTATTTATGAGAACCTTTGTTTTAAATTTGCAATCCTTAGCTATAAAAACTGAACATTTTATAATTTATTAATTACAATGATTGATAATTTTCGAGATTTTGATAAATTTTGTCAAAATTCGATGTTTAAATGCTTATAAAAAAAAACTGTGCCTATGTATTTTTAATATTTTTCAACTGATATTGTAACAATATATCAGGAGCCTTTTATTACATTTTTACACTCTTTGGCCCAACAGATAAAACTTTATTGATATTTATAGAAAAAAAACTAAAAAAAATTAAAAGCGGTAAATGTCCGTAAATAGCTCAAAAAGAGTCAAAATATTTTCAAAATTGTATGGTATATAGGAAATGCTAATTTAAACATTCAGTGAAATTTTATGTATCTACAGTTATTCGTTTTTGAATAACAACAAATTAAGGAAATCGCTACATGAGAAATCGAGTGAATATCCAATGTTGTAAATATTTGAATTTCAAACGCTCATAAAAATTTAATTTGACTGTCCGGTAGAAATTTTTTTATTGATAAAGGTAGATAATTTTATAAGGAATCTTGTATTACATTTTAAAATCTTAGATTTAAAAAGAAAAATTTTTACGAATTCTTAACTCAAAATAATTTGCTAATTTTCGTGATTTTTCCATATTTCGTCAATTTTTGGACTTTAAATGCTTATAAAAAAAAACTGTGACTAAGGATTTTTAATATTTTTCATCTGCCTTTGAAACAATATACTAGGAGCCTTCTATTAAATTTTCAAGCTTTCGCAACCAACAAATAAAATGAAAAATGAAAAAATGGAAAAATGGAAAATGAAAATGTCTCTAAACAGTTCAAAATAAATCAAAATATTTTGAAAATGTTATCGTGTATATAAAATGCAAATATAAACAACCAGTGAAAATTTCATGTATATACGTTCATTTCTCTTAGAGCAGTGGTTCTTAACCTTTTTTAGTTCAGCGCCCCCTTTATCGTAATAACTTACTGCTAACGCCCCCCCCCCCTCAAAATCAAAATTTCTTCTAATAAAGATATATATATATTTATTTATTCATCAGTATGTTACAGTATAACTTCATTAATTAAAGTAAAAACTCTTATTTTTAGATAATAAAGGTTATATTTTTCACCACTTAACAAAAACATTTTACTTTACTATACAAAAAGAATTACTTAACTATGAAAAAAAAATTATAAAATATAAAAATTATACCTATCAATGACTACCCTGAGCCTGATGAGTAGCTGCTAACTCGGCGATGTCTGGTTCGATATTGGTCAAAGCTAAACGTATATCACCTTTGTTACAAATGTACAACCGATTTCTTTGTTTCGTCGAAAGCTGAACAACAACGCTGAATCCTTTTTCAACTTGCAAGGTACAGTATACAATAGTCCAGTTATGGTTGAAAATGTAAAAATAAATTTTATAAACAAGACGTTCCCGATACGTAAAATGCGATTAGATAACATTCCGTATGTCATTGTATCGTACGCAATTACAACTATTCTGATTTCACGTTCAATTATTTGTAGTGTTGTTATATAATATTAATAAATTGTATTATTTTTAATCTCCTAGTTTGAAAAAACTCACCACCCCCTCAACGCCCCCTTCAAAACTATTGCCCCCCCATTGAGACCGAAATGCCCCCAAGGGGGCGGTAGCGCCCCCGTTAAGAATCACTGTCTTAGAGTTACACCAAAAACCAAAACCGATTTTGCGTAAGAATTCCCGTTTTTCCTTAATTTTTATGTTGTTTTTCTCGGGCGCTTGTGAAAACTATTGGGAAATTTTTACTTTTGACCCCCCAAAGTAGGTACCAACTAGATTCACTTTCCTATCAGAAAAGCTACTGTTGAAGAAAATCCAAGCACTTTTACTGTTCTAAAACGTGATGACAGACACAAAAATAAAAATAATAATTAAAAAAAAAAACACACATCATTGTAAAATCAATACATTCATCGTTTCACTTAGAATCTAAAACAGTGTGAATAGTTCACTTATAAACATAACATAGAGTGTTTTGTTTATAATTTCATGAATAATGTTATTACCAATTATTGTATTTTTATTGCCTTATTAAAATAATGTACAGGTAAATATTGCCACAAAATAGTTGTTACAAATTTCGCACTTATATAGAGCAAACTACACACATTCGATCAGAGTTGGTAATTGGAGGAAGAACAGACGGAACCTGAACAAATGGTAAATTTTCTATTTCCAAAATTCTTATTCTATGGTCAGTTTCCATCATCCGTATCATATCAGGATCTAATTCCTCTTCAATAATAAAATGATATATTGTTACAATATCAGTTGAAAAATATTAAAAATACATAGGCACAATTTCTTTTTATAAGCATTTAAAGATCGAATTTTGACAAAATGTATTAAAATCTCGAAAATTATCAATCATTGTAATTAATAAATTATAATATGTTCAGCTTTTATAGCTAAGGATTGCAAATTTAAAACAAAGGTTCTCATAAATAGTTCATACTGTAACCAAAAAATCTAAAAAATATATGAACACAGTTATTTTTTACAGACATTTTAAATTCAAATTTGAACGAAATTACATAGGTAATAAAAAACCTAGAATAACTATTTTAGTTATTTTGTTGTGATTGTATAATATTATTCGTGGGTACTTGAAACTTCTAAAGTATACTACTATATATCTATGATAGTATATTAGTATCAGCCATCAGGGTTTGTTGTTGGTGTATAACGCGTTATAAGTACCTAATGGATATTGTGATATGATTAATTTGGAATTCATTATAGGTCAATTTTTTTTAATACCATAGATAAGTAATAATATGCCTTATACCTAGAAGGACATACCGTCTCCGCTCAGAATCGTTTTTCTGATACAAATGATATAATATTATTGAATTCAAATGTAATACCATCCATTAAACAGTGACCCACTTGTAACCTACCGTACAGCAGAGCGACACCCACTTGCCCACCTTTTTATTAATAAATTTAATAAATTAAATAAATAATATAAAAATATAAAAATATAATTATTATTTACATATGAATTGAACGTAACCTCAATTAAGTGGTAACCTTCTAACACCTGAACCGTGATTACACTAATTAATAATTCGTTTTCATAGCTTACAATCTATGATTTTTTAATATTATTAGATTATGATTTTTTGTATGTTTTTTTTGCTTTTGAAAGATTTTGAAAGTTGGATAAATTACTGGAAAATTTGTTACACCGACCATTTAAATAGGATCTCCATAAAATTCTCTATCGATAAACTTAGGATTTCACTATTCATCGTTCTCGTATGTGGGATTAATCTCATCCACAAACAGACGACCACAATAGTTCTGATAGAGTATATACCTAATATCATAATTTATATCTGTCATTTACTAATTTACTAAACGTCTATACCTATTAGCTATTCTCCAGCGTTAGTAGATTTCAAGACATGTCATATTATAGTATTATAACAAAATACATTTAATTTTAATAATTTTCGAGACGTATGTATCATTAACTTCGATGATTGAATTTTAAACTTCATCAATTACCTATATAAGCAATTGATCATGTATTCATGTTTAACACTCTTATTATTATCGATGTGATTATATGAATAGGTAACTACTTCTAGGAAAACTACTGGCATAGAATGTTGTACGATGCTGATAGCGTAATTACCAAATTCGAATAAATAACGTATGTAAATATGTAATAGTTTTAAAGTTCAATAAATCATTTATTAGTAGGTAGTTGTAGATGACGTTCACATAAGATAATATTGTACTTTTTAGTTCCCAAACGTTTCGGTTTAGGCCCTTCTAAAACGTACTCCCGGAGTCGGGGGGTCCTCAATTTTCAACTCAGTGACACCTCTAAATCAAATTTCTGCTCTCAAAAAAGCCGCGTATCTATCTAAAAATTGACAAATTGACAAAACAAAATTACTCTCTAATTTTTTTTTTGAATAATTTAAATTTTGAACACTTAATTTACCTCCTTAATAATGTGTTAAACAACTTTTAGCATCTGGGAAATGATGTAGGTACGATTCTGCTTTGATCCTTGTAAGTTTTATAGGAGTAGGACTTATATTGTAGGATTTAGGTTTTTGCTAGATTTTTCAAAACCAAAATTCAAATTCAAGTTTTAGGATAAAAAGTTATTACACGTGTTGGGAATTCTAAATGTGTCTATTCAAAACCATTTTAAAACTAAATGTTTAGGCATAATGATATACGGGGTGTTGTGACTATTTTAGTCCAATACATAATAAAAACAGCTTATAAATTATTATTTCATATTAACTAGAAAAAACAATTCATTTTATTCTATAAACTTATTATAAAATAAATAATAAATATTTAAATTTGTATTGGATATTTTATAACATTTAACTATTGTTTGATATAGTACAAATTACTAATTAGATTGATTATATTGTATTACAATATTATAATATTTATTAGTAATTATTGAGAGAAAAAAAGAAAATACATTGGAATATTGTAATTTATTATTTGTCCCCGGACACAGTGAGCGGTGTAGGTACAGAACTACAGACCTGCATTTGTCATTCAAAATTCTAGGCAGAGTTATAATACATAAACAGTCAAACAGATGTATTATAGTTATGTCATTATGTGATATACTGATATAGGTTCATTATACATATTAGTTACCGACAGTGATGGGAAAATAGTCCAACAATGGGCAAAAATTCTGTCTTAAACATTACAGTAAATTACACAATAAACGAATGACAACAATAGTTGATTGATAAATTGGTAATATTAAGGACATCAAGGGGTCAGTTCTTCTTTTAGGCTCTTATGAGTAATTCAATTTTAAAATTTAATTAAAATAAATAATAACGTACCTAAATAATTAATTAGTACAGTGCAAAATATTTTTTATCAGCCTTGCCTAGTGAATAGTGATACGTAAAATACCTAATAGTTATAGTACCTAATCGGCTAGAAAAGTATAAAACGAGTATATATACGACAGTATAATATAATATAATGCAGATCGACATATTATAAATCCTCGTTAAAATATTATAATACAATTATTATAGTGTACCTCTGCGTAAGTACAGTTAGAGTCGGTATACCAATAATAGTCTTAATAATGGCATTTGGAAAAATTAACGGGCCCGAAATCCAGCTGATGCCGGTCGATTAATATAATAATGTGCTGGCTACTAATAAACGATGTTTGTTTTAAATCATCGTCGACGGCCCAGGAATAAATACCGAAATCGGCACATTTGCAACTCATCTGAGTATAATCTGACACCTTACGCGGACAAAAAAAAAACCTGAACGAAAAAAAATGGCTGCATCGCATAACGAAGAAAAGGAAATGGAAACAACCATCATGCAAATCCTGGGAAAGATAATAAGCAACGTCGAGTACGAGATTATGGAAGAAGAACTTAAACGAATCGACGACATCGACCAGGAACCTACCATCGGTGACCTGGAAGGACTTTTATCGTATGCGACGCGCTTCGCGGGGGACGACTACGTGCCGTTCAACCGCGTCTTTCAACCGGTCGACAAATCTGGCGAAATGGCAGAACCGGTTGAACCGATCGTTGACGACGTCGTAGTGGTCACGCCTCCGGTGCAGGAAGCCGTGGAAAAGGAGCTGGGTGGCGAGGCGGTGGGCGCCACACCGGCCAGAGGACTGGAAGTCAGAAACAGTATTGGGATCTTGATTGGTTGGCTGGACCCGGGGATCAAGACAGAAACACGCGCAGCTCCGCGCAGTGCAACGGCGAGAATGCGAGATTGGTGTCCTCTGCGTGGAGAGGCCTGACGAGAGCCGCACGCGTGTTGCTCTGTTGTTGTCCCCCGAAGTGAAACCGTCCAAAAGTTTCCCCCCTGGCCGAGGGCAGCGGACAAGGTGAGGCGACGTGTAGGGTTTCGAGGTAATAGGTACGCGGCAGTGCACATTCAGGTGGTGACCGGCGGTAAGTCGCCGATACGCGTTCTCCGGCCATCCTGCGGTAGCGCGACGGGATCGCGGACGTTGCCAGCTCGAGGTCGCCGAGACACGCGAGACCCTCTGGTGGCGCGGCGGACGCCCGGCTGCTTCGGTCCGGGAGCGACGACGACACGACGACGGAGGTTAGCGGTACCGGCGCGGACAACGACGCCATCCCCGACGGTACCTGCTCAGTGACGAACGCTGCAGTGCTGCGCGACTCGCGTGACGGCGGTGACGGACACCTCAGAGCTCACGGCGGGTGAGTGACGGATGACTATGATTACAGGGTAGCTAGGAACGCCACGGACGTCAGCAGCGCTGGGCTCGAGGAAACGAAACGTTTCGTCGGGTTCGGCGGTGCGCGGCTCCGTGGCCATCGGCTGCTGCAGACGGAGACGCCAGGGCGAAAATCACGGAGACTATCAGGACAGCGGCGCGTCGCTAAGCTGTCTGCAGATTCTCTCCCCTTTTCGACCAGTGGTCCGATCCCGAGTCACAACGCCGCCGATTCCGCAGCTGCACCGAGATCGTAGTCGCCAGCTCGCCTTTCCGAGCTTGCAGGTCACCGTCGTTGCCGGCACAAGCAGTCGTCTTCAGCACCCGCAGTACCGTCAAGCAGCGCACGACATCGCGCACTAGCCTCTCGTCGCCAACCGTCGTCGCTCTCGCAGCCGTCGTGGCCGGGCTTCGTCCGCTGCCATGGTCGTCTTAGCGGTCTCGAGCAAACTCGCCCGCGACTCTCGTCCGCCCCGCAGGACAGCCCGTGAGAACGTTGTAGAGGTGACCAGTGGCCATATACATCATCAGCACCACCAACTGGCCATCACGTACCCCCCCCACATCGCGTCGTCTTGTCCGATGCCTTTTTTTTTTTGTCTTTAAATTTTCTTTACTTATCTCGAATAATATTCACTTTACAAATTTCGGCTTTTTCTTTTTTGTTTTAACTTTTTTTTGAACATACAAAATTGTATAATATAACGGCAACCGTTTCCAAAATTGTTTCCGTTTTTGAAATTATAATCAAAATTAAAAAATGTTATATTGTTTTTGTTCGATAATTAAAAAGTCGAGCGTGTAAGAAGTACGCGGGGATGAAGTGAAACTTCTTTCAGTCATACAACTGATATGAGGTTTTGTAATAATAATAATAATAATAATCTTATGTTAATTAATGGTATATATATATTTATGGTATTAATAATTATATATCAAGTAGGTACCTTCTACAAAGTGTACATGTAGGTTACTTATATATAATATAAATAATTGTACTTGTACCATTTTCTATCCAAGTATAAAGGAAACATATTGGTACGTTGGTAATGGTAAATATGTAGATGAAATCAAGTATTAATTAAATATTTATTATTATTATTTATTAAATAGTTTAATTAGTACCTATAGTATAGTTTAGTCATACCATTATGCAATTTACCTGCCAGAATTTAATTAAATACATTAAGTTATATTTTGTTTTCTCACCTAAAAACCGTAATACATTAAGTAATACCTACTACCTACCTTTATAATATTATGTGTAGGTACTTAATTTATACTTTTAGACCAATGGACCAAAATATTTACTAATATCAGTAGTAATTCATGTCCATACATATAATATAACCCTACTATTATGTATATACATACATCTATAAAATACATTAGTCATATTATGTAGGTACATAATATATATATCAATTTGTTATTCATAAATTATTACATTTGATATTAAATAAATAAATATACTTGATAGACCATAGACATATATATTGAGTAATATCAAATTATGTCATATCATTATACAATTGAAATATCAGAGTATTATATACTATTTGAAAAATATAGGTGCGTTGGTCATTGTAAATATGTCAAGTATTAACTAAATATTAATTATTATTATTATTATTTATTAAATACTTATAGTATAGTCATATACTCATATAATATGATTAAATTCATCGAGTTATATTTTTAATATACATAATTTGACTCACCTAAAAATAGTATATTATATATATTTTTATAATGTTCCGGCCGAACTCTCATATTCCGCGACATTTCTTTTACTCATCGCGCACTCTGGAATATTTATTATATATGCGTTTTCGCTTTTATCAACTTGACTACGGAATATTGTTTATACGTTTATACTGGTTTGTTTATAAACAAAACATCGTACCGTTATCGCGACGCCCGAGCGTCCGTGACGGTCAGAGCGTCACTCTCTTTTTTTTCGATATCCCTCACATAAGAAGTTTCACTTCAAAAAAAATTGTGAACACAAAAAACTATTGTTGCTTTTTTCGTATTGTCGAGTGTGTAAGTCAATTTTTACAATATAATAAAATATTGACTTGAGTTGTAATATTCTAACCTGAACAAATCTTGTAACAGGTATCTATTACTGTACTTGGAAATCACTTTTCGGCGGTATGAGTGTTTTGACAGTTGTACAATAATATAATTATAGGCATAACCGCACAGTAAGTGGTTCGACCTTTATCGAGTACCTAGTGGAAAGTGTAAATCAAAACAATCTCAAAGTAGCGAAACAAATCACGGACTCCCTAAATGATACCCATTTCCCGCACCTAGATGTTATTAAAAATGAAACCCCTCTGACGGCCCCCTGGCTATTCAACAACCATGTAAACAGTGAACTACTGTTAAGAATGATACTACTAGTTAAGAATGATACCTCACCCATAGTTTTTAACCAACATCTACAATCAATCACCTCCGATCTCTGCGACCACACTGAAATATTCACCGACGGCTCCAAAACGGATATCGGTGTTGGAGCTGCAGTAGTAGTTAAAGACCACGTATCAATGCTCGAGACTCCCTAATTTCTGCTCAATATACTCAGCGGAGGCAACGGCAATTTCTTACGCCCTAGACCTCATCAAAACAAGACGCATACTCAAAGCAGCTATTCTAAGCGACTCGCTAAGCTCTTTAAGGAGCATAGAAAACCCCTTCACTCCAAACGAAATCGCCAGAAAAATTCAGAATCAACTGCATAACCTCACAAGTTCCGGATACTCCATAATCTTGATATGGATACCCAGTCATAGTCAAATCACGGGAAACGAGAGAGCCGATGAAAACGCTCGCCAAGCAATAACATCCCCGGACGCTATAAAACTTAATGCCTTTACTCTACACGACGCTAAATCTCTATCTAAAACAATCACAAACAACTTATGGCTCCGGACTTGGAGACTAGCTTCTACAAAACTAAACGAGATCAAACACACCACCCTAACATGGCCCTCTCCATCGAACACATCCAGGAAAATAGAGACGGCAATCAACAGAATGCGAATCGGACACACAGCGCTAACCCACCAGCATCTGATGAGGAAGGAAGACCCCCCCATGTGTACAAGCTGCGGCACCCAGCTCACAATCAAGCATATTATATCTGAATGCCGCCAATTTGAGAGAGAAAAACGGGAAGCAGGAGTTTCATACATTCTCGCCGAAGCCCTTCAGCCAGCCAACATCCAGAACACGATATCATTTATAATCAATTCTAATTTAATCAACCTACTGTAAAATAACATGTGTATTAATATTAAGTAACTACCTTCCAATGTAACCCCATAAATTTGTAGTAGCCAATGGCCCTAGATGCCGAGGCTTTTATTAATAAAAAAAAAAAAAAAAAAAAAATAATATAATTATAGGCATAACCGCACAGTAAGTGGTTCGACCTTTATCGAGTACCTAGTGGAAAGTGTAATGCATTTGCTAGGTATATAACATAAATTCTCAGACATGGCCACAATAACATTATTCTATATTGTCATCACTCGTCATTATTTGTCGGTAATGTTTTCCTCCATACCATGTTTTAGAACAATTTATTTCTGCCCCAAAATGTGCAGATAAAAGAAGAAAAATGAATTTAAGAATACACGCACACATATTATGATAAAATCAATCCATTCATCGCTCGGCTCAGAATTTAAAATAATAATAATAATAACAAAATTGTTGAAGTGAAACTTCTTATGTGAGGGGTATCGAAAAAAAAGAGAGTGACGCTCTGACCGTCACGGACGCTCGGGCGTCACGAAAACGGTACGATGTTTTGTTTATAAACAAACCAGTATAAACGTATAAACAATATTCCGTAGTCAAGTTGATAAAAGCGAAAACGCATATATAATAAATATTCCAGAGTGCGCGATGAGTAAAAGAAATGTCGCGGAATATGAGAGTTCGGCCGGAACATTATAAAAATATATATAATATACTATTTTTAGGTGAGTCAAAATTATGTATATTAAAAATATAACTCTATGAATTTAATCATATTATATGACTATACTATAAGTATTTAATAAATAATAATAATAATTATTAATATTTATTTAATACTTGACACATTTACAATGACCAACGCACCTATATTTTTCAAATAGTATATAATACTCTGATATTTCAATTGTATAATGATATGACATAATTTGATATTACTCAATATATATGTCTATGGTCTATCAAGTATATTTATTTATTTAATATCAAATGTAATAATTTATGAATAACAAATTGATATATATATTATGTACCTACATAATATGACTAATGTATTTTACAAGGCTGGGCAAGTTAACTATTTTTTTTAACTCGTTAAGTTAAGTTAATATAGAAAAATGTAAGTTAAGCTTAAAGTTAAAAGTTAACTTCATTTTTTTTTAACTTGTAAAAGTTACAAGTTAATTAGAAAATAAAAGTAACTTAACTTAGTTAAAAATAAGTTACTTTTTTTTTAAAATAAAATTAACAATTATACCTACCTACCTACCTTTTTTAAAGCTAACAAATAACATAATAATTCAGTAAATCAAAAAATGTCTTACAATATTTGAATAAATGTTTGTAATAAAATTAGTTACTGTAGGTACTTATATTAATTTTGTGTATTATACTTTAATTAGGTAAATAGTAAATACCACACTACTACGGGTATTATTTACATCGACGGGCCAAGTTATCATCGTAATTCTATGAATGAATAAAAATATAATAATAAGTAATGATATTAATAATGATTAGGTATAGGTTAGGTACTGAGTAAATTGTTATATTTTTCTTTGACGCGGTTACCCCTATGATATTTCCCTCTATAATATAGTTATAAAATATTTTCTGTGAATATGCAATATAAAAACTTACTATTACTATAAATTATTATTTAATAAAATATATTTAATATTTCGGGTTTTTTTTTATGTTATTAATTTTACAAAATTGAATTAATTTTAAATAATATGTGGTTTGGGAAAAAATTAACTTAACGTGCCAATACAATTAATTAACTCGTTAAGTTACTGAATAACATGGGGAAAAATGTAAATCGTTAAGTTAGAAGTTACTTTTTAAAAAAAAGTAACTCGTTATTTAACTTAGTTAAAAGTAACTTAACTTTTTAACTTAACTTTAACTTATTAACTCGTTAATGCCCAGCCTTGGTATTTTATAGATGTATGTATATACATAATAGTAGAGTTATATTATATGTATGGACATGAATTACTACTGATATTAGTAAATATTTTGGTCCATTGGTCTAAAAGTATAAATTAAGTACCTACACATAATATTATAAAGGTAGGTAGTAGGTATTACTTAATGTATTACGGTTTTTAGGTGAGAAAACAAAATATAACTTAATGTATTTAATTAAATTCTGGCAGGTAAATTGAATAATGGTATGACTAAACTATACTATAGGTACTAATTAAACTATTTAATAAATAATAATAATAAATATTTAATTAATACTTGATTTCATCTACATATTTACCATTACCAACGTACCAATATGTTTCCTTTATACTTGGATAGAAAATGGTACAAGTACAATTATTTATATTATATATAAGTAACCTACATGTACACTTTGTAGAAGGTACCTACTTGATATATCATTATTAATACCATAAATATATATATACCATTAATTAACATAGGATTATTATTATTATTATTATTACAAAACCTCATATCAGTTGTATGACTGAAAGAAGTTTCACTTCATCCCCGCGTACTTCTTACACGCTCGACTTTTTTTTTTATTGATGTTGTATGAACACCACATTGTGTTTTCGTAAACTATAGGTAGGTACTTCGACCCGTCGAAATGATTTTCGAATGATATATACTGAAGTGACGTTTCAAGAGCTTGCATTATTTTCTTATATAATGACAGCAATCACTGGAGCAGAAAAATCATTTTCCTAACTAAAACTAATAAAAAATTACTTAAGAAACGCATGTGGACGAGTGCGTTCATCTAGTATAGTAATTTCAAATATATAAAAAGAACGAACTAAAAATCTAAATATTGAGGAAATGATTGACAATTTTGCTTTATAAATTATATTTCTTATAATAGAATATCTTAGATATTTATGTAATTATGATGTTAAATAAATTATTATTTATTTAAGATTACTCTTAAATATCATAATACCTAATACCTATATGTGAAAATATGGTTATAAATTTATAATGCAATTCGATTTGTAGTAAAAATATAATGGTTTAATACTGTGAATTGTTTTTCAAGGGAGCCCCTAAATTTTCTTTTGCACCAGAGCCCTCAGAGTTCAAGATTCGGCATTTCGGCCCTGAGTTTAGTCAACGTCCTAATCAATACCTAGACAAAATAAAATATACATTTATTTAATTTATTCGAAATTTCTGTGGTTTAACCTTTTGATACATTTTCTTACTTACTTTAATAACCATTTTCTAATTAAAATAATATGCTTTACTAATATAACAACTGTATGTCTGATGAAACAATAATTCAATAATGTTATCAACTCATGCGTAATTATTTTATATCTATCTAAGAATTTAGTTTGTTTTCGGGTCTCTAGTAGGTACCCTACTAACTATTTTACTTTATTACTTTCAAAGTTTCAACTTTAATTTGATTTTCTGATAACTTAATTGCACTTAAACTAAAATATTTTTAAATTGTAATAAGCATATCATTATAGGCAATTGAGTAAAATAAACTTACAAATAACATGGTATTCATTACATTCAATATTTTAGATTCTGAGTGAAACGATGAATGTATTGATTTTACAATGATTTGTTTTTTTTTTTTTTTTTTATTTTTTTTTTTTTGTGTCTGTGTACACGATACGTAGTCGAAATAATGCTTCGATTATCAACTTTAGTATCTTGTTCGATTCGAAAGTGAATATCGTTGGTGCATTGAGGAGGTCAAAATTTAAAATTCCCAGTAATTTTCAAAAGCGCCAAGAAAAACAAAAGAAAAATTAAGGAAATAACTGGAATTTTTACGCAAAATCGATTTTTCACAAAATTGAATTTGGTTTTTCGTGTAACTTTAAAACAAATGACCGTAGATACATGCAATTTTCACTGGTTGTTTATATTTGCATTTTCTATACACGATAACATTTTCAAAATATTATGATTTGTTTTGAACTGTTTAGGGACATTTTCATTTTCCATTTTTTTTTTTTAGTTTTTTTTCTAGAAACATCAATAAAATAATATTTGTTGGTTAAAAAAGCTTGAAAATTTAATAGAAGGCTCCTAGTATATTGTTTCAAAGGCAGATGAAAAATATTAAAAATCCTTAGTCACAATTTTTTTTATAAGCATTAAAGTTCAAAAAATGACAAAATATGGAAAAATCACGAAAATTAGCGAATTATTTTGAGTTAAGAATTCGTAAAAATTTTTCTTTTTAAATCTAAGATTTGAAAATATAATACAAGATTACTCATAAGTTTGTCTACCTTTATCAATATAAAAATCTCTACCGGAAAGTCAAATTAAATTTTTATGAGCGTTTGAAATTCAAATTTTTACAACATTGGGCATTCACTCGATTTTTCATGTAGCGATTTCCTTATTTTGTTGTAGGTACCTAATTCATAAACGAATAACTGTAGGTAAATAAAAATGTATTCACTGGATGTTGATATTAGCATATCCTATACGCCATACAATTTTGAAATTATTTTGACTCTTTGAGCTGTTTACGGACATTTACAGTTTTAATTCTTTTTAGTTTTTTTTTCTATAAATATTAATAAAGTTTTATCTGTTGGGCCAAGAAGTGTAAAAATTTAATACAAGGCTTCTGATATATTGTTACAATAGCAATTGAAAAATATAAAAAATACATAGGCACAATTTTTTTTTATAAGCATTTAAAGATCGAATTTTGACAAAATTTATCAAAATCTCGAAAATTATCAATCATTCTAATTAATAAATTATAAAATGTTCAGTTTTTATAGCTAAGGATTGAAAATTTAAAACAAAGGTTCTCATAAATAGTTCATACTGTAACCAAAAAATCCAAAAAATATATTAACACAGTTATTTTTTATAGACATTTTAAATTCAAATTTGGACGAAATTACATATTAAAAAACCTAGAATAACTATTTTAGTTTTTTTGTTGTGATTGAATAATATTATTCGTGGGTACTTGAAACTTCTAAAGTGTATTATTATTATATATCTATGATAGTATCACGGTTTTTGTTGATGTATAACGCGTTATAAGTACCTAATGGATATTGTGATATGATTAATTTGGAATTTATTATAGGTACCTATTTTTTGTTTAATACCATAGATATGTATATAATATGTATTATACCTAGACTGACATACCGTCTTCGCTCAGAATCGTTTTTCTTATACAATGATAATATATCGTTGAATTCAAATTTAATATCATCCATTACACAGTGACCCACTTGTAACCTACTGTACAGCAGAGCGACACTCACTTGCCCACCTTTTTTTTTATTTAAAATAATAAAATATATAAAATTACAATTCATTAGGGATAATGGATAAAACAAATTTAAAACAAGTGATATGCTTTTTTAAGTTTATTAAAATATATTTTAAATTATATTTACAATTCAAGGTAGGTATATAATCAATATTGCTCATTATGGTACCGCAAGACAAAAATAACAAGGACCTAAATTTAACTTTTAAATTTGGAATTGTTATTCATTGATTTCGGAAGATTTACCTAGGACTAATAATGCAGTATAGGGATGGCATAATTTATTGTTTTACTTCAATTTTTAATCAATGCCATCCATTGGCGTAATTAAGGGGGGATTTGGGTGTCGAATTCCTCCCCCCCATAACCGTTTTTTTTTTAAATTTTCAAACACTAGTATATAAGACTAATTTTATTCATGTATATTTTATAGATTATACAAAAATCACACGAATCTCCATAATATTATATAATCATCCATCAATATTATCAAACAATATTATACCCGCTAAAAATAAGTGATGGATTTTCCACATTATCGGTTTATCGGAATATTCCCAATCGCAACGACTCTCCGGACTCCGACCTCCATTAGTCTGTTGACTGTTACTATGTTCTCATTTGGTAATAATCGGCAGAGTCGTGTTTAACGGGAGCCGGGAGGCAAAGGGGGCAACTGTCCCTTTATCATTTTCATATTTTAAGAACGGAGTAAACATATTGTTAATACCAATATTATTCATTATTAATTATTATATTATACTTGGACGTTTTTGGTGAAAAAGGGTATGTCAGTTTAAAAAAAAAGTAAATATTATTCTTTCATATTGGCGATTGAAAGTGATAAGGCGTTACGGGGACGCTGTGTATCATTATATGTTATTTTACATGTTCCCCGTTACAGAACCACCACCCGCCGGATTGATAAGCTTTCAATCGGCAATAGTAGATATTTTTACGCCGGATCGACTATTGGCACTGACATTTAGCTAACTCGTTTCTTAAGAATATCATCTATTGAGATGGCTATATTTTATATGTTATTTTTAGATTTTATACAGTGATATTAAATAGTGAACAAATATTAAAATCTATGCAGAAAAACGTATTGATACCGTATGGTAACGTATGGTATTTATCCTGATGATATTGAAAACGATTTCATAGGAGAAGTTTTACAATTTAAAGATATAATTTGTAACTTTTCTATTGAAAACGAATCATCATCTGTGCTTCACATTTTAATAAAGCTCTCATACAATCTCAGCTTTCTTCAACATTCCCAAATGTTGAAATAGCTCTAAGAATTTTTTTGCTCTCTTCTATACTCTAATGTCACTGGGGAACGTTCTTTCTCAGTTCTAAAGAGTGAAAAATTACCTTAGGTCATCATGATCTAATGAAAAACTTTCGGCACTTTCCATATTGAGTATAGAGAATACAATATTAAAACAAATAGAATGGGAACAAAAAAATTCATAAATTCGCTTCGGGATAAGTTATCAGAAAAAAATTGATCTAAAACTGTTATATTCAAATAAAATATATTGTATTTTAAATAGTTATTTTAATAATCAATTCCTCAAAATGAAAATAACTATTTTTTTTTTTTTTACTGCACTGTAAAATATTTAAATTTAAACTATAATTAAAACATAATTAATTATTTTTTAAATTGTGGCAAAGAGGCGTTACATTTATTTTGCCCCCGGCGTTTTTAACTCTTAATCCGTCGCTGATAATCGGCTCTATTAGCTGCACTCCTCTGCTTAAAGTGCTTAATGAATAAGCATTAAGACCACGAAGTGTGCTTTTATTGTGATTTGTGATGTAACTGCATCTAGTATCTAGGACCTAGGTATCAATAAAGTTAATGTTTAAGTGTACCTAAATGTGAATATCTAAATATTATGTTATTATTTATTTTAATGTATAGTGTATACCTACAATATTACATAGATACAGATCATAATGGTTGTATACTTGTATTGAGAGGTGCTTATTGCTAAAATGATTATAAAAAAAAAAAAAATGTTGAGTAGGGAAATGTACATACATTTCATCCCCCCCCCCCCACAACCATAAACCAAATTACGCCACTAATGCCATCCAAGTATTTAAAAAGTCATATCTGCGTTGAAGAAAATGTCCAAGGTTTTGACCGAAACAATTTTTTTGTCACGCCTGCACTGAAAGTTTAGTTTTCGACCATGGTTGAAGCGTTCGAAAGCGTCCTTTTTCCGTCCAGCGGGCGGTAAAGTGGAAATCCCCAAAGTGCCGGGCGGAAAAGAGGAAATCCCCAAAAGTGCCGGCCGCCGGGCGCGTATCCCCTGCACAACCAGAAACTAAAATGTATACCTAGTACCTACCACGGTTCTTACAAAACATAAACTTTTGGTTACATCTTAAATGTATAGTATAACCTCCTTACATGACGCATAGATCCCTGCATAACCTTTTCCATGAACGCAGGGGCGTGACAAAAAATAGTATGTGTGGCTCGCGCGGGAAGGCCATTTCAGTCTTGTGCGAAATGCGGCACTCGCCTACGGCTCGTGCCGCACACGACGCCCGCGACTGAAATGGCTCACTTCCCGCCCTTGCCACACAATATACTATTGTGTTCAAGGTTTTGACGGTAACAATTTTTTTGTTCAAGATTTTGACGTTCAGAGCTTTGATGGAAACTACTTTTTTGTTCAAGTTTTTGAATGTTCAAGATGTTGACATAAATTTTTGTTCAAGATTTTATCGTTCAATATTTTGACGTTCAATTGTTTGACATTCAATGTTTTGAAGGCCTCCCAACATTTTTATATCTTAAATTAGAAAAATTAATACAAGATTTCTCGTAGTAAATACCTTAACCAACAAATCTCAAAAACATATAAACAGTTTTTTCTATAGATATTTAAGTTAAAATTATGTTCTATTACAGATTTTTGTCTGTTGGCCTAAATTGTGTTGCCTTAAAATATGAATTTTCACTTGGTAGAAGCACTATTCGTAAAAATATTAAAGTAACGTGTGAAGTGATTTGGAATATTCTGCAGCAAGCTGAAATGCAAGAAGTAAGAACACAGTTTCTAACAGTGGCGTGATGTAGCTGACAAATTTTTTACAAAAACCCAATTTTCCAACTGTGTGGGAGCACTGGGATCTGTCGAGTGCCGACGGAAAGCACATTTGATGCGTCAATCACAAAAACCCGAGATCTATTTATTTTAATTATTGGCAATTTTTCTCGATAGTTGGGTATAATTATGGCAGTAGTGGCTTCTTTATATCTATTGACATAGGTGCATACGGACGATAAGGTGATTCCACTGTTTTTAAAGAATGACCCTTCGAAAACTCTTATATTAGGAATAACTTGGCAGTTGCATACTGGCACTTGTTTATTTGCCAAATACCTGCAGTGACAACCCTCAGTTGTATGTTGTAATTGGAGATAAAACCTTTGGTCTACATAAAAATTTATTAAGGCTTTTTCTGTGACGTGGTATTCATCAAAGAAAATAAATGCTTAACTATATGTCATCAAGAGCAAGAAGGTATGTAGAGTGTTCTTTTGGCATTTCTACTGGCAAATAATTAATAAATGGCAATTTGTACATACAGCAATTAATGTATAGAACTGGATTTTGTCGATATTATTGTTAAAGCTTAATGTATAGTTCACAATTTTGTCAGAAGGTGTAAATTTTGAAGATATACGCTAAGAAATAGCTTAAATGATTTAGAAGTACATCAGAATGATACTGGAGGTCGTTCACAAAGCAAAGATGTGAGAGACTATTTTGAAAATTATTTTTTAGAAGCTGAATCTGTTCCATTTCAATATATATATACCTATATAATTGTAATTAATATTATAACTTTTTTAAAACTTATTTGGGAATAAGCGTATTCATTCCTATATTTATCCAAGACTAGCTGAACCCGTGCACTTCGTTGCCCATTAAGTGTACCAACTCTATATGACTCAAACTTTGTTCAATTCGTTATTTAATATTCGGTGTATGGTGTTCAAAATTAATCTTAACTTTTCCGTTGCCAGGAATAAAAATTTTGATTCTCTGCAGTACATTATCTCAGGTCTAGTCAATTTATCTGTGGTAGATCGGCTCGATCGAGGACCCCGTGTCTAAAGTATCAATTATCAAAGTTATACCGAGTTTGTCGTATTCTAAATATGGTGGATAATATAATCAATTATTACAAAATCCTATTAAATAAATTAAAAGGAAGTACAAACAAATACTTCTTTAAATCACTTAATAAATCAGAAGTGGGATTTGTGGATCCGGTACCACAAAGTGGATTCGTGAGTGAACGTGTCGTTAAGTGTGGTTCGATCGGTGTCGAACATGTGGATTGTAACGACTTGCAGGAAGACTTCGAACGTGTCGATCGCTGAAGCGAGCGTTGTCTGTTACAAAAATCATAACAAGTCGGTAGTTGCGTAAATTCCGTTGGTTACGGATTATCGGACACGAGGTCTTGTCGGTTAAGACGAACGTTGAGTGGTACAAGTGTCGTGTGCTGGTGAATTGTCGCGAATTTGGAGGCCAGGGAAGCTTCTGAGGTCAAAAGCAAAGATGAAAGAAGACTATGATTTGCACCGACACAACAACACTAAATATACGGTTGGAGAAATTGTGGTGATGACGATAGTGCCTACTCATACAGGGCAATCAACCAAATTGCAAAATAAATATAGGGGACCATTGACAATCACAGAAGTATTGCCAGGTGATGTCTATCGGGTTGCTCAACTACAAGAAGATCAGAAAAGACTGTTTACAACAACGGCACATCGCACATGTATCTCAGCTCAAATCTTGGAGGTTGGAGGATGAACCAGACGAAGCGAGTGATACCAGCGAGGAAGAAGGACGAGGGCCAAGTGGTGCGACCAGTTGTGAAGATGATGCTGATCCACCACCAGAACACAAGAAGAATAGCAAAGAGGTTAGGAGGTCAGACAGGGTCAGGAAGAAGCCTTCAAAGCTAGACGATTATGTTTAACGACACTTATGATAACTAAGATAATTAATAATGTTTTTTTTGTGTTTATTATATTTTGTATATTATGTTAATATATATGCTATGAGGACATAGCAAGGCAGGAAGGCCGAGTGTAAAGTATGAGTTGGCTAGACTGCTCTAGCAGAGGGACACTGGTGCTGAGCGGGAATGTGAGTAGCGAGTAGCGACTAGTAGTCTCGACAACTCGACTAGACGTTCACGGTAGTCAGTAACAGATGTTCTATATAAAAATGTTTTCTGTTTGTGAAATAAATAGTAAGTGATTTAGTAAGTGAAGAAGTATTTGTTTGTACTTTCTTTTAATTTATTTAATAATCCTAACCTAACCTAACCGTACTAAAATCAGATGAATAAAAAAAACCTAATTTAACCATTTTTAAATTAGCTAATCTTCTTCCCAGAGGTATAATCTACACACAAACATTCAATTTTATACATATATACATAAAATATATATAAATGTATATATTGACAAAAAATAATAATAAAAATCAAAAATATGACCGATTAATCAATAACAACCAAAATATAATACACTATTATTATTTTTTTTTTTGGCCATGGCGCCAGGTGTCCACTTAAGAGGCCATAATTCCGGAACCACTTACCGCACAGCGTACAAACTTCACGGAAACTATCTAAACAAAAAAAAAATTGACGTATAATAGGTACCTATAATAAACTTAAAATTAATCATATCACAATATCCATTAGGTACTTATAACACGTTATACATCAACAACAAATCGTGATACCATCATAGATATATAAAAGTACACTTTAGAAGTTTCAAGTACCTACCCACGAATAATGTTATACAATCACAAGTCACAACAAAATAACTTAAATAGTTATTCTAGGTTTTTTTTGTGTAATTTCGTCCAAATTTGAACTTAAAATGACTATAAAAATAAACTGTGCTTATGTATTTTTAGATTTTTTGGTATCAGAGTTAACTACTTAGGTGGAATCTTGTTTTCAACAATTCTAATTGTTTTGTAATAATAATTATTATTCATCCATCGACCATCTTGAATCCTGTATTATATCTGAAAAATCAATATTTTTATTAAAACCCCTTGTATGATATGCATAGGCAATAGATTATGCAGGAATGCGGTACCTACCTTATCAGAATTGATAAGTGCTAAATGTACGGACAGCGGGAGCATTGCCGTTGGCTGCTAACTTCACAGACATCATCAATACTTGTATCACAGAATATAATAATAATAATATTATCCTCTACATCTTACGTTTACTTTATCATAATAACAAAAAAGTAAATACCGTAAACAATTATTCAACTATTATGGATGAGATGATTTTTTTCTGTAAAGTTTTATTTTAACTGTGACATTTTAATTTTTTGTTTTGTGTTTTTATTTGAATTTTTAAAAATATTATTAAACCAATAGACTGGTAAATGTATTATGTATTTTCGTTTTGATAATCTAGGTAGTAGTATTTAGTAATGAATAATGTTATTATGTAGGTTAATTATTGATTCTCGATTTTTGTGATATTAAAATTTAACAGTACCTAGCATTAGGTAGCATAGACAATTATGTGTTTATGACGTTATAAACATACATAATGGGATTCTCATATGAGAAGCGTCCATTAAAAAGGCCTCGTCTTGGTCCGCCCGATGTTTATCCACAAGAACCCAAACAAAAAGAGGTGAGTGTTTTTTAATTATAATAAACAATGAAAATGGTTTTAAATGAATAATATTTAAATTCCTATGTTGTTAGGATGAATTAACAACGGTTAATGTAAAACATGGGTTCACTACATCACTTACTATATCAGATGAACATCAACATGGAACAGCTCGTAATTATAACATCACAGCATCCAAAATTGGTGCATTCTTCAATGCAATTATTAATAAAAAAGAAGAACTTAATACACTAGTAGATACTGGACGTAAAAGGTTACAAATAAATCCAAAAGATAATTTTTGGCCTGCTACTGCCCGATCGAAGACTACAGTTGAGGCTTGGTTTAAAGATTTAGCTGGATTTAAACCATTAAATATACTTTCTAAAAAGGCAAGTAACTTGTGTGTATTTACATTTTATAATTCAATACAATTAGACAGATTTGTTTACAACTTGGAAATTATTTCCACATTTTGAAGTAGGTACCTGATGGATAATACCTACCCTTCTAGTTTATTTGTATTCTAAAATTTTTGATTTTTATAATACATATATTATGTACACATAATTATGTTTTACTTATATTCAAGATAACATTGTGAGACTTAACAAACTTTATAGGCCCCCAATTTCAACAAGAAAGAAGAAATATTTATGTTATTATGTGAATATAATGTCCCATTAATTCGTGCTACATGGTTTATAAAATTAAGTTCTGCATATACAATCGCTGTGTCTGAAGCAAAAATTAAATCTAAACGTCAACTGCCCGATCCTACACTTGGTACGTACATTTTATTCAGCTATACGTCTTTGATCTTATAACAATAGTGTATAATGATCAATTTAGAGTGGACGAGTACATTACTAAAGTTTACTAAAGAACAACTAACTAAACTTCAAGATTATTATCAAAATGCAAACATGTCAATGAGTTCATCACATTATTTGTCAATGAGTGAAGAGCAAAAAATTTCTCTTAAACAATGGAATTATTGTACTAGTCTCATCAAGTATATGTATCAGGTAAATTGTGTACATGTTATGTTTATATGATACTTTTTGATGAATATTTTATTGTATTTTAGGAAGGACTATTAGATCGTCAAGAGGTTCTTCAATGGATATTAGATATGCTTGAACGTTATAAATCATCATCTAACAGTGAAGATGGTTTATTGAAAGTATTAAGTCCTTTAGCTTTACAGTATTGTTCAGAATTTTGCCAATCTGAACTTCTTAGTCGGAAATTAGTTTATTTTTGTTCTCGTAAATTAAATACAATATGCAACTCAGTAATCGACTTGAATCCACCACAGAGTCCTACTTCAAAAGGAGCTTCAAATAATAGTGTCCCGAGGTATAATATTAGTGTATGATACAATTTATATACAATTTTAATAAAAATCTATTTTAGCAATACTTCCAGTGCTACTAATGCTGCGTCTGCCTTGAATGATATGATGTCTTGTCCTCATCATAGAGATATTTTACTTCCTCTTAGCTGTATAATTCAAGTATGTAATGAAGAAAATAAAACGTGTACTTTTCACAGTAATTGTACAGTTATTATTTTTTTTTTTTAGGTTATTTTATTAGAATGTCCTACTTCTCTTATATGGAATCATTCAGGTGGTGGAAAACTTCCATCTGTTCTAAATGGATCACCTCTAGATTATCTTCCTTGTTCACCAGTAGTTTTACCAATGCCTCAGAGAACAAATAATATTCAATTAAGGTAACTCAAAATATATATTGGTTTTAATCTAGATAATACATGATGTATACTATATAATAGTTAAAAACAAAAAAAAGTATGAACAATAATTATATTTTGTTTGATTTATTTACTGCTTTTTGAAAATGTTGCAACTAATTTATATCAGGTTTATTATAATATTTAAATATTGAGACTTGGATTTATTGAGGAGTATTTTTGGTTAATATTAAACTTAATTTTAGATTCTGAGCGGAGTGATGAATGTATTGGTTTTAAAATGATGTGTTTTTTTATTTTTCGTGTCTGTGTCTGTGTCGGCTTGGCACACAAAAGGTCCATGGATCAGTGTTTTTAAGGGGCCCCCACAGGGGCATCATTTCAGTTTTTTTTCCTTGTGTGCAAGATTTTAGGCAGGCCAGTTTTAACATTTAATATTCAAACAATAACCATGCCCTTTAAAGTATGTTAATATTATCTCCCTTTTATAATCCTAATTAAAATTACTCATATCAACTAATGTATATTGTAATTTTCAAATATCTAACAGTTCAATGTATTAAAAGCTTATAAGCAACTAGAACAAGTAGCAAGTAGCGGCCAACAGAAGCCATTTTACTACTATTTGGAGAAATAAAAAGCAAATGCTGTATAAAGGACTTTTTTTTTAATAAATGTATTTAAAAAACTAAACCCTATTCAATATTCATCATAGGCGCAATTTCAACTTTTGACTTGGGAGGCTGAATATATTAAATGCAAGCAGACCATTGCAATATAGCATATTAAAATTGTGTGTCCTTGGTTTTTTTTTTTTGGGGGGGGGGGGGGTGCTTAGCACCCTCCAAGCCCACCCAATTTGAGCGTATGATATTCATACAAATAAATATTATTAATTATTTTTAAATTTAAATCAGTGGATATCTATGGGTTCTAATATATTATGTATACTGCTTACTCCGCTATAGCTGGCTCAAACTATCTTATATAATGAAATGCGCTTCACACGGTTATCAAATCGGGATAAATTTGATGATAAAGCTGATAAAAAAATAAATATATATTACATGCATGAATATTTTATTAATTTTTAATAGTAATCATATCGGCGCATAGGAGCATTAATGGAGGACCAATTATTTATTCTATTATATTAGTGGTGCCGTCGCACACCCTGCTCCTCCTCCCCAAATTACGCCCCTGAGGCCCTATCATGAAATAGAAAATTTACTTGACATTTTGGGGAATTATTAATTACACAGAAACAAAATTACGAAAACCAAAGTTATATTTATATTGCCTATAGAATTTTAACTTTGAAGACAAATCCATAAGCATAATATCGTTCACAGTGGCGTCATTTCAGTTTTCAATAGAGGGGGGCGAAGATTTTGACTGGCCCAAATGGGTAAAAACAAACCGCTCGTAACTACATATTATCTACTTCCATTTATTTATGGTACCCTTTTTATTAACGAGGTAACATAATTTTTAAATAAAAGGTATTAAGTCCGTGATCAATGATAATTAAGGGGATTCGATACTGCGATTTTCTGTTTTTGTCTACACGCGCGACATAGTATTTTAGACGTGTTTTTTGTCAAACATTCCAATTGATCTATTGAAGCGATAAGATTTCTGAAAACAGATTTGAATTTTTCGTCAAGTCTACTTGAAATCAACTTCCCCACATTTTTGATTTTTTGATTTTAACTTCTCCAAAAATGTAAATAACAGAATTTTTAAATACTCTTTTTGAATATGACATTTTAAAAAATTCGGGGGATAATATCAAAAATGTGGGAAAGTCGATTTCAAGTAGACTTTATGACAAATTCAAATCTGTTTTCAGAATTCTTATCGCTTCATTGGATCAATTGGAATTTTTGGCAAAAAACACGTCTAAAATACTATGTCGCGCTTGTGTTAGACAAAAACAGAAAATCACGGTATCGAATCCCCTTAATAAGAGTGCCAATCGGTTGTTGCTTTTAGAGTTTGTATTAATTTTAGATTTTAGAAATTAAACTATACGAGATTATGATACTAATTAATAATTATTATTATTGTTGTGCATACAACAATATTAATATGTTCATTTTCCTTCACAAAACACACTCACACAAATAAAATACATAAATACAAACCCATACATACAATGTGTTCTTCCTTGAATACGTCTAAATATAAATATATTCCAACTATCAAGTAGTAAAACATAAAATGTATCATTGTGACAATAATTTCCTAGTACATAGTATTTTTTTTTCTGAAAATATTATAAGGTAGGCATGTTTTTGCGCTAATAAAATGTAATAATATTAAAACGGCAACAACTGGGCACCGGCCCATCAGGCCGCTTTTAAAATCAAACAGGGGCAAATGCCCACCTTGCCCCTTCAAATGACGAAACTGATTGTTCACTTAAACTTTCAAAACTAAATGTAAAATCTTTATCATTGTTTAATATTGAATTATATATACATATAGCTGGTAGGTATAAGTAGATGTATAGTATTATAAATTATACATATTTTTGTATGCAACATTTTCATGATTGCTGAATCTAACAGCGGTGCCGCTGCAGGGTGGGTGAGAGGGGCCCTCGTGGCTTCGTCTGAACCCATTGTTTTTAAAGAGAGATATAAAATCTAACTTAACTTGCAGTACCTAGCACAATTAATCCAAAAAACATCCTCCTATTTATTACTTGAAACTTGTACTATTATAATTTATAGTGCCCTGCTCACACTATAATAATAGGCAAGCATCTGGGCCCTGTAAAGAAAAATTGCATATGATTAAATATATCGATAAATATTTTATGGGGTCCTTACTCCCTACATATATCCAGGCACACACCAAACAAATAAAAAAAAAAGTGGCCAAGTGGATGTCACTCTGCTGTACAGTAGATTACAAGTAGGTCAATGAATAATGGATTGTATTAAACTTGTATGAGACCCTAAAGGAATCGGAATGGCCCCGGCACGATATGTACACCATAAGTAGTTGAAATAATGCTTTGATTTTTAACTTCAGTATCCTTTCTGGTAGGAAACTAAATCTAGTTGGTGCATTTGGGAGGTCAAAAATTAAAATTACCAGAAGGTTAAAAATTCCCAGTAGTTTTCAAAAGCACCTGGAAAAAAAAAAAAAAAAAAAATGGGAATTTGGTTTTTGGTAAGACTTTAAAATTACCGTAGATGCATGCAATTTTCACTGAATGTTTATATTAGCATTTTTCATACTCCATAAAATATACTTACTCATGTTGAGCTATTTATAGGCATATACAATTTTCGATGGTTATTAGTTTATTTTAAATTAATGTCAATAATAAAAATAAAAAAAAATTTAAGGTAAATCTACAATAATTTTTTTATATGCACTTGAATTTAATAAAATTCGAAAAAACCATAAAACATTGTAAAATTTTCTTTTTATATCAAAGATTTGAATCTAAAATACATCATTCCTCATAAGTTTGTCTACAGAAAAGTCAAATTAAAATTTTATGAACGTTTGAAGTTATTTTAGAAGAATTTTTATTATATTGGATATTCACTCAATCTCTCATGGCTTGACTTGTTTTAAGCTGTTTATGAACTAGTCAATTTTCATTTTTTTTTGTTTGTATTAGTGTTATAAAAAATTGTATTCATTGGATCAAAATGTAATATAAGGCTCCTGATATATTGTTATATTAGTAGTTGAAAAATATTAAAAATACATAGTCATGATTTTTTTTTTATAAGCATTTAAAGTTTGAATGTTGACAACATTTATAAAGTTCAAAATGTACAAATTATATTTTTATAGTTAAAAACTTATAAAATGTTCAAATTTATAGCTAAAGAATAAAGATTAAACATTTAAAACAAGGTTCAACATAAATAGTTAATTCTGTAACCAAAAAATATATAAACAGTTTTTTTTATAGTTAATTTAAGTTCAAATTTGGAAAAAATTATATATTAAATAACTGAGAATTATGATTTTAGTTATTTTCTTGTAATTTAAAAATATTATTTGTAGGTACTTGAAACTTCTAAAGTATATTATTATACACAAATAATATTAATTAAACTTACCGGCTCAAAATATCCTAGGCTGACTAACCGTCTCTGCAAAGAATCATTTTTCATATCCAATGATATTATATTATCATTGAATTAGAATTTAACACTAACCATTATAGTTACACACTTGTAATCTACTGTACAGCAGATCATCACCCATTTACCCCCTTTTTTTTATTATTGATTACTTAAATTATTTTTATTTTTATTTTATTTTGTTTTACAATACGGGACAAACCCTTTAATACATGAATATTATAGTATAATAAGAATAGTTTGCTTTATGGAAACGGGTCTCAATTTTAGAGTGAGAATGAAGGGTCAGTGTTGGCAATGCGCATAAGACGGATGATCGGTGAGTTAAGATAGTAGTTTGAAGAAGATAAAGGTATATTAAGTGGAACAGATGATTGTGTACGGCGGGAGGGGACATTAAATGAGACACGGGATAGTGATAATGGACTGTCAATTTTAGAGGAAAGAAAATTAGATAGAAATGATAAGTTAGCTGAATGACGACGATCAGCGGGGCTTTCTAAGAAAAAAAGGCGTTGAATTGGCGTGTAATCGTGAGGTGGACAGAATATTATGTTTAATTTGTAAGCAGCTTGACGAAGGGATTTTCTTTGAACTCTTTCTATTATGCTACGTGCAGAAGCGGTGGACGGGGGTCCCAGAGGATGGTACCATACTCAAGGATGGGACGGACTAAGGAATAGAAAAGAGTTTTTAGTGGTGTGAGTAAGTGAAAGTCTGTAGAGACACGGTTTATGAAACCTAGCAGTTTAAGAGCCTTACAATAGATTATCTGAATGTGCACATCAGGGCACAGGCTCCGTGTAAGAGTGAATCTTAAATCCTTTACACAATTATTACAAGTTGTTAAGGGGGTATTGTTTACGGAGTAAGTATGCTTAATTAAAGCATTAATACAACAAAAAGTCATTACTGAACATTTTGTAATATTAAGACCCGTGTCACTAGTCTCTGAAGGTCGTTTTGAAGAAGGGGACAGTCAGAGATGGATTGTATACTGAAAAAGATTTTCATATCATCAGCTGAAGATTAGATATCAAATTATAACAAGTATTTTAAATATTTTAATTTTATGTATAGAAAACAGCTTAAGCAGGCAGAAGAAATTGTTAAAATAAGAAGCCAAGCAGCAGAAGGTAGATGGTGTTTGGATAAATTTCATAAGTCATCAATTGGTACATATATTATATATTTATTATTTACAAATAATTATTTTAGACTTACATAAGCATCTAACCTAATATTTTTGTTGTGAACTGTTCAGGAGCAAAAACAATAAAAATTTTAAATGTTTTGGATGCATTAGACCGTCACAGTTTTGAACGAATTGATCAAAATAATTCTTTAGATACACTATATAATAAAATTTTTTTACCACCAAATTCCAAAGACAATTCTAATCCACTTCTTGGGAACATTTCCATGTCTACAGAAAATGAGACTTTGAAAGATAATAGATCTGAATATGTAAATATAGTATTTTATATTTATTTTATATATTACACTTATTGTACTAATATTATTTTATTGATTAGAATGTTGAACAAGATCAAATTGTTGTGAAAGTATTATGTGAATGGGCTCTAAGTAGCTTAAGAAGAGGAGAACATCGTGGAATGGCTGTGGCTAGATTATTAGACAAACGTCAAGCTGAAATCACTGGTCGTGAAAGTGATTCATCTGTAGAAGTTGTGCCTGGTGGTCCTAGTGAAGATAAAGATTCTATTGTTTCAACACCAGCAACTCTTCCACTTTTTCAACCACTTTTAATGCATTTTCTTGATCATGATGCACCAGTACTTGGTATAAATTTAATTCATAGAACATCAAAGAATATTAAACTCATATTATAATTATTTTAGAAAATACAAGTACAAGTCGTACAACATTTACAAATTTAGTACATGTATTTACTGAACTTATACGAAATGATGTATTTTCACATGATGCATATATGTGTACATTAATATCAAGAGGGGATTTGCAATCAACCAATAATATTGGTAATATTTAAACTCATTGAATGTGGTAAACTTTAATAACATTTATTTAATTAATTTTAGGAATGTGCCAACCAGGAAGTAATAAACCAGCAGATACTCCTTCAGGTGCAGGATCGTCTCAAGCACAAGTTCACATGGAAGATGATAATCTTTTTGATTTAAAACCAAATGTTCCAGTTAGTATGACTAATATGACTAATATGGATACTAATCTACTTAAGTGTTATCATATTTTATATATAATATCACTATATTTTATAATTTGTTTGTTGTCTTAAACATTGCTACATTTTAAGTTTAATTACATTTTTAGGAACATCATAATCGACATATGGATTATGATGATAGTAAAATAGATGATGATCTCGATAAATTACTTCAGCATATCAAAGAGGAACAACAAAACTCAATGGTATTGTTAATAATTAATTTTATAAATTTTACATTTTTATAAAATATTATACACCTAACAAATAATTATTTTTTCTTTTGAAAAATGTTTTAGGATGCACCTGATTCTCCAAAAGTTGAACCATTTGCTGGTTCATCAATTGGAGGATTGGAATCAAATGATCCATCAACAAACACAAATGATAATATGTATAAATGCCGACCATCTCGACATTTATTATATGCAACACATTTTCCTTTACCATTGGTAATTTTACCAAGCACTATAATTAAACAATTTTTTATTAACAATACATACATTTTTTGTGTAATGACTAGGATGAAGAAACCACAAGCCATGATTGCAATCAAAGGCATGTATTATTGTATGGTTTTGGTAAAATGAGAGATGATGCAAGACACACTATAAAGCGCATTAGTAAAGATATTTGTAAATTATTTAGTAAGAAATTCAGTATTGATATAGCTGAAGGTAAATATTAAATATTATTTTTAAATTAGGATAAAAATATGTAATTTTAAATTGTGTACCTTCAATAATAGGTGGAAAAGTTAAGAAACATTCAAGAAATGAATTCAACTTTGAAGCAACTACAGCTCGTGTACAAAATTTATCATATTTTGACCAACATGTTGTGACTTGGCAATGTAGTCTTAATGTACTTGAAGCAATAAATGCATTTGCGACTGGTAATAATTAATAATTATGTTTTTTCTTTTATACATTTTTTTTAAACATATGGGTATATAGTATATACTATATTAAATTTGTGATTATAAAATAACATGTCTTTTTATTAATATTTATAATAGGCAACTCAAATTATCTTCCAGTTCAAGAACATGTAGCTTTCTTATTTGATCTTATGGAGTTAGCATTGAATGTCAATTCACTTCTTGATGTCTGTATCCAGGTAAACAAAGCTACTAATTATACTAAATATACTTGTTCATAATTTCATAGAAATATGAATATATTTAATTTTGCCAACATTTTTATCACTATTTACTACCTATCATATTTAACGCCCACATTGATTTTGTGCTCATATTAAAGAATTTATTTAAAACTTCAGAAATATGGGCATTAAATTTGGTGTATCAGAATTGTTTATGTAATATTCACTCTATATTTAAGAGTTATATATTGCTATTATATTTATTTGTTGAGTTAAGAAAATTTAAAACTTTTTTAATACTTGGTATTTTTATGTTTATAGATATTAATGGATATACCAGATGTTGAGGCACAATTGGCTGCTAAAGGGTCATCATTAGTACGAATTTATACAACATCCTTAGTTCTCTACATTGTTGGAGTTTTGCGTAGATATCATTGTTGCCTTTTATGTAAGAATAAAATTTTTATTTTGTATTATTATATATTATGTTATGAAGTAATTAAAAACTAAATACTGTGGAGTAAAAATATCATTATGTATAATATTATTTATTTTTAGTAAATCAAGAACAAGTAGTTGGTGCTTTTGAAAATCTATACCGTGTTGTTAAACATGTGTCAAATCCTGCAGATTGTTCAAGTGTTGAACGTTGTGTTCTATCTCATTTGTATGACTTATACATATCTGCTGCGCCTCTTTTAAAAGGTCGTCTACCTGGAGCTGAACCATTTAATACTTTGTACACAAAAATACGACAGACACTCCATGCAAATCTGCAACCATCTACTATGACACACGGAAATTGGAACTCTAGTTACATGAATGATTTAATAATGACTTATAGAAGAGGATGTATGTGTTTTTTGTGATTATATTATTAATACAAAGGTCATCTAATATATGGTTATTTTTACAGGTAAAATTGATTCTGGTTGGTACAGACAACTAAATGAATCTCAAAGTAATCGATACAGTTTAGTATGTAATGTGGTAATTGCTGTTGCAACAGAAACTTCAGATATTGAACGTTTAAATGATTTGGCTATACTTAGTGCAGAATTAACAGCATCATGTAGTTCATTAGCATCTGAATGGCTTGGTAATAATAATAAATTATTTACTTTAAATGTTGATTTAATTTACTCATTACAATAAATAGTTATAAAATATTATTTTTTTTTCAGGAGTATTAATGGCTTTGTGTTGCTCTTCTAATAATCCTATTATTTTTGGAGAAGTTTTATCACGTGTGGATATGAATGATATCACTGTACACAATTCTTTAGCATTATTTACATCTATTCTTGTTGGTAAATATCATAAATCTCTTTCCACTTTTATGATTTGATGTGCATAGTAGAAAAACATTAAAAATTAATTATTCATTGAATATGATATTATTTATTTTTAGCACGCCATTGTTTTTCATTGGAAGACTTTGTAGTACACGTAGCTTTACCATCCCTTTTAACAGTCAGTAATGAAGGTAAACAATTTATTGAAATATTTTAAGCTAACAGTATCTTCATCATCTTAAATAAATGATATCATATTATTTATTTTATAAATTTAAAGGACATGGAGCAGCAGATACAGATCCAGAGGCAGAAGCGTCGGCTAGACTTACATGCCATTTATTGTTACGCCTCTTTAAAACTACTGAAGTGCCTCAACCCAGTCTTTATTCAGTTGGTAAGTGGTTTCATAAAAAAAAAAAACCAAAACTTGAAAATTGAAAGTGAATAATATTTATGTAATTAATATTTTAGGTACATCACCGAACCCTATATCAAACTCAAATTCTAGCTGCAGCATTAAACAAAGTTGTGATAGACACTTATTAGCTGCAGCTCATAATAATATAAGGGTTGGTCCTTTATTAGCTGTATTAAAAGCTATTATAGTAGTTGGTGATGCTACAGCACAACGTCCCAATCAATCAATAAAAAAATCGCCATCTAGCCAAGTTAGCACTCCTGGCGGTACCAGTAAAATGCCTAGTGAATTGTCAATTAGCCATATTCTAGGCACATCTGATATTCTTGGTGGTTCAGCTGATCATTTACTAATGGAATTGGGAGGGTATTATATTATGATTATCATATTATTACTTAATTCTAAATTAAAAAAAAAAAATGTTTTCAGCCTAGGAAATGCTGACACTCAGGCTCCTGGATTATCTGACCTAGCACAATTTGTATTGAGAGAAATATGTAGTCAAGAATGGGTATTGGAACGTTGTCTTCAAAATCCTGAAGAATTATGTCACCAAGATATGCTTTTGGACAGTATGCTATCTTCTAAACAAGTATGGGAATAATATTTTTGAAACTATTATTAAGTTTAAAAATAAAAATAATTTAATAACTTAATGATTAGGCACAAAGACTTTTGCATATGATATGTTATCCAGAAACAGCAAGTGGATCTGATATTTCTTTAGATTCAAGGACTATAATTACTAACATTTTAGAGGTAATCATTAATGTTCACTCATAATGTTTGGGAAAATAAATAATTTGTATTTAGTACTTAATAATTAATTTTGTTAATCATTTGTATTTTTAGAATTCTGATCAATGGACTCTTAGAATGTCTTGGTTAGAAATGCAACTTATGTTTAAGCAATTTTCACCAAATTCTCCAGATTTAAATCAATGGCTGGATATAGTCGCTAAAGCAGCTATAGATATGTTCCAACACAACCTGAATACCCAGAACAAGTAATTATTTAATAATTTGTATTATTAAGAGTCAGATCTTACATTTTAGTTTTTAATAAATATTTTTAAATTACCATTAAAATAAAATGTAACTAATAATTAAATAGTTTTTGAAAATAATGTACATTATATATGAATACATGATTGATATGCTAGAAAGGTACATTGTAAAAATGAATTTTAGTATCCTCATCGACCTTAGTATAGAGTGGATAGTGTTTGAATATTGGGTTGTTATGAAATAACAAGAAGGTTTTGTTATATATTATTTAAGACTTATTGATTTAAAGATGAAATAAGTTTAACTTAAGTAGTTTAGCTGAACCAAAAAGTTGCATGTTATACATTGTTGCAGAAAAATGTAGTTGTTTCTATACTGTGATTTTGTTTTCTACTGAAATATTTGATCAAAAAGTTACTTTAATTTTTAGTCTCCACCAAAAGTAATTTTGAAGATTTTATGTATTTGGATTCAATTCATTTTATAATATACAATACTCGTATTCTAATTATGAATTGTGATGATTGATAATAATAAGTAATTAGTAATAACAAACAACTAACAAATCATTGAGTATATATTTATAAAAATATGTACAATATATTATAGTCAATGATATTACTGTCCTATGATTATTTTTAAAATTGTTTTAGAAGTGAAAATATCAAAAAAACTCATTCAATGTGGTTATTAGCACCACTTATTTCGAAGTTGCCTAGTGCAGTTCAAGGAAGAGTGTTGAAAGTAGCTGGTAAATATTTACTTTAAATTTAAAAGTTGATATACAATTAACACATACACTTTAACTATATTATATTATTATTAAAGTTTTTCTTCGAGTCTAATTTTGCATTGCTATTGGTTTAAGGTCAAGTATTAGAGAGTGGAAATATGATTGGACTTGGTGGTACAAATTCTGGTAATGTTACTCCAATTACTACCCATGGTGTAAGTGGGGGTGGTAGTAGTAGTCGAAGTAGTAATAAAGGCACTCCACCGCACCCTCGACCTTCTCAAAACACTAATTCTGTACCTCCGCCACCAGCTATTTTGGCTTATCATCAGCCATTTTTGTCATTAGTACTCAGTTGCCTTAAAGGACAAGATGACCAACGCGAAAATTTACTTTCATCCGTACATAATCAGTTGTCTCAGTATTTAGTATTGTCAAAGGAGGTAAAACAAATCAATAAGTTTAATAGACATCTAGACAAGGTTTTTTTATGTATTATTATGGTTAATAGGAACGTCTTGGAATTCAAGAAGGATGTGCCAGCAATAAAGAAATTGATGCTGCACAAGACTCACTTGCATTAAGATTCAGTTTAGTAGGGGGCATGTTTGATACAATTCAGCGAAGTACTGCTTTGACAATAGATTGGGCAGTTCTTTTTGTGCAGCTTGTAACATATTCAGTGATAGATTTGACTAATAACACGTAAGATTTTTGTTAAAAAAAAACTGTATTCCAATTTCCAATAATAATGTCTAATATTATTTTGTAGGAAATTATTTAACACAGTTATAGATATGTTGGCTACTTTAATTCATTCAACTCTTGTATCTGATTCTCAAACTGAAAAAGGAGAAGAAAATCGAAAGCACTATCAAAATTTGATAAAAAAACTAAAAAAAGTAAAATATTTTAGAAAATTAACATCAACATTATTCATATTAACATTGTTTTTAGGAAGTTGGAGAAAAACACTCCTTGTCCATTTCACAAGTTAGACAGCTTTTGCCTTTGGGTAAACAGCAATGTGAAATCATTACTTGTGAACAAATTGGCACTGATATCAAAGGGAATAAGATTTCAACAGGTTTAGATTCTAATGACAAACAAGGTTTGAAAGTATGTGACAAGCAGCGTGTAAGTGCTTGGGATCTACTAGAAGGTCATAAAAATCCAGCTCCATTGTCATGGTCGTGGTTTAGTGCTGTGCGAGTTGAACGAAAACCGTTATGGTATGAAGAAAACCATAGGATGCTCAAGTTCCATACACATTCATTAGTAAAGTCTGCATCATATTTCTTAGAACCTTTGCCTTTACCTCCCGAGGATTTAGAACCTCCCCAAGAAAAACCTGTAAGTACTAGATTTTTAATTTATTCTTATTTAATATTATTTAAATTTTTTTTCTTGATGTTTCTATCAAATATTTTATGCATATAAATATGTAATTAGTTAGGTGACCAGTTTGTTATTTTGATATTATCATTTATTATTATTTGTTTATTTTATATTTAATTTACGACAAAGTGTTTTAATTTCTATTATACGGGGGCTTTTAAGTTCACATTTTTTTCTGGGAAATTGAAAAGAACAGTACATTCACTTGTAAAGTAGTGTCCTTGTGTTTATTGTAATCAGATCAAAGGAGTTGGTTCTGGGATGAACATGGGTTCAGGGCCAGGACGTCCAGATACACCATCCTCCGTACCTGAATCACCAGGTAGAGGTGTTAAACGTAATATGAAAGCTCAAGGAGGACCACCTAATCCTAGACGTAAGAAACAACAACAACCTCCACCTATGTCACCTATGACTCCTAATGCTCAAATGGGACCAGGTCCTCAAATGCATCCACAAATGCAGGTAGCTACATAATCAATATTTAATAAATACACATATTTTTATATTATATATAATACTAATCAATGCAGAGGGATTTGATTTTATGCGCAATGGCACAATAGTAATAACTAATATTAATTATTTGTTTATAAAACTTATACATATACTTATAAATATTCTTTGAACAATTTTTACAACTTATAATAGAATTTAAAATAATACTTTTATTAACTTTGCACTTTTTTTCTAGTAGTAGCTTTACTATTCTTGTTTTGGCGTAAATTAATAAACAAAATATGTTAAAACGATGGTTGATGATACTCATTTCTTATTCAATGGGTATACCAACTTTTATTTTGCATAAGTGTGTATTTTTTTGAGTTTGAGAGCATTTATCTGGTTTTTAGGGCATTATATATTATGTAAATCAAATTTTTAAATTTTTATTCCAAGATTCTAACAGAATGTAATATAGTTATGTACAAGTTATTCTTTTATCGATACAAATAATTAATTTTAACCTAATTATGCATTTAAAATTCTATAAGTCAATACGGACCAATACACTTTTTGGAAAACAATTTGTTATAAGTTTTATGTGTTATAAATTATAATACAATAATTACTGCCGGTTCTGTGTTCTTAATAATTTTATGAACACTGTACCCATGCAAACCAAAATCATCATAATTTAATCAATATATTGCAAAATGATCATACTAAATAATTTTAATAATAATAGGTATATAATATATATCGGATTTTTTGCATGAATGCAGTTTTGTACCTATGCTCATTAGGTATTCAATTTTTTTTTCATTTATCAAAATCAAAATCTGTGTATTAATTGGCACTGAATCTAAAAAACTTGTAGTTCTTTTTTACCTTGGAAATTTTACCAAAAGCACTAGAAAAGAATTATATGTCTTCAAAAAATATGGTAAATAAATACACAGTTCACAAAATTACATAAGACAATTTTGTTGAATACCAAGTTTCAGTGCCTTAAGACACTCATTTTGAAAAATAAAATTGTAAAATGAGTATAGGACGTTTGTACTAAACTACATTTGGTCCTATATTTATATGTTAAATTTTAGATTCTGAGTGAAACGATGAATGTATTGATTTTACATTGATGTGTGTTTTTTATTTATTTTTTTTGTGTCTGTGTACACGATAAGTAGTCGAAATAATGCTTCGATTTTCGACTTCAGTATCTTGTTCGATTGGAAAGTGAATATCGTTGGTGCATTGGGGAGGTCAAAATTTAAAATTCCCAGTACTTTTCAAAAGCGCCAAGAAAAACAAAAGAAAAATTAAGGAAAAACGGGAATTTTTACGCAAAATTGATTTTTCAGAATATTGAATTTGGTTTTTGCTATAACTTTAAAACAAATGACCGTAGATACATGAAATTTTCAGTGGTTGTTTATATTTGCATTTTCTATACACGATAACATTTTCAAAATATTTTGATTTATTTTGAACTGTTTAGAGGCATTTTCATTTTTCATTTTTTTTTAGTTTTTTTTCTAGAAATATGAATTAAATTTCATTTGTAGGTTAAAAAAACTTGAAAATTTAATAGAAGGCTCCTAGTATATGGTTTGAAAGGCAGATGAAAAATATTAAAAATCGTTAGTCACAGTTTTTTGTTATAAGCATTTAAAGTTCAAAAATTGACAAAATATGGAAAAAATTAGCAAATTATTTTGATTTAAGAATTCGTAAAAATTTTTCTTTTTAAATCTAAGATATGAAAATGTAATACAAGGTTCCTTATAAGATTGTCTACCTTTATCAATAAAAAAATTTCTACCGGAAAGTCAAATTAAATTTTTATGAGCGTTTGAAATTCAAATTTTTACAACATTGGATATTCACTCAATTTTTCATGTGGCGATTTCCTTTTTTTGTTGTAATTCAAAAACGAATTACTGTAGATACATGAAAATTTCACTGAATGTTTATATTAGCATTTCCTATACACCATACAATTTTGAAAATATTTTGAATCTTTTTGAGTCGTTTACGGACATTTTCAGTTTTCAATTTTTTTAGTTTTTTTTTTCTATAAATATCAATAAAGTTTTATCTGTTGGGCCAAAAAGTGTAAAAAATTAATACAAGGCTCCTGATATATTGTTATATCAATAGCAATTGAAAAATATTAAAAATACATAGGCACAATTTTTTTTTATAAGCATTTAAAGATCGCATTTTGACAAAATTTATCAAAATCTCGAAAATTATCAATCATCGTAATTAATAAATTATAAAATGTTCAGTTTTTATAGCTAAGGATTGCAAATTTAATAAAAAAATTCTCATAAATAGTTCATACTGTAGCCAAAAAATCTAAAAAATATATGAACACAGTTATTTTTTACAGACATTTTAAGTTCAAATTTGGGACGAAATTACATATTAAAAAACCTAGCATACCTATTTTCGTTATTTTGTTGTGAGTGTATAATACTATTCGTGGGTACTTGAAACTTCTAAAGTACACTATATTATATATCTATGATAGTATCAGGGTTTGTTATTGATGTATAATGTGTTATAAGTACCTAATGGATAATGTGATATGATTAATTTGGAATTTATTATAGGTCAATTTTTTTTTTAATACCATAGATATGTATATAATTGTCTTAAACCTAGACTGACATACCGTCTTCGCTCAGAATCGTTTTTCTTATACAATGATATTGTATCATTGAATTCAAATTTAATAGCATCCATTATACAGTGACCCACTTGTAACCTACTGTACAGCAGAGCGACATCCACTTACCCACCTTTTTTGGATTTAAAGCGTGTAATATTTTTGTGGTGAAATGCATTTTTAAAGGCATTTTTGGCTATTTTTTAGTGCATATTTGTATGGTTTGAAGTGCATTTAAATCCAGACCCTACTTATAACTAATTAGTAATCTGACACTCTTCCTTATGTTCAAATTCCATTCTAATTAATTTTGTATGTTTATGAAAGAATGCACAGGGTCAGCATATGGGCTATAGTGGAGGTATGTTTCCGATGCAACCAGGTCCAGGTCCGGTTCCTGGTACTGGTCCAGTTCCAGTTCCAGGACCAGCTCCTGGGCCAACTCCGGCTCAAAATCCTCAGTGGAGTAGTTATGGACAGCAAGCACCGCAAGGAGGTCCTAACTTTTATCCTCAACAAGTGCCGCCAACACCTGTCCCAGGTCCTGGCACAAGATTTGATCGTCCAGGAAATACTTCTAAACAAGCATTGAGTCATATGCTTCGTATGCGCTTGCCTACTAACCAATACATGGGTCAAACAGGACAGCAACCAAATATGAATCCAAATTTCCAACCTATGCCTAGACAGCAGTTTATAAGGTAAATTATTATTCAATTGATGATCAAAAGTAAAGTAATTTTCCTTTCATTTTATATTCAACTTGTATCATTTTTAGAAGAGGACAAAATAATGTACCAATTCCGCCTCCCCAGCAAAACACTCCACAAATGTATCCAACACAGCAACCAACACAAATGTATTCCAATATGCAACAAAGTAAGTCCATAAATAAATACATTAGAAAATGTAGTCTTAAACATTGTATTTATTAGGTATGAATCAAAACTATGGAGGTTATGTAGGACAACAACCTGGAATGAGACCTCCGTACATGCAAGTAAGTGCTTAGATTACACATTAAGATTTTGGATTTATTCAATATGGTTTCACCATTCACCAACTTCCTCTAAAATGTTATTTGTACAATGTATACAAAAATTATATAGAATGAGTTTATTAAATGTTTGGAACTGTATTGTTCTATATTATATGCTTCCAATTAAAATAGCAAGTAAAATACACATTGATGTAAACATTATTCTTATAGAATTTAAGGTAATCTGTAAAAAAAGACCAAGAAAAAAAGAACAGGGAAAAAAACAAACAAAAAAAGAACAGGGAAATAAGAACAACCGAAAAAAAAAACCAAGAAAAAATGAACAAATTTACAATAATTTATTAATTTTGATGATAAATGATAATAATTAATAAAATGATATAATTATGAAATTCATAACATTGTTTAAAATATAAATTATTAAATTATATAACTAGTAATAATATTATATTTGGCCTCTAAGTTTTCATGTCAATATGTCATTAATATATATAATGTCCATACATCTTTATTAGATTGGTTTTAGAAGTTAGGTTGTTTTTTTTATTTTTATTTAATATCATAATTTCCATAATTTCATCTTGAAATATGCAGGAGGGTTATGCACAGTATTGACTTAACCTTAGTCACAAAGGGGTCAGTTTTTATGAAACTTGTTTTCAACAACTTTAAAAATAGTGGACAATTTATTTATGATAGAACATTCCCAGTTTAAATTATTATTTTACTTTAATATATAATAATTCAAGTACAAGTATGTAAAAGTAAAGTACAATAAGTTCAATAGGTATCTTACCAGTTCCACCATAAACTCCTTAATAGGATTAAGTAAATTATATTTTACTATAATTACATTTTATAAATATAAACACAATATTCACACAATATAAATTATCAACAGACTTATTGATATTCACTATTCACTAGAATGATGTAGAATCAAAGCTGAAATTAGGATTATGAAAAGGGTTGACTAACTATATTTAGAACATTAAAACATACCTAAACTATCAATTACTAATTGATAAAGTTTGTAAGTGGGTTTGAGGGAATGGTAAGGTGCTTTAGTATATTATTGTCTTCTAAATACTATTTGATCTAAATTTGACTATTATTAAAAGTATCAATTAAATAAGAAATACAACGTTTTTAATAAATGTTTGATACATAATACAATAATATGATATGCTTAATAAATAATAATAGATATTATGTCGGTTAATTAATATTTATTATATGAATGTATAGTAATATATAACAATCATTCTTTTTTTGTAAGTAATTAATTTCCACCTACAATTATTTTATCCATTCAAATATACAATAATATAGACAAGTAAAAAAAATTGAATTTACAGAAGAATTTTCCAGTATTAAAAATTTCTGGCTCACATTATTTATAAGTTTGTTCTTTTTTCCTTAGTATTTTTTTCCTAAATTCAGAATTTAAACATAATTTATTGATGTGTATGAAAATTATGTAATCTTAATCAGAATAGAGTATAAATCCATAACGTAAAAAAACTTGAGTTCATATTTTCGACATATTCATTTAACTCATACTTCATCGAGTTAAGATAACTTATGATAATAATTTAATAGTTTCTGAATGTATTTATTTTAAAAATAAAGTAACTTTTTAGTTCTTAAAATTAATTATTTTATAAATGTTATACATTTTAATTTAAGTTTTTAAATACAATTTTCTATCAATGATCAAAACTAATAGAATCAAAACGTGCCAATGAATCCAATGAGTGGCCCGCAGAATCCAGCACCTCCATACACTCGTCCAACTGGTCCGAATCAACAAGCACCACATTCTCAATACCATCAGGTAAATATTGTGAACAAAATACAATTAATTATGTAATGTATATATCTATCTAATTCATCCAATTAATTTAGTAAGTAAGACAGTATAAACATATTCTATTTTTATGTTTTAGCAATTTAGTCAACAGCGTATTCGACATATGATGGCTATGCAACAACAGCAGCAACAACAACAGCAGCAGCAACAGCAACAACAACAGCAACAACATCACATGCAAAGACAGATGCAAAATCCCCAACAAACACAGCAAGGACATCCGTATGGTTTACAACCACCACCTTATTAGTTTATATTGTATGTGAACGAATTTGTGAATTTTATTTAAACGAGCATCGTAATGTTTATTTTAACTTATCTAACTTGTTTTCGATATTTAGTGTAGTGTTATGAATTACTTTTTGTAGAAATTAATATTCATAATGTTTATTTTACATTGAATTTTGTTTTCTACATTTATTTGCTGAAAAAAATTTCCTAAACAGCTATTTAAGATCAGTATTGGCTCAAAGTGACTATATTTTGTGAATCTTGAGATTCTCAAAAAAGTAAAATAAATTGAATGGGTGGTGGATGTCCTATGTCAATGTAGGTGATAAATTCAATAGTTATTTTAATATAATCATAGTTAAATAGGTATTGGCATTTAATTAAATTGAGTATAGAAATCAGCATAACTGTTATAGAGGCTATACTGTTATAGTACTATACAGAATACAGTTACAGATGTATAAGCGAATGTCAAACTTTTATAAAATGAAGTACTAAGTCTAAAATAGAATAAATGGTAAATGGTTTATAGATATTATACTATAGATAATTAAACTAACTATTGCAATTATTAACAATATTTTAATTATAATTATATTAATATGAATCTATTATTATAAATTATTATAATTAAAATTTTGAATATTGTACCTTAAGACATTAAGCATAATATTATACGTTTATAAGCATGACTCGTAAGTTATTGTCTCAAAAAATGCCTAAACAAGCATGCATTTATGCATTAAAATCTGGCAAAATATGCTTTAAAAAGTTCAGAAATATGCATATATATGCACTAAAAATATGCAGATTAAAAGAAGAATAAACCATTAGTAGGGGTGGCCGAGCAGTCCAACGCATCGGCTGCGGCCCAGCCGATCTGGGTTCGATCCTTAGTCACCGGGCGGCATTTTTCTTCGGGCAAGTCACGGTGTCCGGAGAACAAATGCCGCCATCCCCCACCCGGGCATGGCAGATACCTACGGGTGCCCATTTAAAAATTCTGCCAAAACACAAACTTTCACGTGCAAAAAACTTACTATTCCAAACCCTACCACCACCACAATACAACCCTACAAACAGTTAATGGCCATAGAAGCCGGGCTTAAGGATCAATAAAAAAAAAAATAAAAAAAAACCATTAGTAATTTTTGGAATAACAAGATATTTATAACCTTTCATATTTTTAAAAGTTATGTTTTATTTGTTTAAATGTTATTCCAAAAAGTAAATTTAAAAAAAGGTGCTCTGCTGTACAGTAGGTTACAAGTGGGTCTCTGTATAATGGATGGTATTAAATTTGATTTCAATGATATAGCATTGTATGAGAAAAACGATTCTGAGGAGAGACGGTATGTCAGTCTAGGTTTAAGACAAATTATATACATATCAATGGTAATAAAAAAAAAAATATGCTATTAATATAGAGCATACTTCTTTTTCATTATACTATGGTAGATTGTATGGATAGGCCATAATATTTTGATTTTTTGATTTTTTAGTTTCATATATCCCCGAATAATATTTTTAAAATACAACAAAAAACTAAAATCGTTAATATTGATTTTAATATGTAATTTCGTCCAAATTTGAACTTAAAATGACTATAAAAATAAACTGTGCTTGTGTATTTTTAGTTTTTTGGTAACAGTCAAAAATCAACTATAATATATAACTATAATCAATCAACTACTTACGTGGAATCTTGTTTTACATTTTCAATCCTTAGATATAAAAGTTGAACATTTTATACATTTTTAACTACAAAATAATTATTCAATTTTAAATTTGATAAATTTTGTCAAAAATTGTATGATGTATAGGAAATGCTAATATAAATATTCAGTGCAATTTTCATGTATCTACAGTCATTCGTTTTTGAATTACAACATAATAAAGAAATCGAGTGAATATCCTCCAATATTGTAAAAATTTGAATTTCAAACGTTCATAAAAATTTAATTCAACTTTTTTATAGACATTTTTTTTTTTGATAAAGGTAGATAATCTTATAAGGAATCTTGTATTACATTTTAAAACCTTAGATTTAAAAAGAAAAATTTTTACGAAACCTTAACTCAAAATAATTTGCTTATTATCGTGATTTTTCCATATTTGTCAATTTTTGAACTTTAAATGCTTATAAAAAAAAATTGTGAATAAGGATTTTTAATATTTCTCATCTGCCTTTAATTCAATATACTAGGACCCTTCTATTAAATTTTCAAAAACCAAAATCGATTTTTTGGAAAACCAAATTTTGGGTAAAAATTCTCATTTTTCCTTAATTTTTATGTTGTTTTTCCCGCTCGTGAAAACTATTGGGAAATTTTCACTTTTGACCCCCCCAAAATACCAACTAGATTCACTTTCCTATCAGAAAAGCTACTGTTGAAGAAAATCCAAGAACTTTTACTGTCCCAAAACGTGATGACAGACACAAAAAAAAAAAAAAAAAAAAAAAAAAAAAAAAACACACATTGTAAAATCAATACATTCATCGTTACACTCAGAATCTAAAATATCTAAAAATAAATAATAATCTAGTCAGTTTATTTTAAATCTCAACATGAATGGCTTGAGGAGGGAGGCCACCAGTGTGGATACCTCTAGCTTGGGGAAAATGTTAAAACAATTCCCATATATTTTATTTCTAAAAATTCTCATAAAGACAAGAAAGAGTTCACTGTCTCATATAGTCATTTTAAATTAAATTGTGCAAATAAAATATGTTCCTTTGCTATTATTATCATAGATAATTACTAATTACTTTATTATCTATGATTATTATGGTTTAGAAATATTTTGATTATCTTAGTAGTTGATAATAAAATATAATGTAAATACACCTAATAATATATTATTTTTATATTTATTACAAACATTTTAAGGATATTACAACTGTTTTACACTAAGATATTGGAGTTTTTCTGGTAAATGGATATTCTTCTCTATCGTGGTAAGGTTCATATGGATCATCTGGATAAAACCTCCTTTTCTTCCAATATTTTGTTGTCATTTTATCTAAAAGCGTTGATTGTTTGGCATTACAAAACACGTGTTGTCTCAATCTACGTTTTCTAGCAGCTGGTTTTTTCCACAACTTCTTTTGTCGTCCACATTTAGTTCGAATCCATATACCCCTAAAAAATGTATACGATACACTAATATTAAACAAAAAAATATTATTTTGTAATAAGTATCCTCTTTTCAGTCTGTTTTAAAATATTAATTTTAATGTGATTGATACTTTTGTCAATTAAATACTTCATATAATAAAAAAATATTAAATTTGTGTTATGTATAGATTTTTGTATAAAATAATGACAAAATATAATTTAAACATGTTTCAGTGGAATTTAAGAACAATAAAGTAAATACAGTAGATAGATATAGAATATTAATAATACATTAATTTAAATTTTAAATGAAGTAAGACATTTAACCTATTATATATTTAAAGAATTACCATCCCAGACGATAAAATCGATCTACAACTGTTTTCACAGTTTTCCTTTTTCCTTTTTGTAAAGAGAACTTTGTTAGATTTCTCTTTTGCTGAAGGTTGAAATCAAACCTAAAAAAAGATACATTTGTAAATAAAAGTGAAATACAAGTATGGTAACGTAATATAGTTACTATAAAGTTAATGAATAATAATTTTCAATCAAAAATATTATACTATATTCTGATTTTTAAGATCTTTGTCATAATATCATATCATAGTCATACAATAATATATTTTTTATTTTTTTACTTTGTATAGAATTATATACTATGTCTCATATAAAAGTATCCTCAGGTAGAGATAGATTTTTGTCTAACTCGGTCAGACCATACCATTAGATTAAATCGGTTTTTGTTATCAGATTTTTTTTCCGACAAATGGCCGCAGATGAAAAGTTTCTTTACTGTATTAATGTAAGCAAAATTCAAACTAGGTCGTTGTTGGAATAATATGTGGCACTTGGCACATATTTTTTGCCGCAGAAGCTGGCTGGAGGCAGTGATAGTTATATTATATTTGTAGTTGTAATAATATGAGTTAATAATAATTATAAATCATCGTTCAAATTGCATTTAGACTAATTATTACGAAAATGTTGATAATAATTGATTGTAATCTATCAGTATTTTATATTAGTGTTATATTATGTTTACACAAAGTATACTAAATGTCTAAATATATAGAATTTTGTCATATATTGTAAATTTAGATAAAAGCATAAATTATAAAGCACAAATTATAGCCTTAAAATCAAAAGAAAGCATTTAAGCATCAAATCGAGTCAAGACTGCAACAACTCAAAATATTGGTTTGTTGGGTACAATAGGTTTTCTATATTTTTTCTCTATGTAACGTAATGTAAATTATAATATTGAGAATGCTCTCTCGTGGTCAATAATTTAACTATATTTTATTGCGTTCTTGAACTGAAATCGTCTTAAGATGATCTATAAGATGGTGTACATTACTCAAATTTGTTAAATTTTGAGTTGTTGCAGTCTTGAACTGGAGCTTCAAAATATCTTAAAACAAATCTTAGGTACTTATAGTTTTAAGCCTTGACAAAAATAAAAACCTATATTACCTCAAAATTAATTAAACAATTAGACAACATAAATTTCCATTTCCTGATTTAGCTAGATATTTTAATATGCCATAAATAAAAATGAAGTACATTATATTATAGTACTTACATTATACTAGATTGAGCAATAGGTATATTCTTGTTCATAATTCCTTCTGTTGATTTAAAAGTGGAGGATAAAATGGACGAATAGAACCTATTTGTTTCAAAATTGTTAAAGCTCTTATTTAAAGAACCTGTAGTTTTACTTGAAACATTCTCTACTTGTAGACGCATAAGGCGAACACCTGAAAATATAAAATATTATTAAGTAGATAGTTTGAAGTTATTATACATCATAATTATATTAGTAATGGTATGGTTTAGCTAAAGTGTCAAACGGTAGAACAGCACAGTGTCTAGACGACAACCATAGACAACACATGCATTAACCAGTGACAGAAATAAATTTGTTTTTGAAGTCTTAGGTAAATATACTCGGAACAGGCACAAATACCCAGTATATTTTATAAGAGAAAAAAATGGAAGTATTTGAGGAGAGCTTATTTTGATGATTTTAGGTGCTATAAGTCACAAACCATGATAATAAATTAATATATAATTTAATATCGTTCTAACACTTAAGACCAACACAAATACTAAATCAACAATATTATATAACACATTAGGTCCTAACAAGGGAGTTATCTACATAAACATACTTTATACTAAATTTTAGAATAATTCTAGTTTAGCTTCAAAGTGATTTTTCTTTTTGAAATATTAGAAGCACATAGGATATACCCGGCATGGTTATTCACCTGCTTGGACAATTAAAAATCAAAAAACATCCCTCTATTTGTTATGTAAAAGCACCTTGAGTTAAAACAAAATCATTAAATGATACACATCAGTGGCGCAACCAAAGGGGGGGTCCCCGGGTCCAGACCCCCCCCCTTGAGTATTTATAAAATGGAACATTTTTTAATTAATTTGGGAATATAATAATATATTGTAAGTATAATAAATTTTGTTTGGCGTTATTGAGATTTTTCCTTAAGGCAACTGCTACATCCGGCGATGAAAGTTTTATATTAGCAAGAGAAAATTGTGGTAGAAATGCACAATACATAAGTTGGAAAATACAAAATGAAATTGTTAGCATTTGTTATGAAATTATTTCATCAAAAATTGTAAATAGAATTAATGAAAGTAATTTTTTTTCAATAATAGCGGACGAAACCGCTGATATATCGGGTACTGAACAGTTTGCTCTATGTGCCCGTTATTATGATAAGAAAAACAAAAATATTCGTGAAGATTTTTTAAAATTTATTCCAGTACATGATGTGAGTGGTAAAAGTTTAGCGAATCATATAATTACTGAATTAAAAAAATTGAATGTCGATGTAAACAATCTACGATATCTTGTGAAATCAGAAATTTTACTATGGAATCGTTATCTAGATGATAGTAACATTAAAACAAAAAATGCCATCAACATATTGAATAATTGCAATTCAGATTTATTTCCAAATGTTTTTAAGCTTTTGCAAATACTGGTCACACTTCCTGTCACATCTTGCGAAGCTGAAAGATCATTTTCTACACTCAAACGCATTAAAACTTACTTAAGAAACTCAACGTCCGAATCGAGATTGAATGGACTAGCTGCTCTCAATATTCACTATGATATTGATGTCAAGTCCGAAGAAGTAATACAGAGTTTATCGAATTTAAAGCGTCGTTTAGACTTTATTTTATAATTTTATTTGATATATTTTCATTATATTTTTTTTATATATACATTTTATTATTAATATGGTAACACAAATAAAAAATACATTTATTATTAACACAATTATTTATGTTTATATCTGTTGTAATATAATTTTGGACCCCCACCCAAAGGATATTTCTGGTTGCGCTACTGATACACATACACCCAGCAAAGATTTTCATGAATTGTCTGTAGCCTGTGTTACCCATTATGCCACAATATTTTAATACTTCAATCACTATAATATCTTCAAAACTAAGTCTGAACCAAAAAATTCTGATGGCATCTTAATTTTTTTTTTATACAAAACTAGTAATTACATAGGTAGGTAAGAATAAATAAAATAAATTAAAAAATCACATGGAAGCTAAACTAGAATTATACCTTAACTTCTTAGAAGAGCTTTGTTAGACAGAGCTTTGCATAACATGAACTTAAAAGCTACATAATTAAAACTTTAATAGATTGAAAAATGGAATATCTGTCAAATAGTAGGTACTATCTCAAAAAAATCAAAATTTAGGTAGTATAACCAAGTCATGATGAGCCGATGATATATTTGCAGTACTTAATTACCTACATCTAAATAATGATATAAGGTGTTCATTTAAATGTTTTGCAAATATTTGTTTCATTTTAGTTTAAAATACTTTAAACAGATATTAATAGATTATGTTACTAACCGGATAAAATAGAACCACAGGCTCGTCTAAACATTGTTTGAGAGTTATGCACCGCAATGGCTATTTTCAGTATTTTCAAGTCCGACGTCCGTCGTGAAACTAATAACCAACTACCTATATAATATAATATGTTCACGTCCTGCCCAACAATATTACTCTATGGACTCATTTCGGGACGTTATGAGAACCGGAGTTTGATATTTTATGGTTTGGTCATCTAGTCATGATACATTTAATTTGTTATGCACTGAATCAACAGACTTCTCGATTAAAGATCTTTAATATATATAGAAATCTGCTTAGATCATAATATACAATATAGTATTATCATGTGTTATAGGTCTAAAGAAATTTGTGACTGAAAATTGAAAATTTGAAAATATACAATCGGCGTGACTATCAATCACTGTTATAGCTGATAAGTGATAACGTGTTCGAGACTTCGAGTAGGACGTAGGTCATGGTCTTAGATAAGACCGTGGAGTAGGCACAGACTTCTATACTACTTCTAATATATAGAAATCTGTGGGAGTAGGTCATAGAGCACAAAATACAAATCAGTGTCATAGAGTAATATTATAGAATATGAGAAATTGAGAAGATCTACATGGTGAATATTACTTTGTGGAGTTTTAGGTGGAAGGTGGAGCACTGGAGCTTGTTGCTAAGACCCGTTCTATTGTGGTTCTATACTTCTATGCTTTGGTGGAGTTGGTGGTGCATTAGCGATTGACGTTTGTTTATGGTTGGAGGACAGCTGTTTGAACGGCCACTAAAAATACTGAAAAATGCATGTCCAAATGCACTTATCCAATTATATACAGTCTTGCATTCCGAATATTTGTAAAATATGCAAAACAATGAAAAAATTGTGCTTGTTTAATTATTTTTATTAAATAGTTCTATCCTTTATTTTTTACGCTTGTTGTTATTTAAATGTAGTTTATACTCAACAGAACGTAATTATAATCTTGTATTATCATTCCGTGTGGTAACAAAAACATAGCGTCATATTTTTTACCAGAATAGGTAGGTACTTTTTTTTATTGTAAAACACTTCACGATAACAATATTTTTATTTATTTTTATAAAATGCTTACAATATTTAATAGTTATTTCTATTTCTATTAATACCTAGGTATAATATGGTAGTTTGAACTAATTTTTGCCAATAACAAATCGCATAATATATTATATTACTTCATAAAATACTAACTTTTATTAACTTATGTCTTATGAGTTATGACTTATGAGTAAAGATTGGATTCCCGTCCAAGTGCGTCTTTTTATGGTGTATTCTAAATCATATAGAAAGAAGGTACAAATCCAAATCAAGAGATGTAGATTAAATTAAAGAAAGTTTTATTTTACCCAAAATTGAAAATTGCTTTTTTTTTTATAAATATGAACTAATTAGTACTTTTTTACAAATATTTTTGATCCATAAACTACTTTATCATTGGTATATTCTGTTGTATCAAGTATTGGACTTTTATATCTAATAACAATATAGACATATAGTTATATATATATATATAACTATATCTAATGACAATATAGTTATATAATATATATAACTATAGAATACCATGTAGTTAAGATAATGATTAATGACGATACTACTACGATTGTCGATTACATATACACATACAGTTTGTACTACAGTAGTACAGTAGATCTACAGCGTCCGTAATCAACTTGTGTTATATTGTTCTACTAGTTTTATACAACAATTTTATAGTTGATATCATTTAATTTAAAATGCCAACAATTAGTAGTAGTCTGAGTAGTCACTGTTATAAAACAAAGTGTTGGATTGAAAAGTATCGAGAACTGAAAACAGAAGGCAAAATTATCTTTTGCACGTAGTGCAATAAGTGGCTATTGGTTGTGAACGTACATCACAAGTTTACGCACACTTGTAATTCAAGTACGTACCTACCTACATTCACACTAATTTTCTATTTTAGTCAATAATTATTATAACAAATTTAATAAATGGAAATTACATAGATTTAACCAATCTACCAATCTAGGTTTTTAATTTTTATCAGAAAGAATATTGTTGATAACAATTTATTTTTGTTCTGTGTAAAACGAAAATACGCATATTTCGGTGTTGGCTTCACTGTTCTAGGATTAAAATTGATTACAGAAGATAACAAAAACTATTAAATCATAGTCTATGATTTAATAGTTTTTTTATTAATTTTATTAATGACTAATGAGATTGAATTTATAATTACCTATATAGAATACAATTCTAAAAAAATACTTGTATTTGTAATCAAATACTTTGTGAGTATACGTAAAATACATTTTTATAATAGTATTTTTAATACTATTTTATTTGAATAAATTAATTTATCATTTAATCATTAATCATTTAAATTTATTCAAATAAATTTATTTGAATATATTTTATTTGACTTTTTTTCCTAGGACTTAACTGATAGAAGACATATAATTGTACAGAAAAAGCTTAGAAATCTACATGATAATACATTTTTAAATGTATTGTTATTTTATTTAAACTAATTAAAATTTTTTTTTAATTTTATATTTTTATATAGGTAATACTTAATATATAGTATTATTTAAATGCCAACTAATAAATAATAATAATATAAAAAATAAATAGCAATAAAAATACAATTTGAAGTAGATATAAGTACCTACCTATACTGGAAATTTAGTTTTATAATTCCTAATAAAAATTTGTTTTTCCTAATATTTTGCACATTTAAGCACTTTAATTGCATGTCTTTTAGGTGTAAGCCTAATGTTACCTACCGTCTACCGAATACCGACGTCTAGTAGAACACTAGAACGTTGTGACGTGTGAATAGGGTTTGGATGAGTGTTATTAAATTAGTCCAACTATTTTGAAAATCATAATATTGTTCATATCTAATGGTGAAAATGTCCTATGATTAGGTATATAAGTATATTGAATTCAAATAAAATATTTAAAATGTTAAAGAAATAATTGATAGGTATTCATAAATTAATATAGGTATTCGACTTCAGCAAAATTTAAAATTTAAATGCTTATAAAAAAATTTTTTTCTAAAAAATTATTTCCAAACCTTTGTGGTATTCACAAATTTCATAAAAATTTAAACTTCAGATGCTTATAAAAACAATTTTAATTTAATTTACATTCAACTGTATGAAAAACTTTTGAAGATCCTATTATTCTGAAAATAATTATTCTAGAATTGTTTAGGCTAACATTTTCACCCCTAATTATTTAGGTAATATTTAGGTGATACATAAATAAATGGATCTATTGGTATTTATTAATAATTTGTTCTTCAGTCAGTTGATTGCATGTTGCTGTTATTATATCTTTTAAATTTGGAAGATTTATAGGAGGGTCGGCATACATTAAACTATTAATAAATTTCAATTTATGAATTACATGTAACATAATAAACAACATATTTATTTATGTATCACATAAATATCACCCAAATAATTAGGGGTAAAAATAAAGCCTAAACAATCTTAGAATAATTATTTTCAGAATTACAGTAAAAAATCTAAAACTGTAGCCTTTGCAGTATTTCTGTTGATTGCTTTAAAACTTGGTCAATTTTGGATTAGACGTTGGTTTTTTTTTAAACCACCAAAATGCATTAAACAATTAAAAAAGTCGCTCTGCTGTACAGTAGGTTACAAGTGAGTCACTGTAATGGATGGTGTTAAATTTGAATTCATGATATACATATAAGAAAACGATTCTGAGCGAAAACGGTCAATCAGCCTATGATATATAATAGTGTATTTGATGATATTATGTGAATAAAGTAATTAGATAGATAAGTATTTTTGCCAAAATAAATATTAAAACCATTAACTATTAATACATATATCTACAGTTTAAATTACTCTAATTGTTTTCTAATTGGTCCAATTCCCACTGGGTATACTTTATGCTTGAGTTCTAATCATGTTACTGTTTATTAATAGAATAAAATAAAATAAGATAAAATAAGACTAAGTTGAATAAAATAAAATAAGAATATAAGAAACAATTATTAAATATTAAATATTAAATTTTTAAAAGTTTATAGTAAATTATAAATTAGAAAAAAAAGAAGAAAAATATATATATATAGTAATAATTACTTAAACAATATTAATAATATAATAATTAATAAATTAAGATAGGATATAAAATAATAATTAAGGAGAGAATTTATTATTATATTTTTTTAATTTATTTATATATTTACATATTTACGTGGGCCATTGTTTTAGATTTTCAATCCTTACCTATAAAAGTTGAACATTTTATAAATTTTTAACTACAAAATAATTATTAAATTTTGTCGAAATTCGAACTTTAAATGCTTATAAAAAAAAATTGTGCCTATGTATTTTTAATATTTTTCAACTGCTATTGTTACAATATATCAGGAGCCTTGCATTAAATTTTCACGTAAACATAGAAAAAAAAACTAAGAAAATTTAAAACTGACAATGTCCGTAAACAGCTCAAAAAGAGTCAAAATATTTTCAAATTTGTATGGTGTATAGAAAATAAAAATATAAACATTCAATAAAATTTTCATGTATCTACAGTTATTCGTTTTTGAACAACAATAAAATAAAAAAACCGCTACATGAGAAATCGAGTGAATATCCAATATTGTAAAAATATGAACTTCAAACTCTCATAAAAAGTTAATTTGATTTGCTTCTAGACATTTTTTTGTTGATAAAGGTAGATAAGCTTATGAGTAATCTTGTATTACGTTTTCAAATCTTAGATTTAAAAAGAAAAATGTTTATGAATTCTCAACTCAAAATAATAATATGATGTTGCATTGCATTGATGTTGCCCTCATTTCTGAAACCCACTTCACTCAATTCTCCGGCCATATACATATCCCCGATTATACTCTAATTAAATCAAGTCACCCCGACAATACCACGCACGGAGGTGCTGCTATTTTTATTAAATCTAATATTGAATTTTATCCCTTACCTTTTACCTAGGTTTTCTCAATCCTTTCTCCAATCTTGTGTTATTTACCTAAAGTTATACAATACTTCATTCACCATTGCTACTGTTTATTTACCCCCAAAACATAATATAAAAAACAATCAATTCGCCGACTACTTCAACTCATTTAATAATAACTTTATCATAGGCGGCGATTTTAACGCCAAACATCAGTCATGGGGATACCGCGTGAATAATCCCTAAGGAGTCACCTTATACAACTAAATAAACACTAAGAGATTTCCGAGATTACCGAACACCTTGTTCCACTCTACTAAAAACTTAATCGATTTAAATTCTGACCATTCATCAATACTCCTAACTCTCAATACTTCCCCTTCTGTTAAAGAATCCAACAAATTATTTAACAAATTCACAGATCATGTTAAATTTCACGAACTAGTCAACACAAAAATTAAGCTAAACACAAAACTAAAATCACCCAATGACATAGACCTAGCGGTCCTCAATCTTACCAACATAATACAAACTGCAGCATGGTCGGCTACAAATACAATGCCAGCACCTCTTTCTGCAAGCCCACTTCCTGAATATATACGTAACAAAATTGTAGAAAAAAGAAGAGCAAGAGCTCTATACCAGCGCACGCGTTTACCTTCCCATAAACTTAATTACAACAAACTAGCTAATTCACTAAAAAAACTGCTCACTGAATTTAAGTCAAACATATGGAAAAATCACTTAATGAAACTCACTCCCTTAGACGGTAGCCTATGGTGAGAAACAAAACAAATACTTCGCTATAATCTCCCAATTAAAAAATCAGATGGTAGCTTAGCTACTTCGGATATCGAAAAAGCTGAACTCTTTAAGGATCTTCTTGCTAATACCTTTCAACCACACTCCGATATCATAGACGATGAAAACATGAATCAAGTCGAAATGTTCTTAAATACCCCCCTCACAGTGTCTCTCCCTGTCAAGTCATTTACATCTAATGATGTAAAATATGCTATACAAAAATATGCTCTAAGAAAATCACCAGGCTACGATTGCATTACTGCGGAAGTAGCCAGATCCCTTCCAACTAGAGCCATAGTTCACATCACTCATATAGTTAATGCTTCACTCAGACTTTCCTATTTTCCCCTACTATGGAAATTCGCATCTATAATCTTATTTCCAAAACCAAACAAACCACTTGTCTTGACCTACCATCATCACACCGTCCAATCAGCCTTCTCCCTTTTTTCGCCAAAATACTGGAACGGTGAATTCTGAAACGAATTCTCCCGATAATTACTGAAAAAAATATTCTTCCAAACACCCAATTTGGGTTTCACGCTTCTCACTCGACTATTCATCAAGCACACAGAGTCGTAGACTCCATTTCGTATTCCCTGAAAAAAAAAAACTGCTCTGAAATTGCGTGTTTCTAGACATCTCACAAGCATTCGACCGCGTATGGCATGACGGGCTTTTGTATAAACTTAAGAAATTCCTGCATCCCACCTACTACTTACTTATTAAATCCTATCTAACAGATCGGCATTTTCAAATACGCTACGGTTCTGCGTTATCTGACGTAGCAGTTTTCAATGCTGGTGTTCCCCAAGGGGGCATTTTGTCTCCTATTCTGTACAATATCCTCGCTTCTGACCAACCAACTACCCCCCACACATCCATAGCAGACTACGCTGACGACAAAGCAATAATATCTATTGACAATGATAAACTCATAGCGTCATATAGTCTCCAAACTCACCTTAACTCCATGGAAAAATGGTTTACCAACTGGCGATTCAAAGTAAACCAAAGCAAATCTGTACATACTACCTTCACCCTCAAACATGCTTCCTGTCCTACAGTTTTTCTATACGATATTAATATCCCTTACTATCCAAAAATCAAATATCTCGGGTTCACTCTCGACCAAAGATTAACCTGGGATCATCATATCAAAATCAAAAGATTAGCACTGAATCATCGTCTCCGTATCCTCAAACCCTTAATAAGCAATAATAACTCCACCACCATTAAAACCAAACTTCTGATTTACAAAAACACTTCTCAAACCCATTTGGACATACGGACTCCAACTTTGGGGAAACGCTAAAAAGTCTAACATACTGAAAATTAAAACATTTCAAAATATCGCTCTCCGAAAAATAATGAACGCACCACCCTACGTGTCTAATCACACCCTTCATACTGACTCCAAACTCAAAATAATTAACGACGAAGCCAAAATATATTATAAAAGATTCTATTCCAAACTAATTAACCACCCTAATGAACTCATAAAAACTTATCTACTCATTCCATACCTGGTAATCCCCCTAGACGCCTGAAGCGTAAGTGGTGTCGTGATCTCTTAAGATAAGCTTAAAATAAAAAATAAAAAAAATCCATAGAAAGTGCCATTGATGGGTGGCTCCTTTCATCAAAATTCCATGTCAATCTTTGTAACTCTCATCTATATGATAGCATATATTGCTTATTGTGTCTAGTCGATACAGATTGTGTATTACGTTTAAAAAAAAAAAATAATAATAATAATATTCTAATTTTCGGGATTTTTCCGTATTATTTTGTCAAGATTTGAACTTTAAATGCTTTAAAAAAAAAAACTATGACCGATTTTGCGTAAAAATTACCGTTTTCCTTAATTTTTATGTTGTTTTTCCTTTCGCTTTTGAAAACTATTGGGAATTTTAAAATTTGACCTCCCGAATGCACCAACTAGATTCACTTTCCCATCGAACAAGATACTGTTGAAGAAAATCTAAGCCGTTTTACTGCCCTAAACTGCGATGACAGACACAAAAAAACAAAAAAAAAAAAAACACATCATTATAAAATCAATACATTCATTGTTTCACTCAGAATCTAAAATGAGGCAAAAAATAATTAGTGGTTAAAATGGGTGGTTGCCATTTAAGAAAAAAAGTTGTACAGTGCATGCGCAAGCCTAATTAAGTTAAAAAAATTCAAAGGCTATAAAAAGGTGAATTTTTATGTCATAACAACCAACAAGAAATCAGAATTCAAATGGCAGGGCTCTACGCAAAGATATTGAGTGTTCTCAATTAGCGTTTACACACTGTATGTAGAAAATTACATGTCTTGATTATGTAATAATATAAATATTTGGTGATGATTTAAAGTAGGTTTTCTAGGTACTTATTTTTGAATTACAACCGAAAAAAACAAAATCTATTTTGGCGAGTACCTATATTGCGAAAATATTTCGGTTTTCCCATAACTTTTAGATTCTTAACAGAACAATGTATGTATTAATTTTACAATGATGTGTGTGTGTTTTTGTGTCTTCAAAATGTCAAGAACTTTTCTTCAGAAACGGTATTTTTTGCAAAGTCTTCTTATTTTGTTGTAGGTAGATTAGTATATTTGGCGTCGCGGAAGAATGCGAAAGCAGTTCCCGTGGCGCCATCGGTTGAAAACTGGAAAAAAAAAGGTAGATTAGTATATAGGTACCTAATTTAAAAATTAATTAAGTACTTGGAATGTTCACCGAAATTAATGTTTATATTAACCTTTTCTAAACATATGGTATAATAAAATTGCAAAATATTTGACTCTTTTTGAGCTATTTATAAATATTTGAAATTTGAATTTTTTTTTTATTAAATGTCGATAACAATTTCTTACTTAGTCAAAAGAATTGAAAAATTAATACATGGTTCCTCATAAGTTCTTACTATATCTACGTATTTAAAAATATTAAATATACATAGGCACATTTTTTTTTTTAAAGCAGTTTGTTGAAATTTGAAACTTTTACCTATAATAGATGTATTATTGTATTTTATATACACAATAACATAAGGTCAATGACTTTTTCGATACATTTAGAATAATTGTATTGTATTGCACTATTGCATATATTTGTACCACGAATCTATTCACACCGTTCTACGGTAAGTCGGCCAGTGTCGGGGCTGCAATACGATTGCGCGTGGTCCTTATCAGCGGTATCTTTTTAGGCGTACGATTGCGCGTGCTAAATTATTTTTACTTCTAAGCAACGTTGCCAAATTTAGTATTTAGCCATAATTGGAAATAGGTATCAGGGGTTTAAAATTTATTAATTTATTTAAGATATTATTTTATTATAACGATTTTTTTTTATGAAAATTTTTTCGAATTTTTTTTTTGATACCTATTCGAATATTTAATATTATTTTATTATAACTATTTTTTATTATTTGTATATAATGTGATTTTGTATCGAAATTGATGATTTTCAATCGTGTACCAATTATTATTGTTTTTTTTTGAATTGTTTGGCCTAAAAAATTGAATTTAGAAAATATCACTGGTCTAGTCGACAATTTGTTAGGTTTTTATAATAATAATAATTTTATATTTAAATAATAATTTGGCAACGTCACATCCAATTTCACGCGCAATCGTACGCTTTTGAATACTCAAAAGCATGATTATTTGTTATTCCGGCACCGCGCGCAATCGTATGCCTAAAAAGGTAAAACGCACGCAATCGTACTCCACCGAGTGGCGGATTATCCTAGTTCTGAGGGGGGGGGGGGTGAATTTCCAAATCTACAGAGGTAATGACGTTCAACCCCTCCATGAGTGGTTCAAGGGCGCACCCAAGGGGGTGGCTAACGGGCTTTAGCCCCCCCCCCCCCCAAATGGCTAGCCCCAAACATTTTGATAATTTTATTAGGTTTATTGAAAAATTGACATTTTACTTTTAAATTGTTATAAAAAAAAATTATCAACTATCGAATTGAAACAGTAGACATAACATAATATTATATTATATCATTGATTTTATAATTTTATAAAATTTATTCCTGTCATTCCGGGCCCCGGGAGAGACCTCTGTTGTCTATTATTATAGACTACGGCGACACTTAAAACCGGGACAAAAATAAAAAAAATTTGTTAGTAAAAGATTGTAAAAAAGCTTAAAGATTTCTGTACATATTTCAAAATAAATACTACCTATTAATATTAAAATTATGTGAATTTAGCCCTCCCCAAAAAAAAAATCCTGGGTGCGCCCGTGGAGTGGTTCGCATGTGGTGGCAAAAAGCCCAAGGGGCGGTCAGCCAATTTTTTGCTTCTAAAGTGACGTCAAATAAAAAACACATGTGTACACATCATTATAAAACCAATAACTCTGCTCATATTCTTTAATTAGACAACGGATTAAAATTTGTTGTTATAAACGTTATTGTTGAGTATGATGGTCTCTTTTCACCGTCAAATCTGTCTAGTATAAAAAATTTAACTCTCGCTGTTTTGATATTATTGTATTAGGTATTTAAATGATCAAAATAATAATTATGAATATACGCTATAGGGATGGGTATGTTGTAAAAATAATAAATAATAAATTTACTTTGTACAAAATTGTATTTTGTTCTTCGAGCCCTTTATTCACATCATTTATAGGTATCCATATCACCTACATTCAAATATTTGCTCGATAAAATTCTCAATAAAATAAAAGTAAGTTAATATATAGGTACCTACTTACTTAGTTCGAACCATTTGAGTATTTGACATAAATACTATAGATATATCTTTATATGCTTAAAGTTTGAACACTTTAAATCTTTAAATAAGTTTTAGAAAATTGGACGAAGCGTTTCGTAGTTCTGAAATGGAAGTTTTGAGGCCTGCAAACATATTATATTATATACTTGTATTATAAGAATACTATTCTTCGTGATGTATCATGCGTGTATAACAATGGTGCACACAGCCAAACAGGGCCGAAACTCCACTGAAATATCTTCTTTCATGACAATATATTTTTACCAAAAGTCCCTCTCTTCTTGTATCAGAACCTAGTATATTATAATTTTTGGAATATTATTATTAGCATAATCTCCATCGTAAAAAAATCCACTGCAGGTTTATAATAATTACTTATGTATAATTATATTTTATATTTTGGTGTAGGTACCTATGAATTATTATAACATATTATTTTAATTTATACTAAATTAAATATTAAAATAATTGTTTGTCTTAATTATATTATAATTACTTATAAATTATGCATTATTATAAAAAGTATACACATTTTATTAGGAAAATAATGAATATTAGAAATTTGTACTGCAAAAAAATTATTATTTTACGTTGGATATAATTTTGAGTAGGCTTCCCACTCTCAATTTGTGGTTATATATACTATCTTCAAATGTATGTAGATTGTAGTGTTATGTGTATATATCGGAAATCCATGCGATATTTATACATTTTTGGTTTACTGCAAATAAGGTAGAAGTAGGTAATAATATAATCATTATAGGCTTGCGTACAAGTGTGGCTTTTTATTTTTACGTACCAAAAAATGGAGTCAAAAAAAGATTAACTCCTAATGGCTAATTATCTATTCCATTTAATTGGTGTGATTTGGAAGTATTATTATGACAATGACAATACATTCCAGAACACTAGAGATGCGTTATTTAATTTATATAGAACACTTTAGTTTTCTGCTTAAGGGCCGTTCTTACAATGTCCGGTAAAGTGTCGGTTAACGCTAACCGACTGATAACAGATTTTATTACCGGCAGAATTCTTCCGGTTAAGTGTCGGTTAACTTTAACCGGACGTCGTAAGAACGGCCCTAAGTATGCTTTATCTATGCATTTTTGAGTAGGCATGTATACTTTAGAGTTTAGGTGACAGTTTGAACTGTGAAGGGGTAGGTAGTAAAAAATAGTTGCCGCATCCGCCACATGGTTAGCGCACGCCTATGAATATAATATAAGGTACATAATATCAAGATGTGAATTCGTTATTGATACTTTCGAATATCGAGGCTCGTAGGTGATAAGTTATATATTATATTTAATAAGTAAGTAATAACTATTGTGACAATGTAATATTTGTTATATCTTAGATCCTTTATAGTTTATATACATTGTACACTAAATAGTAAATACACACTATATAATTGATCGACACAAAATATACACACTCAACACTTTTTGACTCTATTCAAATTATTATTTATTATTAAAATGACACACGGCAGTTAGTTTGATACTCACCATCAACACTAGCGAACTGAAATATACAATTATAAACAGCCATCTTCCAATATACCTACAGTAAAGTACTATTTCAAATATATTAATAACTATTCTAGATTTGTAAACCAACCGTGTCTTTTTATTGATAAAAATCTCTTCGGTCTTCCCTGAATAACTAATATATGATATTAATAAGGTTCCCCAGACCATCATGTTAAACTATTATTGTATTATGATATGGGTACAAAACGTATAAAGTCACATTTACTATAGGTATCAAGAATCCCAAGACTATAGGTTAGGGCATTTTAATGTTATACATTTTTAAAACATTTTTTTTTTCATTCAGAAAATGAGCTTCCCCTCAAATCAATGAGTAGGTAACTACTTAATTATTATAGTTAACCTTAACATATTATAATTAGTGGTTTTAAATTTGATGATACCATATTACCAATACAAATTTAAAATATCCGCTTCAAATCTTCAATGATTGACTATGTAGATATAGTAGATATTGATATATGTATAGGTACGAATAGGTGCGTTGGTTTTAGTAAATGTGTAGATAAAATCAAGTCTTAATTAAATATTAATTATTATTATTTATTAAATAGTATAGTATAGTATAGTCATATCATTATACAATTTAACTGCCAGAATTTAATCAGTTCTATTAGATCTATTAGTTTATTAATATTGTATTAAAATGTATTTATAATCTGTAGCAGTATTTTAACCTGACCTATATGGTAGTGACTTTGTGCTAAGTACCTATATTTTAAGTTTGATATATTATGTAAGACGTAAGTTGAGGTATAGTTGAGCACTTGAGCTGAAGTCTATAATTGTATGTTTTATTTTAATTTTCATATCCAGCAACTCCAGTTTTCTATTTTTGTAAATACAAGGTTAGAATTGTACAGTTATATACTTATATTTTAAATGAATAAATTATTTGCTTATCGATTTATAGATTCTGAGCGGAGCGGTTAATGCATTGAGTTTACAATATGATATGTGTCATGTGTTTTTTTTATGTGATTTATTCAATGATTTATCATTGAATTCAAATTTAAGTACCTATTTAATAATATCATTTATAGTGATTAGGTATACCGTACACTTGGCATCTTTATTTTGCATCTACAGAGAGACTTATTTATTGAATTAATAGAAAGTAAAGAGTTTTCAGAAATATTATTACTATTAACTTAGTCGATTTACTAAATTTATAAACATTAGAAAAGTGTTGCTTAAATAAGTTAACAATATCAACCCCAGTATTAGCTTCAACATTATTATAAGACATGAAAGCAGGTAACTGATTAGTAGATTTCTGCAAATTATTGATAAATAAATTATAAGCCCGATATCTAGTAGTTGTACATTTGTTACGAATATTTGAAAAATTAAAAAGAAGAGTGTTTTTAAGATTTTGAAAATATAAATATAAATATTTTGTTTCTTTTATTAAAATTTTTAGTATTTTACTAAACCAAGCAGGCTAAGATAACTTATGTCTACGAACTTTTGGAATAAAATTAGTTATTGCATAATAAATATGAGAGTAAAAAGTATCTAAATTTACATTAATATTAAAATTACAATTAAATAAATTATACCAGTTAAATGTTAATAGACCCTAGATAAGACACAATAGATGTGTAATCTATTACATAAATAATGATAATTATAATTAATAGTTCAAATGTTTATTATTATAATATACTGAACCAAATTCAGTCCCTAGCGTATCTGTATCGTTTAATACAATGTATATAATATTATAATAAATAAAAATTACTTAGGTAGGTGCTTAAATGTGAAAAATTAGTAAATTATGTAATAGAATTGTGGTCTGCGGGTTGCAAAATGTATATTATGTATATTTTTTGACCCTTGACATCAAAAGGGCGACTGACTCCTAATATAAACAATACTGAAAATTAAAAAGTTTTTTTAAATATAGGATTTGTTACACCTAATATAGTATTTAATTTTATCAGTTTTTGAAGCCTTATATTTCAAATATAAATATAGGTCAACAGTTATTAAATTAAACCATATGCACCAACCCCGTAAGAAACTTAATTTTGTTTAACTTAATTTTGAAAAGTTAACAATTTTCAAACTACATACCTATTGTTAAATACAATATAATAATATGTGCCTAATAATTTGTTTTATTTGACTTTCCGTAGTGTAATTAAGGATAATCTACAATGGACATACATATTATAGTATATCAATCTAATATCTAAGATTTATACTTTATAGTTTTGTTACCTAATATTACTATTTAGTATTAACTAGATTTTTTACAGATTGCATTGTGACTGTATATAATTGGCATTGCAACTTATTGTTAAAACTTTAAATATATCAAAATTATTGTCATAATATTTTACTACTTAATTTTGCTCATAAGTATGTATTTTGATAACGATAAAATCTGTGTACATATACCATTAAACATTAATTGTATATTTACTAATTAGTATAGTGTTATAATTATAATTCGTTTCATCATGAAATTAGTAAACTTAGATTTATAATTTATATTTATGAACCTTATCGATTTCTCTGATTTTTTTTAGTTTAGATAAGGATTACATTTTCACTACTCAGAGCTTTCATTAAGACGGGCATGTCGTCCCTCTTTGTACGTTGTCTCATTAAAAAAACATTTCACGGAATATATTTGTTTGTTTTTTTTTATTCTTTCATCCCTAGTTTTAATTACAAAACTCAGCATTATGCTTTAAAGTTTAAACTTGAAATAAATTATGATCATATTTGACTTTGTTAAACAACTATATAATTAATCGGCTTGTACATTTTGTATGTTTTTAGACATTTTGACCAATAAATTACACGAGTAGTTGTCATTTGAAGATGTTTTTGTCACCAACGAAGACGTAATGTGGTGACACTATAATATATTTTCACCGGCAGAGTACCTACTTAACAAACAGGGTAAGTGATAATTATATTTTATTATTATTATTTATGGAAACTACTGCAGTAGCTAAACTTTAATTAATTATTTATCATGCTCTAGAAAATCTCAGTTTCCGTTTGTTTATTGTTAATGCTTAGCAATTTAGGAATGAGCCTATATAATTTCGAATATTAAATGTACATTCCGAATTACCACATGCATTTTATATTGTTTTACTGTAAACACAGATAACTTCGCCTACGAAAGTCTGAAATTAGGTTTACCGCCGGGTTCCCCTACTTGAAATATTAAGTTTTTAAGACCTATTATGTAAGTGGTAATCGATGTAATGGAAATAAATAGGATCGTTTATTTTGCAAACTTTGTAATGGTATTGCGGAGTTTTGGAATCCTGTATTTTTATATGTAACATGTATTGAAACTAGAAAGTCTATTTCATATATATATTTTATTGTTTATATACTATGGTATATATGTACATTTATATTAGTAAAGCTGAAACCAACTCTGTATGTTTCGAAAAATTAAAGACAAAAAACGAATTATTCATGCGTAAAATAGCAGCGATGGCGTCTCGTATATATTTTGATGAAGACATGACGTATAACAATCATGTCGCATGTCTATCCGACCGAAAATGCACGTCGAGAGAATAAATTGTTTCTTTTCGTTTATGGCCATTTTTATTTCTATAAAATCGTTCTACCGTGTATAGTACTACAGATGATGCTGCGACCGAAAGAGGGTATGATATATTACATAAGTATAGATGCGTTTGAAATTTTCAACCCCATTTGGATGACCTAAATATTTTTAGACTAATTTTACTACACAAACAAATGTTACGTCGTAAACGATTATTTTTCTCTTGAGACAGATAAAGAGAGAGAGAGAGAGAGAGAGAGAGAAAGGGAAAGAGAAAGAGAAAGAGTGAAGTGAAAACTTTGAAACATCGTAAAACATTGGCCCCCTCTACCGTATGATAAATTTGTATATATATATATTTATAAGTCGACCAAAGAGGATTTTCGCGATGACTGCGGAGGAGGGTAGGTGTGTGTATATCTGAGGAGAGTGTGCACATCAATTTCTAAGGGATGCGGGGCGGGTCCTGCATGCGCGGGTAAACGAGGCATCATAATATTATAGATATGTCTACACGGACCCACAACAGTACAAATGTATGCTGCCAGCGATTTTGTAATATCGTATCTATATATAGTTGCCGACGGCATATAGCGTGAAAGTTAGTCGCCCTAAGGCTTTAGGGGGGCAGAGGCCCTCTTCAACACAGAAATTAAATTACTAAATAGTGATGCTAGAAAGAGTTTGAGGCCAGAAACTGATAAAATAAAAAAAAATATAATAATGATAATAATATTATTTTACTATTTATACTTTATAGGTAGGTACTTATTTATTGAAAACAATCACATTGTTGGCACCTATATAATATATTATATATGCCTATATAAAAATTAAGTTTTTGAACCTTGGTTTGGTTAAAAAAAAATTTTCAGTTTTCTTTATAGTGTCATAATAAAAGTACAGTGCCCTCTCCCCCAACTTGGACGTACTTGGGGGTCCCCAAAGGCGCAGGCCAAATACGCCGCAGATAGTTACGAACAGGTGCGAGGTACATAGGCGTAATTTGGGGGGTGCTTGGGGGTGCTGAGCACCCCCAAAATTCATATTAGCACCCCCAAATTTTCAAGAGCATCATTTAATTGTTATTGATTATACACGTATTATGTCATAGACAACAGGATAAATTAATTTCTAAGATTTGACTTATATAATAATAATAATAATAATAATAATAATAAATAATATAAATTATATAATAATACCTAGGTATTATATCAAATATGATACATGATACACACATAGATAATAAAGATAGATATCTCTATACTAGCCCGTATCCGTAGGTCGTTAATTGAATTCATAATAATTATAAATAGGTACCTAACAACCATGTATATAATATATTGTTGTGATTAATGTAAATAATGTAATGTAGGTTAATTTTGTAAATAAAATAATCATGTGAGGATAATATAATTTCAGGACGTTGTGAATATTGATTTAACATCATTGAAAGCAGAAATGTTGCTGACAAAAAATTGTTTACAAAATGGAAATTTAGATTTTGATATATACTTGGAATAAAGAAGTGGTGACTGAAGATGTTTTTCCAAACTTGTTTAAACTTGTTCAAGTAGGATTAGCTATTCCTATAAGCTCAGGTACTTGTGAAAGGTCTTTTTCATCTATGCGCCGAATAAAGAATTGGCTTAGGACAAGCATGGAACAGTCAAAATTTACAGATTTGTCAGTTATTAATATTGAGAGAGATCTAAGCAATAAAATTGATAAAGATAAAATAATAAATAATTTTGCTATGTCTCAAAGGCGTATATCTTTAGTATAATATTTAAATGAAAATAAAAAACGTATTTACCTGTATTATATATTTATTTTTCAAATATTAATAATTATTGATTAATCAGGTAGTATTATGAATGCATGAATGATGTTATGAGGGGGGTGTGGGGGGCGAAGCCCCCCACGGGTTACTTTGGTCCACATAAATCTAGCACCCCCATAAATTTAGCCCAAATTGCGCCTATGGCGAGGTACTATAGTAGTATAGTATACAATATGTCAAATGATGACGCGTCGATGGCGTTTACGATCCTGCAAACGACGACGGTAACAATTATTAGTGACAATATCACATCGACATCGACAACGCGACGCGTCGTACACCACGATGCTGTGTATAATAGCAATAATCGGTATACGAATACGTCTGTGTTCTCTCACACTCGTGTAGAAACTGTCGGTTGTTGACCCGCAACGACACCGCAGCCGTTTAGACGTGCACGCACACCCGTGTACTCGCGACGTGCCGCCGCCCAGGTTCCGCGGCCGTTCATCTCGAATGTCGAGCGATGTTTGTTTGGGGGTCGGAGGGGGGAGAGGTGGTGGTGATGTGAAAAACGAAAAAAAAAGATATAAACCACACCGTAATACCGTATACCATAATAATATATTACTGTGTGTATATACGCACCCTAACCCGCCCACGCGCGACGTTGCACACAAAGAGTAATATTGTCGAGTCTGTGCTTCGCCCCTTCCCCCCCACCATCCACCAGCGAGCGGCGGTGGATTATTAGAGTAATCAATAACGCGCACCCCATTCACTACGGCGACGACGGCGACGAGGGACGCGACGCGACGCGAGCGCGAGCCGCACACGCGAACTGTCCCGCCGCGACTTCGGCGGGGCGCGTGCGCTGCGCTTCCGCGGCGGCGCGCGCCTTATCACTACTGTCCCGCCGAGCGTTTCGCGCCATCCGCGCTCGTCGATCTCCGTAGTACACTCTGGCACCCCGGTCCCCGCGGTATCGCAGCCTGCGAACGTATTGTTATTATTACTATCACATCGACACGTTGTAATTGGCCCGCTCGCTCGCTATCCTGCCGCGTGAGCAGATCGCGACGGAGACGCGCCGTTTGCACTTCCACTCGCACTCGCACTCGCGGCACACAGGCGTGTGACGATCGTGTTGCTGCGTGGACACGGTGCCGCAGATGACCATCGCAGCCCGTCGAGACGACCGCTCGCCGCACCACCACCATCTCAGCAGACTAGGCAGCGGAAAAATCGTCGTCCGATAAACAAAAAAAATCTCCGAAGGCTGTACAATATATAATTACAATATATAATAATATTGTATTATTATAGTTCGGTGCCTGGTATTATTTGTGGTCATACCGGAAGCAGCCGTGTAGCCGATAGGTAGGTAGGTACCATAAGCGCTGATGTTGACCAGCATTTTTTTTAGTTTAGTGTTCCGATTTTAGTTTATATCGCTGAGTTTCAATTCATTCCGGAAAAAAAACTTTCGATTCGGCATTAGAATTAACGTGGTATAAAAAATATAGGTATATACTATATTTTATTAGCTTAGAGTTAAAATGTTTATGCGCTAATGAATATATAAGTCACTAAAAAATAGCTAAATATATATAAAAAAAAATGAAAAATATGCATTAAACATTTTTGTATTTTTATATTTTGATGAAAGGTCAAGGTGTTTAAAAAAATATAATTATTAATAATTATCACATTCACAGGTACATATTATAAATTTCAAAGTTACCGCAGTTTTAAGATAAATATTATGATTGTTACATCAATCGAGGAGCTCTATCGAACATTTTTTGTTTATCTCCGAGTAGCGATGTAGAATTACCAAAAATAAATAATCGATAATTTGTATGCAGGTAATCTATATTCTACTTCTATAAAATTTTATAAGATACACGAACTTGGATTCAGTTTTAATTAATTAGGTTCCTTTTTTTTTGTATTTTGTATCGAACATCATAAAATAAGTGACATAAATCAGAAAAAATCTAAAATATGCAATTTAAAATTTTCTATCTAAGAATACATGCAAAACCATGAACAATTACAGTGGGGATGCGTAATATTATTATATTGTATACTATACGTTATATCGATGATTAAATATTTGCGGAATGCGTTCATAATGAAGTAGATAATGGCATAGATAATTATTTACAACTGCGTTATGGACTCGAAAAATCATAAGATTTGTCATAAATTTGGTTTTTAATATTTATGTTTTGTCATTTAGTGTTGGTCATGAAGCAATTGTTAAATCATGTTTTATAAAGACAATACGAAGTATTACGAAAAGACAAAACGGTTTCGAATGAATCTAGGTTGAGAATGTTATATATATACAATTGTATTTAGCACATTATTATGTAGTTCAAGCATTTATTTGAAATTAGTTTAATATAATAAAAAGGTTTTACTATATTCATGGAAAATAAATTTTAAAAACAGTATTTTACGATTTATGAATTTATACAAATAAAAAAAACTTTTCAATTTGTTTTCATGTTTGAAATGCCTATATTTGCCGACAAATCATGTAAACTATAATATTTTACGAAATAAATGTTTGAAAATTAGTTGATTTATGAATTGTTAAATAAAGAAATCTAGTCTTTCCTATAAATGTGCACCTCCTTCTCCTCCTTCTATGAATCAATTTTATCCAATTTTATTTTTAACGTAATTCAATTTATTAGATGGGTTTAGGCGTTTAGCTTTGTTCTACAAATTACGATACTTATTGTTCATGTTACTTTTTACTGCGTGGGTAATTGGTTTAAATTGAAAAAGCATTATGTTCTTCGGAAATTATAGTGCCACTTGGGAGCTTAATATTGCTATATAATTTTCCTAAGTCGTTACGGAAATTATCTTATCCGAATCTCATTTTAAAATCGTAGGTCTACTTACATTTATGTTCCGGAATAGAGTTTTACTTAAACTTTAGTGAGTACCCAATTATTAATATTTTAGACATTAAAAATAATATGCCTACTGCCTAGTGCGTTATAAGCTTTTAATCGGTTTGGTTTTAATATTTAAAGCTGAAATACTTTATACTTCATAATTTATGTATTCACGAGTTTTAAAGTTTTTTTCTAAAAATGAAATTGAGTTTTCCGAAAGTATAAATTCTAGAAAGAAAATATATGTCCTTCTTACATGTGACAAGTACATGGAGTGTAAACGGCTGAACATGATTGTGTATACCTATACACAAATGTGGATTATATGTCTGTTTTATGCATTCGTGGGGCCCATATCTATGTAGATTTGTAAAACTGTCTGTTATTTCTTTAAACAATTTTGATATTATTATGTTAAAAAAAAAAAAAATAGAAAAAACAATATAGCTACAAGCATTATGGTGAAAATTTACATATATAGTGTATTTGGTAATTCGATAGGGGTGTTTACTTGTCGGTATTTTCATTGATTTCCAAGTTATTTAGTTAATGCGGTATCTACTATATATAGACATTAAATTCATGTAAAATATGAATTAAAAAAAAATTAATAAATAAAAAAATAATAATAATTTACGAATAAAAAAATAATGTTTTATGCAATGAAATTGCAATTTATTTCTTTTTACATGCTTTTCTTTAACTCGCAATGTTTCATTCATTCATTTCTGTTGTCATCAAATCATGCGAGTTCAATTTAAGTCACTTCTACATGACCTAGAAGGCTCAAATTTTGTATGGAGGTCTAGGATCGGTGACAATACAACACCCAGTTGTCAAAAAAAAAAAAAAAATTAAAATTAAAAAAAAAATAATTTTTTTTTAAAAACATGCTTTTCTTAATACTACAATTTCTTAGTGAAACTTCAAGGTTATCAAAATATTACTAAAAGTGTTTCTAAAATGTATTTGTTGCAAAATTTTTAAAACTTGTGAATTACAAAAAAAACGAAAAGCATGGGGCACTTATGATAACTTCTATGTAAAGTCAATCTACAACTGAATCATTAAATAAACTTTATGATAGTTAATATTTTAAAGATTATTGATCATACTTCCAATTTTGTAAGAGATATTCTTGACTCATAGGAGCCCCATGCATTTCGTTTTTTTTTGTAATTCACAAGTTTTAAAAATGTAACAAATACATTTTAGAAACACTTAGTAATATCTTGATAACCTTGAAGTTTCATTAAGAAATTGTTTTAAAAGTAAGTTTATTTTCAACTTTTTCGTTTATGTATTAAGAAAAGCATGTTTTTTTTTCTTAGATACTTATGCACTTTGATTTTGAAGTATTAAAATCAATATAATTTTTACTGCGCAAGAAATACATATTATTATGCCACGCATTTATCTATGATAATAATTACAGTTTAACAACATTAAATACCATTCCCTCATGAGTTTATTGCGAATTATTCGAGGAGAAAAATATTGTATGGGGGCTAATGGATAAATGTTATCTTTTAAACGACCAAAGTTATAAGTCCCTAGAGACTTTGCGGTATTATTTGAGAGTTTGTGAAGGCGAATACGGATGGACAATAGAAAGTCAAAACTAACTTTACATTATAGACTATTTGCAATTATATTTAACAATTTATAAAACCATAAAAATCGGCTGGTTATTTCATTCCTATAGTCCCAAAAGAGTCGTTAATCTTCAACGACACACGACAGCGCCCATATTCACGTAATATGCGTATCGAGGCTGAAAAAAGTGGTTTACGTGACTTGTATACGTATACAGCTCTTATATAGCCATATAACGCTATGGTGACGATGTCAGTTCACGTGGACAGCTGCGGTCTTGATGGTGCGGAGGGTTTTTTTCCCATCATGTACGGTAGCTAATTTCACTGAAAGCTCTCGTGTGTTGAGACTTATGGCCGAGCATATAGTGTTGAAATACTAGTGTCTACCGGCCGAGGTTTATGGCAATTTATGTGCTGTTGGTCGGTAAAGATCCCTCGTTTTGGAACTTTGAATTATTGAAGAATCGCCAACCTACCCTATAACGAAAACGACCCTCCTTGGCAACCGCGGCGCGTGGTCACGATTTTCATCCCTCGTATCGCACTAAACTCGAGGATTCTTACGTACGGTTTTGTCGTTAGAGGATAAAAAATAAAAGCGTACTTTGGGTAAGAGAAACGGGAAAAAACTTCTTTCACGCACATGCACGCATCGTTCCGGGGGGAATCGTTCTGTCCATCATCGTTGCCGGGAGAACGTCCCTTGGGGAATTCGTGTTACTCCGTCCCTGGAAACATGTTATACACTATACTCTATACTATATAACGACGTCGCGATTGTTGATATTAGATAAAAGCTTAATACGAATATGTTGTCTGCGTTGAGACGAGGGATAGAAAGAAACCACTCGCAATGCTATAATAATATATAACCTGCGATATTAATTAATATTTACTTAACCAGTTTTTGTACATAGCAGTTATACATTCATTATCGAATAATATAATATGAACTATTGAACGGTTTTAAATAATATAGCTAATTAATATTAATAATATTAGTATGTGATATTAAAGCTGAATATCGATTTAAAAGGTAAATGAGTTGAATAGTTTTTCAAAGTACCTAGTACATAATATATATACCTATTATCATTATTAAATGTGTCCCTTAACTAAAATACGTATCAAACATAATATAAATATGATATTTTGAGTTTATAAAGACAAAATAATATACGATTTATTAATGATAGGTACCTATATACATTTATTTATTCTACTTGTAGTTAATTTTATTTTAGATTTTAATCTACTAGATAATAATAAATTGTTCGTTTTAAATAAAATATACAGATTAGACAATATAAAAAAAATATACTGACTATAATACTGGCGTATCATTTAATTTTAAACATATGAATTTATTAGCTATTTTATTTTTAATGTTTAAAAATTAAAATTTTATCGAAGAGTTCAAGGCACACAATAGCATTCAGATATTACGTTGTAGAGTAAAAAAAAAATAATCGAGTTTTGGTAAATCGTGTGGTAAAAAAAGATTATAAATACACTCAGGTATCTTCTAGGCAGCTTTAAATTTAAATTATTAATTTATATTGTAATTTGTAGCTAAAAAAATTTTCTAATAGGTACAAGTAGTTTAGCTTGTTTCTTACCTACTTATATATATATATTAGTAATTAATACACCAATTATTAGTGTAGGTAACTATAATGTATAATTATCACAACAGGTAGCCGGTAGGTAGTAATAATTTTCAATAAGAATATTTTGTTGTAAGGTGTTTCAATTAGTGTTAGAAATCGCGTGTTTATCAACCATAAGCATATTATAGATACCTACCTACCTACACATACCTATCATAATAGGCTTGTAGACCATTTATTTATCAATTTATATATGCCACATTCTGAGTAATAAATAATAGTAATTAAATAGTTGATTTCTAACTATCATCATTATATTGTGTTTTAAATTGTAAATAATAAATAATATATAGTCGATTGAATTTACATTACGATAGTTATACACTTGTAAGTTGTATTACAGTTTATGATAGTGAAAAATAAGTTTAATGAGATACGCATTAAAAATTTGATTAAAAGATTTCGAGGAACCTGGTGATTTGAATCGGGGGCCCACTACGTTCATATACCTTACGAGAATAATTAATAAATCTACAACATAAATTATGTCACATAATATTATTTAATAGTTAATATATAGTAGTATAATTAATTTTCAAACCTTATATAATATGTAAATGAAGTCATCTAAACATTAAATGGGTTTGGTTCACGCAGGGGCTGATCTAAAGCTTATCTAAGGAGAGGGGGTGGGACGAATAGGGATATTTATGAATTATGAGTGACATAATATACAATGTGATAGAATGAAAACATGACATGTATTATTTGTTGTATATTCATGCATGTCGGTGAAAATAATTCTTGACTTCTTTATATTATGATAAAATCTAATTCTTATAGCATACATGATCACTGGAAGAGAAATCGACAGAAAGGATTGAAAGTCCTTGTTTAAAACGTAAATTTTTCATGAAGTCTACTCGAGATAAACTTTCCCAAATTTTCGAATATTTTTACTCCGAATATTTTAATATGACAACTTTTTAATTTCTTCTTTTAAATATAATTATTTTTATGATTTAGGGGGATAAAATCAAAAATGTGGAAAGGTAATCTCAAGTATAGACTTGACGATATATTAAAATATATTTTCAGAATTCTTATCGCTTCCCTAGATCAATTAGTGCATTTTAAATATAACAATACAACCTATATTCTTTTGTTGCTCTTATTTTTGACAAAAAATGAACATCACTGCTTTCAATCTTACAATCCCCTTAAGACTAAAACAATCCACCAAGGTTATCAGCTGTCACAGAATATCAACTGATTAAACATAATAATATTTTTAATATAAAATAATTTAGTAATATTCATAGATTAGTAAACGTTGGCAACGTTTTATAAAGGAGCAATTATGTTTGCTAAATACACGATTTCAGATAATCATAGGTATACAATAAATCTAAATTTAAATCGTGGCTTTTATGATAATTATTAATGTTAAGTTGCAATGGGGAAGACCTCATAAATCCACCACTGGGTTCACGGGTTTTTGGGCTTTTACAATTTAACTACGGAAAATACTTTACTATGGTTCATATGATTAACAATATATTATGATAGAGGTCATATTTGAAACAATTTGAAAAATAATAAGAATTTAGTAATTCATAAATATGCATGCTATTTTTAAAAACTTAATTAATTTCTTGGTTTTCTGCTGCGGGGATTAATACAAGTTACCATACTTGTTAATACAGATATAATCTAAATATATTCGTGTCTTTATGTAATCTAAATTTGGTATACTATATTATGCGTATTTATCAAATATTTTGAATTATTTATTTTTTAGTAATATGTGGACTCCTGTAACGTTTACAAGCGACAATAGCGTTCCACCATCAAGATCCAAGCACAGCGCTGCTGTTCATGGTAACCACATTTATGTGGTTGGCGGTCGAAATGGCAATTGGCCCCTGAAAGACATATGGAGATACGCCCTGTGTAAGTATGGCACGTAGTCTGAATACAAATTGACTCTAATTTCATTTTGACGTAACGTACAACAATCGAATTACAATTGCTTCCGTGATTAATTTGTTAGAATAAGGGGGGTTTGTATTTTTTTTAGTGCTTACGTATAATTATATTATATTTAATTAAAAAAGTAAGAATTTATTTTTAAAATATTTTTTTTCCCAAGAAACTTTTATTTCGGTTACGTTTGTGTACGTGGATAAATGTTTATATTCATTTTTCGACAATTACATTAATATATTTTTGCAATGGCATCTATGTTGTGACTACTATTATTATCATTGTAGAACTAAAGTACCTATATATGAAATAATGCTAAAGCAATTTAAATTGGAGGTCTTATATATAACTTGTGGTTGAAAATTGTAGAATATAATAGTTTTGAGCTCAATACACTTAATATAATAGAACTTTTACTCGGATTATAAAATTTGAGTGTAAGTGTTCTTGAATTATAGTACATAATATAGTGTGGTGGTCATTGTATGTTATATTTGTCTGGAAAATAAAATAGTAATAATTGAAAAGTTATCCATCGTTTTTTTTTTGTTTTAGTTAAGATATTCCATTTTAATATTTTGTTAAATGTTACAAATGAAAACATGTGTGATAAATATGACACGAATAATTATACATATTCATTTTATCTAATTGCATTTGAAAAACATCGACAAAAAATATAATCCATAGATATAATTGTTTTTATTCTATCTGTTTTATTTGTTTAAAATTGACGATTTTATAGATATTATATACTAAAATTATAACGGTAACTATAAGTATATACTTATTACTTATACTGTTATTCACATTTAAAATAAAATTATTAAGCACCTACCTAATATTTCAAGAAAATGATATAAAGTTTTTTTTTCAAATACATAGTTCACGGGGGTAATCCATACGATTAATGTAATGTATTGCATAATATTATAGCTTATATTATTCACAATATTCCTCTTTCGTTTTCTGAATTCCAGCGAATAACACCTGGGAACAGTTGCACCCGACAGGAGATTCATTGCAAAATTTGCAAGAACATACAGCAGTCGTTTATCAAGACAAGGTATACGTTTTCGGTGGAGAAGTTGGGTTTTCGTCTGCCTCTGAGTCTCCACTATGGTCCTACAGTATTAAGGTAATGCATACTGTGTGAAACGAAGAACCCTTACAAGATGAAGTATATTTAATAATATATTAACATATCCATGTAGGTTTGCAATATAGTCTTTAGAGTATAGAGATATATTATAATAATTATTATATTAATAGTTATTGTCTATATTATAAATCATAATATGTTTGATATTGCTTTACCTTACAATAAGAAAATATATTTACATACCTAACCAGTTGAATACAAATGATAATCTAATCGTCTTAAATAAAAAAGTGATTGATTTTTTTTAAAAAAACCGAATTGGTTTCTAAGTGATGTTGAAATTGTCGTTACTTGCACTGACATTGATAAATTGTTTCTCGCTGCACATACATTTTGAACAGTAGTTTTTTCCGGAATAAATAAATAATTACGCATATACTTCTTAGTTCTGACTAGGTAGTGACTAGGTTTATAAAATAAATAGAATAAAATTACTAAAGTAAAAAATGAAATCATGTCAGAAAGAGGTTAAGTTTTATTTTATTAAATATATTATTATAGTTAATGTTTAAAAAAAAAATTATCTTTTCAAAAAACCTAAATACTTTAACATAAGTAATGAATACACCCGTCGATGGTTGGTTAATTTAATTAGTTATATCTAGTTAGATAGGTACTTAAAAATAATAACCAATTAGCATAATAATTAAACCCCCATTTTGTAATAATAATTTTGCAAATTATAATATATTATATTTCAATATACACTATAATCGTTATAAAACGAATTTCTAACTCAACAATGTGCTTTAAGTATTATAAAGCACAAACAATTCCACGAATAGTAATTTATAGCGGAGGCGTTATTATTATTTTTTATAAATGAATACAAAATTGTATTGGTTAAAAATATTTTATATTTCATTTAAATATGACCAAAATAAGCGGATAACACAGTTAATAATATTGGAAACTTTAAAGTACAATTACAAAATAAATTAAATAATTTTGAATTTAATTTGGTAATATATTTTGCATACTTGCAGGAATATCCATTATGTCTTCCGAAGTTGGGATATTAGGTAATCGTTGATTCATCTGATTACGTAGTTCTTTTTCCATTTTTTGTGCATCTTCAGTGTTTAATGGCAAATTCTTTAAATATTTTAGAATTGCGGATTTGAATTGCTGTCTATATTCCTTTACACGTTTGATTTGATCCTCCATCGCACTATCGTCTTCCTTGAAACTTACGAGATGATTAACAAGGTTTTTCATAGAAGCTTCGTCGATATTCGATTTGTTGCTCATACTTTTCAGGTTTTCTGTAATTTTCGATCTATCTGCCATGGACTTTGTCATGTACGTTATCATGTCAGCCATTTCGGTAGCCATTTCATATTCCAGTGCTTCAGTTGATTCATTGTTAGTAAAATCTAACTTAGTTGAATCTTCAGACACATCCGTGGAATTATAGGTGGTTTCGGTGGTAGGATCTTCCAACATTTCATTTGGGGTAGACTCTTCTGAAATTTCGGGGTTGTTGTCGATGTCTGACACGCTTCGTGTATTGGCGATGGTGAAGACTAATGAGAGTGTAACGGCGAAGAAAATTAAACGATTCATGATTGTTTTAATACTTTCGGTTTAATAATTTTAGATGCTCTGTAAAATGGTTACTGACGAATGTAATTGGCAATGCAAAGTTTTAAAACTTATATACTAGATAATAGTTGACACAGATGGCTATTGGTCAAACATAAACCTATATTCACGGGACTCATTTGGTTTAATGACTTTTTAAATTTACTTAACGTTTTTTAAAGAGTAAAAATGCTTCCTCTAATTAGTTTGCGTTTGTTTACATAGCTGAAAATATAAGCATTTAATTATCGTACTTAATATTTTAATTACCATCTATAGTAGGTATTTTGTTGATGTATGGTTTTTATACACTTTATTCGGTTTTAATTGGTGGTTTGTATTTGCAATTGATATGCTATATACAATTATTAAAACGCGTGTTAAATACACAGTAATATACTTATAAGTTATATATATTACTTTTTAATAATAGTTTAATGAACACGCTTTATAGTTAAAAAATTACGTATTCAAAATAAAAGTAAAAATAAATATCAAATATTGACAATTAGTTATATTGTCAAATAAATTAATTTATTAATTTGTGGAGGGTTCTGGATGTATAAGATGATAATATTACTCTGTTAATATTCTGAAAATAAGTAATTTTTATTTTACATATCGTTTGTATGATAATATTTTGAAGATTATATAATTAAGTACAATATCTAAAATACTCTTATTATATAGTAGGTAGTTATGTAAATAATGGTCTTAAATGTTGTTGATATATTATTCAATGAACACATACACACATTCATATAAAGCAACGATATTATTATATGTATAGAGTATATTATATCTTAAAGATTTTTCCCTTTAGTATAATAATTACAAATTTTAAAAACAATAAATATATATGTATTTAAAAATATTTTAAGCTGTTTATAATATTCTCAAGACTGGGTTGTCAACTATAATAGGCTATAATAGTCAATTATCATTAATTTAATTTTAGAAACAAACATTTATGTATGGAATATGGAAAATAGCAAAAACACTAGGATTTTTGGTTTTTTTCGTTTTATTGATAAAACTGTAATATTCTTAGGTAGGTAGCTACTATTAAATCACAACAAGTATTTTTAATATTTTAAACTTTCATATCAGTTATTACTCGAATGATTAATGGATGAAAATTATGAAATCCTTCAGCAATCTTTACTTGGTTTTTTTACATAAAATGTGCTGCAACTGTGCAATAATCTGAATATATTTTCCTGTCAAAGCCCATCTTAAAAGCTCGTTGGACATTATTTAATTTAAGTTATATATTTCTACCATTCCACCCTCTTTATTCATCTAAAGTTGACTTTTTTCACTTCCTTCCTTTGGCCAAAAGCTCAAAGCAATAAAAATTGTACTTGACGACAGTTTATTGGGGGGAAATGGAAGTAGAGTTTCTTCTGGTAGAAGTGTAGAACTAAATATAATCGGTTCGCTTTTACGGTAGCAGTGAAGCACTCTGCAAGTAACAATGGTTTAAGATTTCGGACTCCAACCGTCATTTCAAATTACTGATAATGATTTTCATTTTTATACAACCTTAGACCCTAAGGTTAATAATTTGATGACATACCGTAGTTGTAATGGGTAAACATTTATTTTATATTACGTAGAGAAATAAACACAATTCGTAAAAAATCGAAACTTTTTATATATACTTTTGAAATACTTGATACTATAAAAATGTATACTGTTTTTAAGGGTTTTAAAAATGGAGTTTATATTGGATACATAGATTATGGAATGGATATTGGTAGTTGTTTTTATGACTTTTGGTCATGATACTTAACGTAAAGCTGTCGAACGTTAAACTTCAGTTCAGAAATAAGCATGCCATAAAACTGCTTTTTTGAATTAGATCAGAATTATTATCGTTATCATAGACGATTTAAAATAGGTACATGATACATATTTTATTATATATTAAAGTCCATTAATTTAAATAGCAATAAGAAATTTGTCCTAAAGTAATATTAAACTGCAGTACTATTTATAATTAAGGTATACTGTATAGGTACAACAAACTTGAAACTCAACTTTTAACATTATAGTTACCCGTAATATTTTAATTGTAATGTGCATGTACTTGATTGCATTATTTCGAACATAATTGTATTGAATGTTAAAATTTTTTGTCCCCGTAATTTTTAAATCTGAATTTCCCATGGTAATATAGTATTGTATGTTTGAAAGTATAGGTATACGTATACTGGGAACATACATTTACACAAGTTTATAATATTAAAAGTTAAAACCACAATATCTTTGAATATTCCGTCGATTTTCTTACCTCAAAGGCTAGTAATAATTAATAGGAGTCCACCTCTGTAAAAATTCAATGACTTATTTATTATTTAAAAAAAAAGGGGAAATGTATAAATTGGATACAAAATCCGCTAAACCCTGTCAGAAATTCATAGTGACCCAGTGGGCCTGCAGTTTACATATCACACATGTGTATTTCCTTTTATATATTTCACAATCTATAGTATGTTAATTAGGTAAATGGAAAATCGGTAGCTCCAATTTTAAATCTAATACAGATATTCTAGTGCAGTTTTTTAATACAATATATGACTAATAGCCCCATTTTTACAATGGTCTAAAAATAAAAAAATGCTCAAAATCTTTTCTTTCAACTTTCATTTTCAAAAATACTGCATAATATTGTAAATAATTGTATGTATTAAAATCTTTAATAACTAATGCTAATTCAATAAGTAATTAATACCGCCCTGCTCCTTGATATTGTATATAATATTTTATATAATATTGTTCAATATGTTCATCATAAACTGCTCTGCACGAGTTAGTTTTATAGGATCACGATCTTTGTAATGTAATTATGTGCTGTAATTAAAAAATGTGCAAGATATTCCCAACGTCAAGTTAATTTCGTTACCTACTGTATAGTGTATATTATATACTTTGTATACAATGTAGAATATTAATTTTTCCCGTTTGGTTTTATGTTTTATCAAACATATAATTCATTTAATTTTATCTACGATACGTTTAAATTACATTTTTAACATGAACTTTGTATATTAAATGATTAAGTTTTTCTCAAAGTTTGGAAAAAAAATAATTGTGTCGGGTTTAAAACTTAATGAATTCGTATTGAATCTTAAAACTATTGATGTATTTAATTTATAAGTAAATAACTTCTATCATTTAACAATACTGAATATCATTAGTAAAATAAAACAATACCATAATAATATACTGTTTATCTGTATATCTGTTAGTGTGAAATGGTTAAAAAAAAAAGCCACAAGAAATAAGAAACTCTAACAATTGGAATCATCTTGGAGGGATATTATTTATTTATATATGAAGGTCTCTGAACACCGAATCCTTCCACTATAAGCCTAGACATTTTGTTGAATAGGGTATAGTAGTAATACCCAACACTGCTTATATAGTCATGAAAGCATGAATTTCAACTTTGATTTAGGGTATTGTCTTAGATAAACTCAAATATTTATAAAATTCTTCTGGGTATATTTTTCATAGACATTTTTTAACGTTTTGAACTTTGACCTTAAAAGGATACAACACAACAAAAATATTAAATATTATTTATTTAAATTTTAAAATGTTTCTAAAAACATTGGTCCTCTATTTATCCTTTTAATGAAATTATTTTTGGTACCTACCTATGTTATCTAATCTCTATTTATTGATGTGTTTCGGCTTTTGTGATGAATGCAATATCTTTAAGTTAGCATCGTATTTATTAGTAAATAATGATATATTAATATTAAACTAGGTACAAGATGTTCTTGAATATAATTTAAATAACATTTAAATATATAGAAATATATTTAAAAAAATCTAACTTGAAGTGTGTATTTGGAATTAGAACAGTGTAATAGTATATTCAGTAATTAAACTCCTGAATTATAATACTGATTTTTATTTTTAACGCACAATTTTAAATACTTTATGCGTATTGCGTAAGTATATATACCTAGTAATTATGTTTTATCTAACAGAATTGTTAACTAGAATTATCCTCGCAAGTCTCAACAAGTATATCAAAATCAAAATAACTTATAATTATTTAATTTTTATAATTAATTGTTAAATATAATATAATTTAAACATGTAACATTCAAACTAAATTTGAACTGAATTTTCTTATTAATTGAGTGCTAATATTGTATTTTATCTAACCTAGTATTAAAATAACATGTAAATATAGGTAATGTAAGTATAATTGGCATTATTGTAGCCTATAGCGCGTTGCGGAAGTGGTGTTACGGATTAATCAATCCTAATGAATAATGATTAATGAACTGAAAATATTTTATTAGGAAGCACTAAATTAGTACTATGAAATTTAAAACATTTTTATAAAAATATAGCATTAATATATAATAAATATTTTTTCATTTTATGAAGTGTATGCTGTGCATACACAGCATACGCATATGCTACTCCACTGATTGTAGCTGAATCTGTTAAAAATGATCAATAAAAAAAAAATAAGTTAAAAAAAATAAGTTTCAAATATTTAAATGTATTAAAAAAAAACTGTATATTAAACGATGATTTAGTTAAGTAAAAATAATTCGACTATATATTAAATATTGTAATAACTGAACTATCCGGTATGGTAGGAAGAATTTCATCGTACCTTAAATCTTAATAAATATTAAATTTTATATATTTAGAATTTTTCTGTAAATTGTCTTAGCGCATAATACGATTTGAATATATCTGGTGCGTTTTTCTTGTTGAAGTCTATAATCCGTTTTCTCCCCTATATGCTATGTAATAATATTACATATTATTATGTATATTTCTTTTCGTTTTATTTTTATATTTTATTTATAACACTTGAACATTTCTTCGTTTTCCACCTCCACTCCGCGTCTGTCTGGAAATTATAACGCACCCTGGAACTCGTTAATTGCGCTTAAGCACAGTGCAACGTTCCGTGTTTTGCTAGCAAAAACCACGAGTGTCACACGCTACTCCGCCGACTTTTAATTTGACGCTGCGGGTGAAAGACGACGAGGGTTCCCAGTTCCCATGTAGCTACTCCTTCCTGCCGAAGGGCGATTCGTTCAGAGAGAGAGTGGGAGAGAGAGAGACAGAAAAGACGGGTGGCACAATTCATTTTTATCCCCATAGGGATATATACGACATGTATAGCACTATATGTGTTTGAGAGGGGTGACTGTTTTATTCGACTTGTGTGTACATATACTGCATCTACCTACACCCGATAAAAGCTCACGACCATCGCGCGTACTTTGGCTTCGTATCAAAATCTCGTGTAAACCGTAGTCACGCTTGCATTGCGTATAGATGGGAGAAAAAGTTGATCCTTGCCGTGAAAGTGCCAAGACGCGCAATCGAGATAATCCAATTTCTTACAAGTGTGGTGGGCGGTTATTCGGACTTCGAAGCACGTACACTGTTGTTTTCTTATTTATCTACTTTTTTTTTCATTTGTTTTTGATGGATTGCGCGTTGTGGCAGCTGCAACTGGCGTGTGCGCCCCCGTAGGCCATAACTAACGAATCGAGAATTATATCTCCTCCTTCGACGCCAACAAATATCCGTATTACACTAGGGTTTTACAAAGTTGAATCGATGGGGTAGCAGAGTTTGTTTGTCATATACTTTTAAAATCCGTTAAAATCAGTATTCTCCTTGTATCGGGATAACTCAACATTATTGCCTCGGGATTAAGTTACCCTTCTTTAACGCCTGTGTTACAATTTATGGATAATATTATGTTAATCCTTGTTCAGTAGGATTGTATAATAATATGATTTGTAAAATACATTAGTATTATGAAAATACAGTTAGAAAATGATCAATATTATATAAATGCATATCGATAGTAGGTTTATAAAATGTTAATATTGCCCGTTTTATTCTTAATTGTTTCAATTTATATATAATTTTAAATTATCAATCCATTAACAAAATAATAATTATCAAGTGGCTTTGTGTGGCGCGGTCCGTGCACTCAACTGCCGAAATTCTCTGAGTGTACGTATCGACTGGTACAGCTAGCTGGCTGTTGATAGTTACCGGATGGGTGACATCCGGGATTTTTAGCTACAAATCTTTGCCACACATACAAACATGTTTCAATAACCGTTTCAACCGTTCCTCCCCCCTACATATAAAAAACAAAAAAATTATCAAACATCTTGGGGTATTATTGGTACTTTTTAAAAAATTAGGTAGGTACAATATAGGTCCTATATAATATATCAGTACCTGTAATTATATGTATTTATATCATTAATTTAAATAAATTATCTAATATGTAGTCTAAACATAATATCTAAAACATGGATCGTTTATTTAATTTTCATTATACTAAACCCTCTTATTTCACTGCTTACAACCGTCATAACCAAACTTATGTAAGTTGGTCTTGCTTAAATGCGACTCATCAATTATAACACTCACGTTGGGTTCCATCAATGGATGGCCTCCCTCTTCATATTATTCATGTTATTTTTTTCTCTCTTGTAAACTGTCATCATATTTACTTATGTGCTTAGTTAGTATAGATTGTAAATTTCTCTTAAAAAAAAAAAAAAAAAAAAAAAAAAAAAAAAAAATTTTATAACACTAATTTATTTATCTTAATCGTTAAAAATTATTCATTAAATAAAAACATAATATGATGTACAAAACAAACAAATTACTGGGTTTAAACAATTAGATTATGCCTACTGAATTTAATTAGAATTTTAAAGCACTACGCAGTTATATGCTTTTAAAGTAATGAAATAATTATTATGAATGTATAAAGATAAACAATGTTTTTAAAAGAATTACCAAATAGGTTTTCTAGTAGTATCTTAAATTACATCATTTATATAATGTCTTGTGAAACTCTGACAAGAAAACAAAGGCACTAAAACAAATTCGTATTATACTAGTTTAAGTTGTAATTTGTAAATGTATAGCAATAAATATTTCCTACTACCATTTTCTCACTTACTTGCCATTTTGATTGTTATGAAATTGCTAAATTTGTTTGAATATACGCACTGGCTAGTGATATGTCATAAAAAAAAAAAAAATATTAAAAATATCCTATATAATCCTACAGCTAAACATTTGATTATAGTCATTATTCACTTTTCTGTTCAGTTTTGGAATTTTCAATAACCTTTAGAGTAGATAGTATTAAAACTTTAAAGTAATTTTATAAATAATAAAAACACATTGATAAAAATGTGAAATTATGTAAAATGTGTTTTTTTGCAGTACCTATGTATGAAAAATAAACATCAGCTGTTGAGTTTGAGTTCATTTAATTTTAATGGATCAATTTTATAAACGTGCTGCTTTGAATTTGTGCGTGGATATATATATATATATAATACCAGTATACCTATATATTATATAAATTACAACTTTGCATTCTGAGGTGCTTATATTTTGAGCGCTATAAAATGAAATGGTATTTATTAATAAACGCACCCTCGTAATGTCGATGCAACTGCTGCATGCCCATTGAGGGGAACGTTATTATAATGCTGGTTGGCGTTATAATGCGGACGAGGGAAACGTCGGTATTTACATCGACTCTTTCAGAACATTAAACCGCAGCAAATATTATGTATTAACCAACACCCCGTAACGCCAGTAGTTAATGGGTTTTGAAAACAATATAGTATATAGGTTTAGCAATGTAAATAATATTATATAACTCAAACATTTTGATGGAAATAGTTTCTTTTAATATTCTAGGATAATCAATGGAAAAAAGTCAAAGGAAAATCCGGTTCAAATGTACCAAAGGGCAGAAGAGGTCATACTGCATTAGTATATAGAAATTCAATGATTATTTATGGAGGATATAGAGACCTAAAAGGATCTACGAATGAAATGTGGGCTTTCCACTTCGGTAACTTTAAAATATATAAATTATAATTATTTTTGAATTTTAAACTTCTCAAGCGGTTATATAGTTATATTTTTCATAGTTTTGAAAGTGATATATAATATTGTTTTATGCATCAACATTATTTTTTTTTACTTCAGAAAATAAACTAAAACCATTTGAATTTATTTTTATTTTAGATACCGAGTCATGGCATTTACTTTCTCAAGGAAGAGTACTACCACCAGCGAGACACAAACATTCAGCAATCATACACGACGATGTAATGTGGGTGTATGGAGGAATGACAGATTTACATGAAAGATCAGATTTGTGGAGATTTGATTTTGGTTGGTACCTATATGCTATAATATTAAATTGTAAGACATTGTTAATTCAATTCAAATGGTCATTGCAATATATTTTAATTTATTAACTTCTATGGGGTGAAATACTTATATTTATTTTATTATTCTTATAGTTTGTTGTTCATAGTAATATAAGTCATATAATGTTTAATCATTGCATATTTTAATAATAATAAATTTGAGCAATTTGCTTATATAATAAATATAATTTCAACAAAATTCACATAATTGTTGTAAACTGTATTAAAAAATTACATTTTGTTTCAGTGAAGAAAAAATGGAGTATCTTGAAGACCAAAGTAAATCCAGGATTATTGCATGGCCACTGTGCTTCCAAAGTGATGGGTTCTATGATTATTTTTGGTGGAAAAAAAGGAGGGCAGATTAGTAATGATTTGTGGAAATTTTATTTCGGTAATAATTTATATAATATACCATGTCTTATATTTAGGATTAAACAAACTGTAGGTAATAAATATGAAACAATTAAAACAGTTTTAAATTACTGTTTTTTTTTATCCCGTTAAAACACGATAGTAAATATGACAACAACTAACCAGTGAATAAAATGATCCTAATTAAATGTGTGAACTCAGCAGACACATTTTTTATTCTGTGTTGAATAATAGATAATGGGTTATGTTTACGTAAACATAAAAATGCGTACAAATTAGTTAGATTACTAAACTAAAAAAATAAACAAAAACATAATGCCTAAAATGTGTTATATAGGCGTAGGTAGTTATGAGAGGCATAATTACAGTTTCTTAGTTATTGGTGCTTAAATGTTTGCAGGCCATAAACTTCTTATATTTTTCCTATATTTCATCATATAAATTAATTTAACTAGAAAAAATCAATTCTATAATAAATTATATAAAATAAAACGGTAACATTAGTTATCAGAAATCTTTAAATCAGTTAAAACAGAATTATATTTTTCTACCTATATATTATACTTACGATTTTTACTTTTTAGAGTTTATATTTTTTTATATTTTGATGAAAATTATATAGTATCAGGTTTTGTGATTTCTTGTTTTGACGATTTTTAACAAGAATATTAGTTCGTGCCCCATGGTCGTAATTAGTACAAACCCAAGTTGTAGATAGAACAACAGCTGTTTCATATGGTCTGTAGTCGTTATGGTATACATCTATGATAATACAAAGTAGACAGCATAAGTAGCACCTATCTTATATAGTATATAAAATAGTATACTGTAGAAACAGCGGTTCGAACATCGAACCCATACAACTTCCATACCGACATCAAGAGGTACAAATTACAACATTGTACCTTGTGCAAATTATATATAATAAATATTACTGTTATATATTTTCACATGGTACTTGGTACTTGGTTGGTAGTTAGTCAGTATTCTCAATCGTCGAACTCTCGCGTGGATTCATAAATAAAAATAATATTAAACACTTACTTAGTTACTCAATATCCATGAAGTATAAAACGCATACCGACGCTTTCATTTTATTCTTGGCAGGCGAAAAGAAAGCCTTTTACACGAATGTTACGAACGTTTCAATATTTTTCTTACAGCAACCGAGACTTGGGAAAAAGTGCACACTACCTATCCGCAGCCTCCGGCGATCTGCGAGGCCGTGACGCTGACGGTGTTGGAAACGACTTCGACGTCGACGACCAAGAGCAGTCGCGAAAACGGCGTACAGTCACCCATCGTGGTCCGGCGGTCCAGGAGTGGCCGGTCGCGGACAGACAACAGCAGAGCGGCAGCGGCGACCGGGATCACAGCGGCCACCTGCATCAGTGGCACCACCAGTGCCGGTCTGAGTCCCGGGCATCGTCTTTGGGCGGCTCGAACGTGAACATTCTGAAAGAGATATCGAAACTTTCGCAACTCAACCTGTACCGGCTGGCGCACAACAAGACCTACAGCGTTCTGAGCAGCACGGACAGCGTGGTGTCCGCCGATGCTTCGCACGTGCAGCAGCAACAGCAGAACATGGTCAAGTCGCAGTCGGCTAACGTTATCGCTCGGTCGCTGATATCGCCGGTGGTATCGAACGCGTCGCCGCCCGGCTATAAGTCGTCGTTCCCACCGTGCAGGATGCCCCGGGACCCCATGTCCGTGCCCAATTTTGGGGTGGCCCTGACCCCGGTCGAGGCCACCAAGCTCGTGTACCTGGAGGGCGAGGAGGCGCCGAGCCCGCGCGTCGAGTTCGATCACGACTTTGGGTCCGTGCACATGCGGTTCCACCCCAACGGGCTGCTGTCGTCCGGGTCGTCGACGCTCAACAAGACGCTCAACCGGCGCAGCTACCCGATGACCAGTTCCGCGTCCGCCCGGTTTGGCAACCCGTACAGCACTCCCGAGGAACCGGGTGAGATCACTTCCGGTTACGTCAGCATCGAGACGGTGCACCAGTCACCCAACAGCGGCGACGGGCCCATGTGCTTCTCCAACCCCAACTACATGGCGGCCGACATACAGAACGCCATATCCAAAGGTTGGTAACTATTTAAGCACTGTGATTTGTGTAAATATTATAGGTACAATAATCGGTAATATTTAATTGAGTCCCACGAATACTTTTGGGCGGTTTTCCTAAAAATATTTGTTGTTGTTTGAGTTGAGGCACTTCAGTTTATTAGCGTTATCCAGTCATCCAGGAAACACCTACACGTGAAGTAGTCTCCCAATCCCAAATAATGTCTGAAGGAGAAAGTTTAAAACTTAGCGATGAACAATATTACTATTGATACCAACATAAGTATTAGACTCTTTCTTAGGTAGAAACTCGAACACAAGTGAAAAATATAGAAATCATTATTTTTTTATTTTAGATTCTGAGCGGAGCAAGGAGCTAGTGGTTTTACAATGGTGTTTATTTTTTATTTTTATTTTTTTGAGGGGTTGAGGCTTCAACTACTGAGGTTATTAGCTTTTGGAACTGTAGACGATGGAACACGTGTGTGTTTGGCAGATTTTTTGGTGGGCACTTGTAGGTATCTGCCATGCCCGGATGGGGGTTGGCGGCACTTCTTCTCCGGCCACCATGACTTGCCCGAAGAAATATGCCGCCCGTGGCCAAGGAATCGAACTTGGGTCGGCTGCGTCGCAGCCGACGGCCTTAGTCCGCTCGGCCACTCCGTCCCCAGGAATCATCATTGTGGTCATATACTAATAATATATATAGTCCGGCATAAGTATCCAGCATTTTTATTTACTAATAGTTTTTTGTATGTATAGGAGAGACTCCACTAGGATCATTCATAAGTTTGGTATGCTGATAAGCCTGTAGGTAAATAACAGTTTATACTCTTACTGCAAATAACAATTTTAATATACAATTACGTCGCTTATTCGTAATAGCATTGTAATACTCAATATGGTAATACGTTCAAAGAACACTGAAAGCTCTTTTAAATTTTCCTGAAATTTCGGGGAAGGCTGAGGGCCCCTTGGCTACGCCACTAGCACGGTATATAATGTATATATGTATAGATCCGTAATGAACAATAACACTGGCTCATCCCTCTCCCTTTTGTAAATATTATATAAATTGTCCCCGCTGGCGGCATCAGTCGGGCCGTCATTATTTGCCATTGGCGAAAATCCATTAAAAAGTCTGAGGGGTTAGCTAATATTTTTATCACCAAAGTTTGCTGCCAAAAAAGTTTAAAAGAATAAATTAGATCTTTCTACACTCATTTTTAATAAAACCATTATATGCGACCACACATTTCATGTCTTTTTCTATGCAAAAGTTGCGTCCGAATCGTTATTTTCGTATTATTTTTTTTGTTTGCAAACAATATTAATATATTATATTAAGGTGTATGTTTTTTAAATAAAATGTATGAAGTGTGAGCTGAAAACCCTCTATAACAACACGTATATTATGTTTAATTCAAATTGGTTTTTCAAATTATATTTTTGCTATTTTTAGTGGTTATTAGTCCCTAAGCGACAATAAAACATAGTGGCGTAACTACTTTTAATGATATCCCGTGGGTTTGTCCTCTTTTAATTGTACATATAACCCTAACAAATTCTTATCAAATATATTAATAATGGAATTTCTTGTTCATAAAATATTAAATACAAAAAATACACGAATTCCCAGCAATATAATATTACGATAATTTTTATAAAAAACGCGGTTCATGCTTTTTCATTCCGTACCAATATTATTACTAATTTTATTCTGTATTTTTTCCATTTTGATCCTCTATAAACTGTGTATGTTTTATATATTTATATGTATTATACCTACAGGAATATCCTGATTGCATTAATTTTAAACTAGTTTTACTCAGACTAAAAGTTTGTAACAGTCTAACTGCTGTTACCGTAGCGCGTAGTTTCATAATAACTTATATTTTAATTTAATTTAGAAAATATTTTATTTATACTCAATTTTTCGAATAGTTTCACTGTTCAGGGTTCAAAACAATACGGAACTGGGTTATGAGAGAAAATTAAAACGAATTTCAAATTCTATTTTTTATATTAAATGTTTCCATAATGTTATAGGTACACGTCTTATATATTCTATAGCGACTATAGGTAGGTACCTAGTGTACCCGCGTGCATGTCGAGTTTGATTAAACTTTATTCAGACTTGTCTCGCTTGTATACGAGTTAAGGGTACCCTCTACCAATAAAAGCCACTCCCCGCCCCACCATAATGATAATAATACCAAATAAATAATAATATTAATTAATAATATAATGTTATAAGTTATATTAATTGTACCTACTAGTTACTCGCATAATCAGTTATTACTACAGTGGTGGTGTAATTGACACTCCCATTCCCCCCATCAGCCGCGTTAACATTATTTTTTCTTTGTTAAGAAATTACATAATTTATTATAATTGTTGTGCCTGACATAAATATGACGTAAAATAATAATATTCGTATAGCATACCCTGCAGTATAAAATAATCCTAGATCCGCCCCTGCAGGACTATACGGGTCGTCTGCAAAATGCATATTTGCATTAAAAATATTAAATTGTTTATATATCAAAATAATATATTACAGACTAAAGTGTATTTTTCGACGTCTCGTTTGTTTATGCTGCAGGTGATTACGTCAAACTCAACAGTCCGCCGGACAGTCTGCTGGAGGACAGCGACAACGCGTTCGAAATGCGCGACATGAACCGTCCGGCGCCGCCCAAGACTTTGGCGCTAAACTCGTCGACGGCGTTCAACTCGAGTTCGGACGTCCGGTCGTCGACGAAAGCGGCGCGGGCCGCGAGCGCTGGACGCGCGTCGGCGATGGGTCGCGGCGGCGGTGGTGGCGGTGCAGTCGTCGAGCATCATCAAGTCAAAGAGTACGCGGTGTACCTTTTGGGTGGCATGGAACGCGACGGTTCCGTGACTGTGTTCAAAAAGCCTATGGCCGTGTGGAAGCTCAGCATGTTCTTCAGGAATGTGCAGTGACGATGCTAATGTATAAGTAAAATAATGTGTAACGGGGCGGGCGTTATTTGGAGGGGTGGGGGGTGGGAGGGTTATGTAAAGTGTACCTTCTGTCCGCGTCGTAATTAATTCGTTATTATTGGCGTTTATCGACTGGAGGTATAACTACTGTTTACTTTGTATAGTAGGTGTATATTATAATATGATGGGTTAGAGCACGAAAACTCGCGACCTACTGCGAACACGGTGACGGGACTGCGCAAAAAACCTGCAACCGCCGTGGACGATGGTCAGTGGTTTTTACTTCCTGAACAAATGCGACTCGCGTCGTGTGACTTAAAGCGTTTTTAAATATATTACTCATATTATAGCGTATTAATTACCTAATTGTATTATTATTTATTATTTATTACTATTATATCATCATTGACGCGAAGTTTCTCATACGGTTTTCTTTCTTAACGACGTTACATTATTACGTCCGTATATCAAAATATTAAATTGTTTTCCACAAATCGCTATCTGCAACGTTCGTGCGTGAGTAAAAATAATTACGTAAAGTGGATTTTGTCCGTCCGACGTCAGAGTGTCCGTCCGTCGACAGACACGACTCCAATGTAGGTAAGGAACTCAGACGAATACTTTACGAACCGATTCACATGATATAACAATAATTAATTAGTACCTTAGGGATTTATCTTTTTCAATATATACTTTTACGATACCATGTAATATTAATAAAATGTTTACGAGTATTTCTGCAGTGTACATATAGGTACCTTTACCGCAGCTGTAATGAGACAGATATATGTAGGTAAATATGTAATGAGCGTGATTTTCACATGCTAATGAAATGTGCCAAAAATCAAAATATTGACTATAATTATTTTATTTTGTTAAGAACAATTATTAAGTTGATTAAAATATCTTCCGTAAATACCTACCAATAATTAATAAAAACCATGTGCCATTCGACGTATTTCTGTCGATATATCTAATATTATATTCTATGTCGAAGTCCAGTTTTAAAATCCTTTTTGTACTTTCTAAACAGTGACTGAAATCCTGCCATTTTTATCGTTCGTATTGATTAAAAACTTAATATTTTTTAACCATGTTGTCGAGTTTAAAATTATTTCTCGTTATTCAAGTGGTAGAATGGAATGGAGTGTGTATAATATCATATTATATTATGGTGATATTCACTCGATTAAAATATTACACCAAGATGTTCACACGATTTAAATTCTATTGTAGTATACCTATACTGTTTTCCGAGCCAAATTTGAAATTTGAATTCAAGTATTTACTGTAATTTGTGTAATGTTAATTAATTAAAAAAATAATATAGGTATAAATAAGAAATGAAAGTAACAAATATAACAAATATTTATTGGATTTCAAATAATATTCACATATAAATAAATCATTCTAGTCGTATTTAAAATATTTTTATAGTGTATACTATTATTGATAAGAAACTATTTTCCAGTTTCTGACTAAAAATCTACAATCATAAGGATTGTTAAATGTTTTTATGCATACTATAATGTAGCATTTATGAGCATTTTGAACAAAATATTTTATCAACTCACTTTCATACCTACTGGTTGGTGGTGATCCATTGATTGATAGACTTTATAATTTTTAAGAAAATTAAATTATTCATTTTTGTTTCATTCGGTTATATTTTTTTTCGTTTAGCTTCAATAATACGAAATTATTTTTTGTTCTTTAATAAAAATTGAAAATACATTTTAAATGAAATAATTTATGTTTTATATTTATAAAACAAATATTTAATTACTTTTTCGTAAAGACTTTATAATTATTAAAAATATATTACGATTAATATTATCAGGTTTGATTTTGCATAATATATTTTTTTTTTTTTTGTAATTGTATATTTAATTTAATATTATTCCATATACGATATAGTGCCTATAGAACAAAACATCAAAACTATGTATCTACGTAATATTACCAATTATTATTATTATTTTTTGTGTTATTCGTGCAATATCATATTAATTATTATCTTTAAAATATAGTGCAATATTAAAATATAAATGGTGATCGGTGACGTACATAACTAGGTAGAAAACATATATACAATAAACGCAAAATGTTTATATTGACTATAATAATTATAGATTGAAATATTTTTTATATGTGTACAGATATATTATGTACAACAATAATTAATTTGCGTACTTACTGATTTTTACCTAGCTTATCAAAGTAGTGAACCATTTATATAGATATTTTACATTTAATTTTATGTTTTAAGTTTTTATTATATTTGTTTATTATTTTTATGATCTAAAAATTTTTACTGATTACCAATATTATATTATTTACTTTAGATTACCAAATTATGAGTGCAATATAAATATATAGTTTTTATACGTTTTTCAACACTTTATACGTTAAAAAAATTGTCTAAACATTTACTATAGGCAAAGTAAATATTGTTAATTTATTGTTTGATTAAATATTAAGGTAATTTATATCATATTATTATGTCCATGAGAGTGAGTAAATTAGTATATAAAATAATGATTATGAAAACCATGATTATTCGTATTTTTTTTAAGTGAAAAAATATTGTTTGTTTTATTTAGTTTGAACATTTTTTAAAGACTATGCCATTGTACGTATAAATAGATGCCCAAAGACCAAGGTGATATATCGCATATTATTATATCCATATGATACATATTTATCAACTATTTAAATGAAAATTGTTTACTTTAATAGACTTGGTCAAAGCCGTACATTTTAAATTATAATTCTTAAATGAAAATTGATAACGTTTTTTACTTCAAGACACAATGTGTAGTAAAATACATAATATCACAAATATGTCACTATCGCTCTGGTCTGTGGGCAACTTTATGCAATATATTCATAATGTTGTGATATATTAGTAATTAAGTAACTATACCCAAAAAAGGTTTTTTGTGTTTTTCATATCGTGTTATTTTAAATAAACATCGTTTATTGGTAATTAATAAATTATACAACTTTACAACTACATCTATTTTTATATACGTGTAGTGTTAATTGTTTTCTATTTATTGTCATACCTATGCTTTATAAACACGATTTAATTGACCTATCTTATATACCTACTAAACTTAATTTCCTTTTTTATTTATATTAAAGAATAAAGATTATAGCTGGGTTGCATAAAAAAGTATTAATTTAATGTACCAATTATGCGCTACTAAATCATGTGTATGGAACCATTAGCTCACTATTGAATATTGATGTTTAATGAATGATTGTTAAAGCAACCCACTTCCCTGCATTAAAGGCATACTTCATAATTATTGTGTGACATACTGACATAATATTTTATAATTATTTTTACTCGTCAGTATAATTTACGAAACGAAACGAGGCACAACCATTATGGCAGACATTTCTACCCTAAGTATTTGTTATAAAGTTACCGCCGTTACCGGTTTTCCCTATAGAATAATCGTATTAGAAGTTGACAGAGCAAACAGACACTATTTATACATTATTAACACGTCATAATAATATAATGAAAACAGCACTGTAATATGTAACACAACCATATGTATAAAATGATTAAAATGTACCCATAATATTATTACTATAATAATATGTTGGACGAGGCGGCGACATGACGATTTGACAACAAGAGTCGATATATCCATATAATTATCATTTAATTTCATTGTTTCAAAAACAGCTCCTACTTCCTACCGTTATAAAATGTCTATTATAGGTGGGCACTCATTTTGTATAATTTAATTATTGAAATTAAAGGGATGACCTACAATATAGTATGGCTAATAATTATTAATTAGCCGCTAATTACTATATTTTGTAATATGGCATATTATAACAAAAAATAATCTCGTGTCTTCCCTAGATCACCGCCTACCTATTGGAATAATAGATGTACACAATATTATACTTACCTAACTCCTTCCACACTATTTTCAACACAGATTTCGTATATCCTAGTTATTAGTACCTTTAATTATTATTGTCTATTAATGATATAGAAAATGTTATAGTACCTACGACCTACCTACCTACATCATAATACGAGCTTATAATGTTAAATGCCGTGATAATTCAAGGTAAATGAGTAATACATTTATACATCATATAAGATAACATTAATGACATTTTTTTTTTATAATTAAGATTATGCAAAATTGAATTTATCATTAATAGTTACCTAGTTAATACAATTATTTATAATATAGGTCGGTATTACGTATATTAAGTAATTATAACTTATAAAAGGAAAGTACGGGCATGGGAAAACTCTAGACTTAAAGCGACGAAGCAATAGAGAACAGCTACAAATAGGTAAAACTATTTTTTAAGAAGGCTAATGAAATTAAGGTTGTGGTCAAGCCGGTTAAGGCAAAATTAACTGTTATATACAAGGGATGAAGAGTATGGTCACTAATCACGGATTATAAAAAGGCTGCAAATGAGTTCAAAGATATGTTTGAAAAAATGCTTGATAGACTATCTCAGGTCAGGGGTGGGTCCAGGGCTTAATTTTTTTTTTTTTTTTGGGGGGGGGGGAAAGTACAAAAAGTTCCAAAATTGGCTAAACACAGTGTAAAACAAAGGGAAACTATGGCGATTGGGGGGGGGGGGGCAAATGCTCCTTTGCCCTCCTCCTGGATACGCCACTGTCTCAGGTTAGGACGTTAGCTGTTATATCGTATACCTTATATAGGTAACCTAACTTATTGTTTCTACCAATTGTATGCGGTTTCTTATGAATTTAATTTTCGTATCAATTTCAAATTTTAAACACGGTTGGGTCAGTGGCACTCAGTGCAAGCCTATCCTGCATTCCTGCTGTATTTCCGGTAGCGAACAACGGCGTTACAATACTCGCGGTAACAGTTAGTGCTAAATTGCTGAACATATAATGCAGATTATTATTTATAGTAGCCAGTATAGGTATTAGGTACATAGTTCTTCTGTTCGTTGCGATGTGATCCACCGATACTCTATCTTTTGTCCAGTATATAATACCTCCTTTCACCGCCGACTACACAGCACCGATATTATAGTTTTCACTCGATCGGTGCATTGGTCACTGTCTTCGCCGTCACAACAGTTGTATTCAACACCGTCAATCGCACTT